>CM072515.1:12597358-12976157 GCA_036898135.1 Oncomelania hupensis
ATATTCTGGAGAAGATACGATAATCTTACAAAGGGATTAAGATATGTAGATAGATGAGGCGTTTAGCTATCTCGATCAGTCGTTCTTTACCAAGATTCATAAGCGATGTGAGAGACTAAATCATGGTGAATGGATCACATAAAAATGTATATTTGTACTCGGATTTTAAGGTATCTTTGGCTCACTTTAAGAAATGATTTTTGCTAGTCAAGCGACTAGTTTAAATTGGTCTTAAGAGAAGAAGAGCTAGTGGACACACAACAATACAAATAGAATGACACCAGTGGTATATATGTGATTTCAACTTTTATATCTTCAACACAAATTCTAACATGACTTTAATTAAAATGTAATTAATAATTATAAACTGTCCAATGTGCTGGGGAAGTTCTTTAGCAAGACTTCTTCATCATGGGCTACGTAATTTGTACTTTTGGTCTAATATTGTTACGAGTAGTTTTGACATCAGTTGCAGTTGGGAGGAGACTTAGCTCTCAGTTTCTGTGAGTGCTTGAGTCTGATGGTCACTCTGAGGGAGTCTGTTCACTCTCAGGATGATCGAGCGAGTCTGGTAGACACGGGGCCGGACGTGGAGAAGTAGATTCTAGTTGATCTCCTTCTTTGCACGGGAGCAAGCGTTCGGGCGTTGACTCTACAAACCTTCCCAGAGCTGAGCTGGAAAATCCAGAACTCTGACTACAATGTTCTATTCAGATATATTGGTATGTTGTGCCCTCGTCAAGGAGTCAACAGCATCAGACACCTGCCGAGTTTCCCATAAGCACACTTCGATATCTGGATCTTAAGGCTAAGATATATCGAGCAATATGCACAACATGTTAGAAACAATGATCGGTTTCTGTAAGTACATATAACCTGAACATAATAATATCTGGCAATCAATATAGTATATAAACATACAAGTGCTAAAAAACTACTGGTGTTAACTTACTTCTAATCTCTGGGAACCGTGAAACTGTCTCTAGTCTATCACTCTGTTGGTGATGGCTGAGGGTTTTTTTCACTTCAGTCTGCTCCTTGACCCTCGTGGTCCTACGCTTCGTGTGTTACCTCACGTTTATTCCGGGGTGTACGGGGGATATATAAAGATCTACGTCGTCTCCGACCAATCATCTCGTTCTCGCGAATACGTGACTCTTTTCTCGGATGTCTTTTTTCTCTTGTCCAGCCTCTGGGACACTACCTGTAACGTCTCAACGTCGAGTGTCAAGGGAGAGATGCAGGGTAGATTTAAGAGTGATATGATTCGCGTGGCTACTTAGCGTTCCAGTGACACCAGTCAGCTATCCAAATGGGCCAAGTTACATTCTTTATAGCGAGTTCTGCGTGATTGTATCGGGAGTGAACGTCTCAAGGATGTTAATTTAATGACTGCGAACATTCCCTTAGAGAGCTGATAAATTAACATCAGGTTTTGTTCAATTCTATCTTTTTATCTCTAAGCTAAGTTACAACATCTTTGTTGTCAACATTTCTGATATTACACTGACCCCCCCCCCCTCCTTTCTCTCCCCCTCTCCCACTTCCCCCCTCCACCATGCCGACCTGCATTTAACATCGCGGCGGTCAGCCGACCAGCAAATTCCATTGCGGCGGTCAATCAATCTGGCACAGCTCGCACCTGTTCTGAGGAGGCGTTCAGACTCTGGTCGCTAATGCCTTTGACCTAGCGTACTTCCGGGATGTCCCTTCAGCTAAGTCGATAGCGTCGCCCGGCGGACTGAAGAGATGCCGACACAACTCTCCACCTCATCCCCCAACTTTTTCTTCTTAATTTCTTGGGCTCCATTGCGGACCGTCGACAGGCGCCGCCTCGCTCTACCGCTGTATTCCTCGGTGGCCCTCACCTTTTACTACTACTGGGTATTACAGAAAGTGTTGTGGAGAGTGGCGACATTCGGACTACAGGCGCACCGCGCCGCCAGCGATTTTCTGCGGTTGCCTTACTATCCTCATGCGGCTTCCTGCAAGATCCTACAGCATCATCGGCACATCTCCTCGAGCATCTTGAGCATTATGGCTTACCTTCCGTTCTCTTGCGCGTCTTCCACTATTCGCTTATGTGTACGGGGACATAACTCTACAAACACACACCCATACACACACACACACACGCACACACACACAAGCACACACACAGACAGGGTTATGCCCCGTTCAACTGTTCCTCTTTCATTTTGTTCGTTCGATAAATTAAAGTCCCCAGACACCTTAGCCGTAAATAATATATTTAAAAGTTAATCGCTCTTTCAGTGGCGGTCAAGATTTTATTCAGATTTTTTGTGGCATAGTTGGCTATTTTAAGTTCATAGCTGTTATAGCCTATTGTTGGTTGTTGTTATTCTTGTTCTTGAAGTAGAAGAAGAGAAAGCGGCAGATATTAATATTGTTGTTCATTTTGATGGTTTTGTTGAAAAAGAATATAAAGATTATGACAACGAAGATCACGGCCAAACGTTTTACATATTTAGTAGGAAAGAAGAAGAAGAAGAAGAAGAAGAAGAAGAAGAAGAAGAAGAAGAAGAAGAAGAAGAAGAAGAAGAAGAAGAAGAAGAAGAAGTATATTTTATTAACGTCTACTAAAACCAAAGGTCATTCGAGACGAAAAAAAATGATGAAGATGATGATGATGAAGAAGAAGAAGAAGAAGAGAAAGTAAATAAGTATGATGATGATGATGATGATGATGATGATGATGATGATGATGATGATGATGATGATGATGATGATGATGATGATGATGATGATAATGATGATAATGATGAGAAGAGAGAGTAAATAGGGATGATGATGATGATGATGTTGTTAATGATGATGATGATAATGCATTGATGATGATCATGCATCGATGATGATGATGATGATGATGATGATGATGATGATGATGATGATGATGATGATGATGATGATGATGATGATTATGATGATGATGATAACTGTTTGATCTAAAAGTAATACCAATTATTTTCATTTTTGAAAAACGACAACGACGGGAACGATGGTGACGACGACGATGCATCTGCTGCTGCTGCTGCTGCTGATGATGATGATGATGATGATGATGATGATGATGATGATGATGATGATGATGATGATGATGATGACGACGACGACGACGACGATGATGATGATGATGATGATGATGATGATGATGATGATGATGATGATGATGATGATGATGATGATGATGATGATGATGATGATGACGATGATGACGATGATGGTGGTGATGATGATCTATTATACTTTCCTAGAAGCGAGTTAGCGAATGGACTGGAGGTGTCAGACGGAGATCATCAAAGCACAACTGATAACATATATTCTAGTCTTCCTATCTGTCCTCTTCTGCCCCAAGGACTGGGTGAGTTTGTCTGGCTGGTTCTTTGTCTCGATCTGTCTGACTGTCTTGTTGTGTTTTTATCTGTCTCTCATAGTCATTTTTCCTTTGTCTGTTATTTTTGCATGTGTGTTTCTGTCATTTGCTCTGTCTTTGGCTGTGTGTCCTTTTCAAGGCTGTGTGTCTGTGAGAGGTGTGGCGAACGTTATGATATACAAAGCGCAAACACCTTTGGTTTGGGCATCAAAATAATCTTCGTCCTAATTGAAGGCATTAGCATCATCATCATCGTCGTGGACATCATCATCGTAGCACCATATTGCCGTCATAATTGTTCTCCAACTTCCTATTCTTTTTATGCCGTCTCCTCCTCGTCATCATCATGATCAATCATCTTCGCCATAATCACTACCCCCTATCATGAACATTATTGCAATGGCCAGAAATCGATGACCCGATAATTACCATCGCCGTCTTCCATCTCCTCACGATAATGGTCATCGCCATCATCATTGATGTACTAATTTATCTTCCTCTTTCCTCCCTTCCTCCTCCTCATTCTTCTAATTCTCCTCCTCTCTCCTCCTCTGTCCATCTCCCCAACCCCATTCTCTCTCGCTTCTCCTTCTCTACCCCTCTCTTCCTCCTCCTCCTTGTCACAATCACTATCTTCTTTGTTCCAGAGGGTCCTGTTCCAGTAGACCTGTCACCGCCCCCATCGTTCAGAAAGTTGGAGGAACTGTTTTGGATGTTGCAAGCCGGAGGCAGCTATCACCCCAAACATTGCCGGGCCCAACAAAGAGTGGCCATCGTCTTACCATACCGAGACAGACGGATACATCTCAAAATCTTCCTCAGATACATGCATCCGTTTCTGCAGAAACAGCAGCTGGAGTACACCATATTTGTTATAGAACTGGTGAGTTTATTGCTTGAACTAATCTCAAAATCTTTCGAATCAACTTTAGTAATTGTAACATTTTCTGTAAGAATTGCAACTGATGTGGACTTGCGTCATATCACTGTATAGAAATGAAGTGTTTCGCAGGTAATGATGGATGGTTTTGATTGCGGTCAATCTAAATCTCAGCAATACAAAACTAATTTCGTTCCTGTCTTGTAATAGCGATCTGCACATGATGGAGTAATAAGAATTTGTTGTGTATGTGAAAGTTTCTGCAGCACATAGGACAGCGTAGGACGATTTAAACCGTTTATTTGAAACGTGATGACCTGAAATTCTTCATCCTCAGATATTCAGTAATACATTCTGTTTTGTAGAAAGCTGCAACTGATAGCAGTTTTGTGTTTGTTTGCTCGATTGGGTTTTTTGTATGTTGATGTTGTTATTATTGTTGCTCATAAGCGTTCCTGGACCCTATGTTTCTGGGATTGTAGAATTCTATTGAGTATTAGTAATTTAACAACTTCAAGCGAGAAATGTACTACCTATTTAATACACACATTTTGTTGTTTCCCTTTGTCTCCTACTAAAGAATAAGCTTGCGTTATGCCTTGGGTCTTATATCTGTCATTACGCGCGCTTGTGTGTGTGTGTGTGTGTGTGTGTGTGTGTGTGTGTGTGTGTGTGTGTGTGTGGGCGCGCGCGTGCGCGCTTGTGTGTGTGTGTGCCTTCGGGTTGACTTTGATTTCAATCTTGCGTCCAGGTAGGCCTGAGCGTTTTGAGTATGCTATGTATTCCAATAATTTCGTTTTACCTTATTTTTTTGCTTGTGCAGGCTGAAGAGATCGAGTTCAACCGAGCCTTACTGTTCAACGTTGGTTACGACGTGGCCTTGAAACTAGGCAACTACTCGTGCTTCATCTTCCACGACGTTGACCTTCTGCCCGAGGACGACAGGAACCTGTACCGATGTACAGACGCTCCTAGACACATGTCTGTAGCTGTGGACAGGATGAAGTACAAGTAAGTGGTTTGACCTTGTCTATAACCTTGACTATTGAAATAAACTTGGCCTTTATAATGATGTGAACATGTTCGTTCTTGATATTGATCGCGCATTAAGACGCATTTACTCCGGCAATGATCCAATATTGGAATATGCCCGACAGTTCTGTGCTTTTTACGTGACCTTAACCCTGACCTTGAAATGATTTTAACCCGTTAGACAAGGTGAAATAACGTTCCGATCTTATCACTTTTAGATCTTTTCCATGCAACCCTGGTGTAACAATTTTAGGATGGGGACACATAAAATCGGTCTGATCGTAAGGTTAAATTAAAATACGACGACGACCTTGAACGGTCTTGATTTGTGAAGAACAAGCACAATTCAGTCCAATCTTACTTTATTTTGCTTTTTAACTTTATTATTATTATTATTATTATTATTATTATTATTATTATTATTATTATTATTATTATTATTATTATTATTATTATTATTATTATTATTGTTGTTGTTATTACAGTTAAAGGCTTATAAGTTATATCAATGCAACAGTTAAAAATGTTCTTTTTCCGAGGTTGACTTTATAAAATCCACAAAGACATAGTTTTTCTTATACTATAAACCTTAATGTTTAACGTTGGTAAGCTGTCAAGTTTATTATTTAGGTATTTTCGTATTTGTTGTTCAGCAGATACTTATAATATTATGTTAATTTAAGTTAACCATTCCATTTGGCTTTAATAATCTGAACAGCAAAAAATTATTTTTACCAAACATTGTCTCCTTATTGTTGAGGCTACCCTACAACACCATCTTCGGTGGAGTGTCCGCAATGACACCGGTGCAGTTTGAGAAAGTCAACGGCTTTTCTAACGTCTACTTCGGCTGGGGAGGCGAGGACGACGATATGTACCGTCGGTAAGACGTCTTCGACAGTGCACCATAATAATAATAATAATAATAATAATAATAATAATAATAATAATAATAATAATAATAATAATAATAATAATAATAATAATAATAATACAGTACATTTGTATCGCGCGGTAATCACACACACACACACACACACACACACACACACACACCGAACAGGTATACACTTATCAAATGGTTAAATAATTACAGTAAAAACATGGCCATGCAAAGCAAAAGATAATATGAATACCAAGAACCGAGCCGGTGCCGCCACCATCCATGACACTGATGACGTGACTTCGTAAAAGATTACATATGGGGATGGAAGCACACCTGCTCAATGCCTATGTGAGCAGCACTCTTAGGTTCTCCCACATTTTGCTGGCTGTGGGCTATTTATAGCTTGCCTACACCCTCCCTTTCAGTGAAAGGAAAGGAAAGAAGAGCACAGGCGAAGCTATTTATAGCTAGCCTGGCTGAACTAGCTTCAAAACCTAAAAGCTTTGGTTGAGTCAGTGTGGAAGGGAGGAGTAGTGAAAATTATTGAGTTTGCATGTTAAAAAGGTGGGTCTTTAATTGGCGCTTGAAGGAAGGAAGTGATGGAGCATGTCGGAGTTGCATTGGTAGTGAGTTCCAGGCAGTTGCAGCAGAGAAAGAGAAAGATCGTTCACCATAGGTCTTTGAGTGAACACGGGGGATAAAAAGCAGTCTTGTATCAGAAGAAGAGCGGAGTTGTCTTGCAGGAGAGTAGACAGAGAGAAGGTCAGTAAAGTATGAAGGGGCAGAACCAGTGAAGAATTTGAAAACAATAGTTGAGAGCTTGTACAAGATGCGAGCTCGAACATGGAGCAATGAAGAGATCGGAGTAGAGGGGTGGCATGGTCTCGTTTTTTAGCTTTAAGAACAAGGCGGGCGGCAGAGTTTTGGACTTTCTGAAGTTTTTTAAGAAGGTAGAGAGGGGAGCCAGAGAGAAGAGAGTTGCAGTAGTCAAGTTTGGATAGAACAAATGCACAGACAAGAGTGTTGGTTGTTTCGGTTGTAAGATATTGTCGGATGGAGCTAATGCGGTGAATTTCGAAATAGGCAGAGCGGCATATGTTGGAAATGTGTTGGTCAAGTGACATGTCAGAAGACAGAATGAAACCTAAGTTGCGGGCATGGTCAGAAAATGAAATGGATGAGGTTCCTACTGTGATGCTATTTGGTAAATCAGATATCATCATCATCATCATCATCATCATCATCATCATCATCATCATCATCATCATCATCATCATCATCTTCTTCTTTTTCTTCTTCTTCTTCTTCTTCTTCTTCTTCTTCTTCTTTTTCATCATTTCTTTTTCTTTAAAGGTTCGTCTTGTTCTTGATAAATTCGCGAGATCAAAGTATGTCTGTATAAAATACGCATAGGCACGCACGCTTTAAATCACGGACACAATTTACCCACGTACGTTCTCTCTCTCTCTCTCTCTCTCTCTCTCTCTCTCTCTCTCTCTCTCTCTCTCTCTCTCTCTCTCTCCCTCCCTCTCTCCCTCTCCTTACATCATTTAGAACTCATAAACAAATGAAATAAACATTAATTGGTGTTAATGGATATTAACAACGATGAATTTTTTAATGATATTATATAATAATTATCTCGTTTATTTGTTTTTGTTTTATGATGTTAATGTTATAATATTTATTTGTTGTTAATAGTTATTTGTTAAAGCCCCAAGGGCAAGATGCAAAAAAGCGCACCCAGCGCCTATCCTTTTACCCTTGCAAAATAACATTGTTATCTTCTCTCTCTCTCTCTCTCTCTCTCTCTCTCTCTCTCTCTCTCTCTCTCTCTCTCTCTCTCTCTCTCTCTCTCACTCTCTCTCTCGCTGAATTAAAACACCCGCATAACTTAATTATAATATGGTCCAGTAAAACTGTTTAACATCTGTTTTGTTGTGTGCAGAATTCAAAGTGAAGGTTACGAGGTCGTACGGTATAAAAATACCATCGCCAGATATAAGTCCATACCCCATGCAAAGGCTGACAAGAACCCATCCAGGTCAGAATACGTTGACTCAATAGTTTATTGAATGATTGATTGACTGACTGACTGATTCACTTCTTGGAGAGTACAAATCAAAGGTCAAACATCGTTGTTTATTGTCTGTAAGCCTATTATAGAGTGATTTGAAACTTGTTTTAGGTTGAGTCTTCTCAGCCAGGGTCCTAAGCGGATGCGCAAGGACGGTCTGAACAGTCTAAACTACACCCAGCTAGACTTTGAAGCCAAGAAACTCTACACCTGGGTACTCGTCTCCGTCAACAAAGACGCCATTATGGCCGTAAGTGAAAGTGTGGTCGTATACATGAATGTTAACAAATTAATTCACTAACGACACTCTTCCGGTTTGTTCTCCTTCATAGCGGAATTTCAGAAAACTTCATTTCGAAGCAACGCTGTGAATTTTAACACGAACAAAAAGAAAATTATAAAGTTGATTTCGGACATGTACAAATCTAGAACCATATGAGATGACGATGATGATGATGATGATGATGATGATGATGATGATGATGATGATGATGATGATGATGATGATGATGATGATGGCGACGACAAAGGCGATACTGTGGCTGATGGTGATGATCATGATGATGATTATGAGGATGGACAGAACAAACACGATGAGGGTGATGACGACGACGAAGAAGAAGAAGAAAAAGAAGAAGAAGAGGCGAAGAGGAAGAAGAAGATGAAGAAGAAGAAGAAGAAGAAGAAGAAGATGATGAAGATGATGATGATGATGATGATGATGATGATGATGATGATGATGATGATGATGATGATGATGATGATGATGATGATGATGATGATGAAGAAAAAGAAAGAAAAAGAAAGATAAAGGAAAGAAGAAGAAGATGATGATGATGATTGTTATTTGTGTGTTTATTTATGTATTTATTTATTGCAGGACGCAGATGTCCCACTAACACAGACCAAAGCAAAGAAGCAGGAAGAAATGATGAAGATGCATATGAAACTCTCCAAATCCGAAGACTCTAAAATGGAAGACGGGAAGACTCGGCAAATAAAAACGGAAGATTCTGCTGCCCCAAACAATAATGAACAAGCAAAAGCCGAAGTCAAGAATAAGAGAGAAGTCAAAAACGAACATCCTGACCTTAAGAATAAGAAAGAAGTTAAAAACGAACATACTGACGTTAAGAATAAGAAAGAAATCAAAAACGAAAATCCTGACATCAAGAATAACAAAGAAGTCAAAAACGAAAATCCTGACCCCAAGAATCATAAAGAAGTCAAATACAAAAATCCTGAGGTCAAGAATCAGAAAGAATTCAAAAACAAAAATCCTGCCTTCAAGAATCAGAAAGAAGTCAAGAACGAAAATCCTGACGTCAAGAATCAGAAAGAAGTCAGAAATGAAAATCCTGACGTCAAGAATAACCAACACGAAAATCCTGACGTCAAGAATAACCAATACGAAAATCCTGACGTCAAGAATAACCAACACGAAAATCCTGACGTCAAGAAGAAAAAGGAAGACAGTGAAAACCCAAAACCTGAGGTCAAGAAATCAAAATTAGCAAAATGAACAACTAAAACCTTGACGTTATTAATAATGAACAAATTAAAAACCTAAACATAAAGTGATGTTAAACGAAAAATAAACTAGGTTTTACGTCAGACTATTTAACCGAGGGTCTTGTAATAGTTTTAGTGCTAATTAAATGACTCTTTCTGATGACGGCGGTTAAGGGGAACACAGATATTTACCGAAGGGGTCTCGGGGTGCAGTTGCGAACTGACCGCAAATAGCCGCAACTTTAATATATTGGTCATACAGGACTAAATGTGGGGATGTCTGACGACTGAAATGGCGCAAATAACAATACAAGTGAGGAGGTTCTTAATTTTAAATGACAGAAGATGCAATACTTGGAGTGTTCTTGAGTGCGCGCGCGCTGTTGTGTGTGTGTGTTTGTGTGTGTGTGTGGGTGTGTGTGTGTGTGTTTGTGTGTTGCTTTTGTGTTTGCGTGAGTGTTTGTGTGTGATCACTGTTTTTGTTTTGTACTCAAAGGGTTAAATCTACAATGAATTTGAAGAGTGGCGTCATTAATACACTACTAATGTATGACGTATACAGAGTAAATAAAAGCGGATGCAAAGATCTTTTATGGACCAAAAGGTGCTGAAACTATAACAATCTCCGCTTTTTAACAATCGGAGAGCTCGAGAGATGTGTCCCTCAAAAATAATATATTTGATGCAATCATGTTTTTTTAAAAATGTGTACATCAACATAAAAAATTATAGACTAGATCCTCCAATATGTGAAAATCAATTTATTTTTATAGTTTGAGAGAGTAAAATATTAGTGTATTGTGTAATGGTGTTTGAATTTCTGTATCTTTTATTTATTTATTTATTTATTTATTTATTTATTGATTTATTTATTAAGCCATGTACTATTGTTGAGATTTTTTCTGCTTTTGAATTAAGACTAGGAAAAAGATCTTTTATTTACTTATTTATTTATTTATTTATTTATTTATTTATTTATTTATTTATTTATTTATTTATTTTTTATTATTATTATTATATTATTATTATTATTATTATTATTATTATTATTATTATTATTATTATTATTATTATTATTATTATAATAAAATTTTCCCCCTCCCTCCCTCTTTTTTTTCTTGATTTTTTTCATCATCATCATTATCATCATCATCATCGTCGTAGTCGTCACCATCATCGTCATCGTCGTCAAAAACAACAACGTCGTCATGGAAAATTTTGAAAGTGTGATGTTTGATGAATAGGTTCACAAAAATTGGATTTTTTAAGATTACAATATTTTCACCAAGTATAACTGGAAACAAATCAGAGGAAAGAACAAATCAGAGAGAGAGAGAGAGAGAGAGAGAGAGAGAGAGAGAGAGAGAGAGAGAGAGAGAGAGAGAGAGAGAGAGAGAGAGAGAGAGAGAGAGAAAGCAAGAAGAAGAAGAAAAAGAAGAAGAAGAAAAAGAAGAAGAAGAAAAAGAAGAAGAAAAAAAAGGTTATTTATTCCATTTGAAGAAGTCTCTAAACTCTCCATGTTCTGTTCTTCCTGTAATATTGTGGCACACCCACTCCCTATTCCTTTTCCTGACGTTATTGGATGAAATAAATAAATGAAATAAATTGACAAAATAAATAATAAACAAGTTTTAATTTTTACCTTGGGGTGTCGGATAGCGCAGTGGTTGGAGCACTCGCTACTGTGTCGCAAGTTAAGCATCGTCCAGTGCGGTTAGCACTTGGATGGGTGACCGCAAACCATGAAGCGACAAATAACGCCCCCAGTTGACTCAACTGTGACTGAGTACCTACTCTCTTAAGGGTGGGGAAGGTAAAGCAGCGAGGGAGAGAGATGGGCATCACCCTCATTACGCTGGCCCAAGATAAGTGTGATCTCCAACATCACGCTCCCCTACGGCAACAGACTATGGGACTACCTTTACCTTTTTCTTTTTTTTTTTTTTAAATTTTTACATAAGATTTTTGCTTCCTGTGAATATAATAATTTAAATGGTTGACCTTACCAGATCGAGAACATTGCCATTAATATCGTCGATCATTTATGTATTATATTTAACATCCTCATAAAAATTACTGTTGTCAATGTCGTTGACACTGCGGTGCTCATCATTGCAATCGTCATCATCATTATCATCATGTCGCCATCATTTTTTTAAAGATCATCAACGACATCGTAATCAAATCATAATAAATGTAATGGTATCTATACTTTAAAAATGTTGTTTCGGTAATGAATGGTGTGCAAATGGTCTCATGTTTTTATGTGTACATACATTATTACCATTATTTGCGAGTGTGCTTATATGCTTATAAGGAGATAACACGAGGACTGCAAGGTTTTACTGTAAGTCACCTTACCCCCTCCCCCTCCAAGGGGTGCTGGGGGGTTCAATATAAATAGTATCCCCACTTTCTGGAAATTTAGTGATTTAAATTCCCACTGTCGCTGTCTTTCTCCTTTGTTCTTTCTCATTCCTACTCTGTTCTATCAATCTACTATACTATCTTCTTCTTTGCTAGAACAGTCACCTACCATTTTTTCTTGAAAAATCTTCCGGGACAAACTCCTCATTTGTGTATGAGGTCTGTTGGAACAGCTTGGGAATATTAGACTCTTTCTGAAATTTTTTATTTTGTTGATAGTTTATAATGATGTTTGTATTCTATTTGTTTTTGTAAACGGGGGTTGGATAAATTATAGTATAGTCTCAGCGTCCCCTGCATGGGATGTCTATATTGTAAAGTGACCGGCTGGTAGAGTGCCTTCAGTGTTACCACTAGGGTTATTTCGGCAGATCTTTTATGTGGATCAGGGGTGGGTCCTCTTTCAGCGAAATTGTGGTCTTGATTTTGTGGTCCTTATTCGGCTCTTTGCAGTCCGCTGGACCCTGTAAGCAATGAATAACTAATTAACTAACTGTAGGTCACACTATGTTATGTTAATATGTATAAGTGCTGAGTAGAGCAGTGAATGGATTTGTAGGTCGTGGCCTTGCGTGTAGTTTTGTGTTTGCCTTATTTGTTTATTGTACAATATAATTGGACCTTTGCTTCGTGTTCTATTTGTTTTTACTTTTAATTATCACTTTGTACATGTACTGATGTCACCTGCGCCTTTTGGGAATAAATAATTTTTGACTTGAATATGCTGTAGATATTTTTAGTTCTATTGCAATGTGGGTGGCGAAAATCATGAGCTATGCAAAATTTTAAGCTGATTTCTTACATAATGCATGCCCTAAAAATTAAAGAGTTTACATAAATATATAAAGAGGATATTTTGATATGTAAACCTATGCGTCTCATGTTTTGTTATTGTATATATAAAGCGAGCTTTGCTTTCAAAACAAGGATATTTTCTGTGGTGCCCTAATAGTTATTGTCATTAAATTTTTATCAATGTTTTGTTGTAATGTGTGTGAGCAACCTCATTTGGTTATGTTTATGCATATAAGTTCTGCCGTACAAGCTCTGCCAGCCAACATGATCATCACCAACAATAGCCAACCAACTATCCAACAACCAACCATGGCAACAACTGTCTTCCCTAATCCATTCATACATTCACTCATTACTTTTGTCTCACCCAGTTTTAAACAAACTCAAGATTGAAAAAACAAGTTTATTAACTTATTGCAAATATGTGGATTCTCACCATTATACATAATAAAAGTAAATACAAATTATTTTGGATCACAAACAACAAACATACTGCACATATGACTACTAGCCAAACCATAAACAAAACAAAACAAAACAAAATGCAACAAAACAAAATAAATAATTGAATCAGGGTTCGTACTGAATCAACAAAACAAAATTCCCAAACTTTTCCCAACCTTTTCCCAACCCATGAGTAAAATTTCCCAACCATAGTCGGCATATAATAAAGATCAGATATCGAAACAAATTAATTTTTTTTTAAAAAAGCTTTAGGAAAATTCTTTTTTTTATTTGCAGTAAGCTTAAAATACACCAAACTTTCACTTAATGAGTTAATCCAAAACGTTCAAACAAATAAAAAAAAAATTATAAAAATGTCTAGTTTTATATACTGTAAGCTTAAAATTTACAAGATCACAATCACAATGAAAGTCATGGTTATATTAGATAGAAACTTTCACTTAATCCAAAACATTATTGATTTTAAAAAATGTTTTTAAAAAGCTTAAGAAAAATGTCTTGTGTTATTTGCAGTAAGCTTAAAATTAAAAAAACAATTTACATAGTCAACATCATACTCATCACAGACATTGTAGGAGAGCCTGGCTCTTTTCCGCTATGTCTTTATTTACACTGGCTATTTCAGCCTTCTTTTTAGTTGCCCTTCGTCTCAGGGCATTAGATTGAGAGAGCAGAGATAGAGCACTAAGTCGTTCCGCTTCATCAGCCCTAGCTGCAGCCTCCAAACTAGTGATGTCCTCTTGAAGGCGCTGTCTCTTAGCCTTAAGCATATCCACCTCCTCAGTCGCAGCCTTTCTTTTTTGTGCTCTCATCTCTGTGGCATGTTTTCTCCCTCTCGTCCTCCAGATAGGCATGGTACTTACTCCTAGATGAAGATGCATATACCAGCATCTCTTTAGTTACTGCAACTTTGTCAGGGCCACCAGCTCTTCTTATTTTATCTAACACCAGCCGCCTGGCAACTAGATTATTTTTCTTTAGGTTCTCCACCATGGTCATCTTGTTAATGCTGAACCCCCTCTCTACTGTCGCCTGGCCATGGCTGAGGATCAGCAGCTGCTGGACTACATCCCAGAGAAGAGAGAACTCCTTTCGACCAGCCAGATGTTTGAAAAACAGTTCATCTACTCGTTCATTGCTTGGGTCGAAGTTTTGAAACTGTAGTATGCTGTTTTCTGACAGCACACTTTCACGAAATCGCCTGAACTGGGACTTGATTTGATCGCAGTTGACTTCTTTTACTCTTCCAGCATCACAAGAGAATTCTTAGTGACAGCTCCAGTTGTTTCAAATTCAGACAAGCCTTCTTCTGACAGAAGCAGCTTAGGACTCATCCATGCTAAATTTCTAACAATTTGATATTTAATTGGGGCTTTGTCCATGATCTTTTTAACAATAGCCAGGAGAAAATCACGGCATTCCATCTTAAAAGTTTGACAAGCCTTTTCAGTTGCCCCATTCTTGATGGTGGTTTTTGAGCATGTAGTTGTAAATGAGACATTAAAGATTCCGAGAGAATAAGAAAGAAAATATTTAATAGCTTTGAATTTAAGAAAGTAAATAAAATATTATTTTAAAAAATTAAAAAAATATTAAAATCTTTAAAGGTCTTTAGTTTAGGAAGATAACTGTGAAAAAAAAAACAATCTGCCAGAAAAGGGAGGTAATTCAAAAACCGTTCCCTAAAAAAATTAAGATTTCAAAGATAGTTTTCTTTATTTTCAAAATTGTATGCTATAATAAATTGAATAATGAATGTTAACAAATAATTATAACAATTTTAAAAAAGGTCAAAACTAAGTATTATGAAAATTTCTTATGGATTTGGATAGAAAAATACGTTTTTCTTTATGCAAAATTTTATGGTCAGTGCATGTGTTTGAATCCCTTGTTGCCAGCCAAAACGAATTTTCCCAAACTTTCCCAACCTGATCTCATTTTTCCCAGACTTTCCCAACTGGGAAAAGGGTACCTCAGTTTTCCCAAACTTTCCCAACTTTCCCAACCGCGTACGAACCCTGTTGAATTACATTTTCTGCGTTACACCGAGGTATCAAAGAGAAACATTATCATCATTATATTATATTTTATCATTTGTACATAGTTATGAGATTAAAGTTTGCGAGAGACGATCACTCTAATGTGCAGTACAAACATATTTCAAAAACAAAATAAGCAATAAAGTTAAAATTGCTTGTTGATAAATACTGCCACATGTTTTGTTTCACCAAACAAACAATATCACCTTAATAATATTTTATCACTTTTATATAGTTATGAGGGTTCATTTGTGGGCTTTCATTGAAAAAGAGTTGATCATTCCCACTTAATGTAAAAACAGATTAATTACAAGTTCTTTTCTCTCCTGAAATATTAAAGGTCGCGGTTGTCTAGTTGAATAGAAAATATGCATAAATTAGAATTAATCATTTTTTTAATATTCATACTTCAAACATTTTAATAAGATTGAATTAGGTATGAAAAGAACTATAATAACTCAAGTGTCTCCAATGAAGATTTCCCATCAGGCATTTTGTGTCTGTAAGTTTAATGTGGCTGTTTCTCCACATCTAAATTAACATCAAATGAGCATCATACCAATGTAAGCATTGTATTTGCTGGTTTGTTGTCACAATTAATTTTTAAAAAAGTATATCTTGCAATTTGTATTCCAAAAACAATAAACCAAAATAATTAAACATTGGATAAACACAAATTAATTCTGACATAAATAACAGGAAGAAAAATGTAGCAATCACAATCACTGAAAATTAATTTTTATCTTCTGAAATTTTCAAGTTTTATTGGTGAGAGAAACTTTGTGTACCTCCAATTATCATGGGAGACAGTAAAGATACTGCCCTCACTCCTTCACCACTATATCACAAAACTGCTCTGAACAAATGTTTGAAGACGATTCAAAAAACAAAAATAAACATAAAATAAAATTAAAATTTGATTTCAACAAAATGAAAATACAGTGTAATATCAACCAAATCATTTATCCAGACCTGTTAGGCGGACCTTGGCTGAATATGCCCCTTGATTGCTAAATTTGTTTGAGGCATTTTCATTGGTTCTGATACTCAAATGCAGCAAGTAAACCTACACGACACACAATTTAGGGACAAACAAGGGACATAATCAAGTAAAATGGGCACAGGTCACTCTTGTGTAAGTGATGTGTACACTGCAAACATGTTATTGTAAACATTTATGCAAATAGAATGAGCCAAAAAAATAAAATATAAAATTAATAAATGTATAGGCAAATAAATAAATAAATAAACACCTGAACGAATAAATAAATTTGTGAATAAATAAATATATACATGAAAACTACATTAAACAATAAACAAATCCACTTATGAACCTATCCCATATTTAAAATAAAATAAAATAAAGATAAATTAAATACATACTTTTTTGTACATAAACAAGTAGAAGTAAATAACAATAATAAACAAACTGAAAATAAAATCATGTACACAAAACGCAGGAACCTATCCTACATCAAAGACATTTAATTGTATGAAAATTTGTAAGTTGCAAGGGTACAAAGTTTTACATGTAATTTTGTACACACGTCAACAATTATAAATAAATATGCTGAATCTTGCATTAATTAATAAACCAAAGTAGAGCAATTACAGGTAACTGAAAGAGTCAATTATCACATGCAAAACCTGTACACTGAAAATGATACTAAGGAAAAGTTGCAAATTTAGACACACGCATACACTTCCCTCAGGCACCAACATAATGCGTGTGATCACAGGCATACACAAACATATGTATGCTCACATACTCTCTATCTTTCTCTGTCTCTTCTCTTTCTTTCTCTCTCCAACTCTCTCTCGGAGGAGTTCAAACAATCAACACAACTGTGCATATTATTTTTATTAATTGTGCCTTTGACATCAAAAATGACTTATTTTCATGCAGAACTCCTCACCCTCTTCAGTCATCATTCTCTTATTCACTCACTTTTCTCATTTCAAGAATCCCTAACCAACTGTCCCAACTGTTCTCTATCAGAATAGACAATACTAACATTATCTAATTCTCTTCATCTTTCTTGGCCACTATGTTTGCCCAACTAAAAACACCTTTTTTAAACTCAAGTTTATTTTATTTTTTCTTCCCTTTGTTCCTTCTTTCTTTTCTGTACCTTTCTTTCCATCTTTTCTTTTCGTTTCTTCTTTTTCACTTGCACCAGCCAACAATGACTACAGCATTGTTTAGTTCTCTTTATCTTTGCTAATACCCACTTGTTTTGCCAATTAAACATGTTCTCTCTCTCTCTCTCTCTCTGTCTTTTTTCCCCCTTTTTTCTTTTTTTTGATTTGCACGGGAAACAACAAGATTACCTAATGGTCGACTGCAGTTATTGCACACCATGTTGCTGCACATATTAGTGTGAAACTTTTGCAGCATTGTAGCCGTATGGTCTAAAGCGGGACTAATTTGCCTCATACACAGACTAGAAACTTACGACGCCTGACAGGTGTGGGATCGATCTGGCCTCTGGGCATTATGTTTCTTGAATATTATTTACTTCCAATTCAAGCAACCTCTTGAGGGTATTCTCCGGGTACTCGGGTTTGCTCCCCCAGCGAAATTTCAAAAACACAACTAATATTAGGTAGATTGGGTTTGGGAACACCACAGGCTCCAACTACTCCTTCCCCAGGGGAGGCAGCCCAGAATTTCCTGATAAAAAGGGGCAATAAAGTGTCAACAATTAAAAAAAAGAAAGAAAAATATCGCACTCATTCATATTCTCTTCTTTGCACACCTACATATCTCTCCTAACAATGCAGCTCATACAGGCTAACAACAATAACAAGACTCAAACCGACCCTCAAGTTTAAATTCTACCCTCATCAATATTCTCTCTCTCACCCATTCTTAACCACCATCCTTCTTTTCTCTATCTCTCTTTGAATTTGTCCTCTCTCGCTCTCGCTCTCACTTTCTTTCTCTCTCCTTTTCTTCCAATACTGCTAACAAAGAAAACCTCTCATGCTGCTTCTTTCTCTAGCTCTTTCTCCAGCTCCCTCTCCACCATCTTCTGGCGGTCACAGAAGCCCAGGCGCCCTTTACCGAAGGAATTGGGACCTGCAGCGGTGGGCGTTTCTCTGGAAACAAAATTAGGGAAAAAAATGTCAGCCCCTGTTTGCAATGATTTTGTCATTATATTATAGTTTGCAGTGTATAAACTATGCACAAACGTAACAGTGGGTCTATCAACACATGACTAAACCTTGCAAAAGGCTGTGTACACAATTGCAACAGTTGTTAATAAATAGTACCAAAATCTACATATACAGCAACTATTGCAACTGTCAGAATAGTTTATTTGGGTAGGGTAAAAGGGGTGTGCGTAGGGGAGGGAGAAGGGAAGGGGGAGTGTGTCATGCCATTCAAACTTATAAATTTTTATAATGAAAAAAAACAGGAAGGTGGTGGGTGGGGGTGGGGGGTGGGTGGGGGGGGGTTGTTATTACCAAACCCACTATGAAGTTTTCAATTTCTTTTTCAGGAGACACATGCACACACACACATGTACATACATATGTAGACACATAAATCAAAACATCCACGTGGATGCTCATGCACACATAAGCACACATACCACATACACTAACATTCATAGCATACAGTCTTTTTTCAATACACAGAGAGGTAAAATGCGTAAAGTTTTCATGTCAAATCATGCTTGAGTGTTTTGCCTTTTGGATGAGAAAATATTGCTCATTACCCAAGAGGGACAAAATGTTTATCCTGGAGACAAAAGTGTCATAAACTCAAAGGTGATTTGGGACGCTTGAAGAATTTTTGATGAAGAAAAGTATAGGACTGGAAACATACAAAATAAACTTCCCTTACATATTCTCTATTCTACACTTGGGTCAGCATAGTTGCTCCAGAATTACCATTCATTTTTCAATAGGCTAGTTTCCACTACACAGGCCATCTTGACGCTAGCTGAGCGCCAGAGACCTAGCAAGCATAGGCTGTGTGGAGGTTATGTCTTCAAAAACACTGAGATTGGGGTCATAGTGGCTTTGGGGCCCAACTGTCTGTATAACCTTAGTACAGTCGGAGAGTGACAAAAGGTCGATTGAAGATGTGATTTTCACAGGTGAAGAGCTTTTGTTGATTAAAAAGTCTGTAACGTAACTGAAAGAATTTTTTTTTTTTTAATATTCTCTACTCCGCGATACTTATGTCTCCATATTTTGTCTCAACAATTGGCAGTCAGCCTTCCACTCAGCTCAGCTTATTCAGTTTTCCCCCTCCCTCTACAGCTCTTCCAAACCCCTTTCCCCATTGAGACCTTCCAAGGTGCTCCAAACCCCATCCCGCCATCCTCCCATTTAGATCATCACCTTCCAATGTTCCGCATGCGCATCCGAGCACCTGCCGGCATATCTTCATTCTGCAATATAGCAACTCAAACATCAAATAAGTGGGAACACTACCACTTAATGTAACAAACAGGAAATAATAATATTCTTAAAATAATCCAGATTAATCATCATTATTATCACCATTATCAATATCATTAACGTGAGGTAACAATTTCTAAATTGGATGAACGAATTTCTTTCAGTGTATAACTTCTTATATAAAGTTACTTGAAAGTAATTCAATATAATTTTTTTTAAAGTTTCTGCAAAGTTGGACAAATCAATTGTTTTCATATTGAAATACAACACAAATTAATCCTATGATAGATTATCAGTTCTTCCAGAAGATCGATATGGAAAGGCCTAGACAAAGTTTCTATAGGATATCAGGAATGGTATCAGCTTTATTAAAGTGAGCCTGACATCAAACTTTCAAACTGTTACACTAGATTGACTAGTTATAGAAGAGTCTAATAATCCAAATTATTGCAGTGAAAGCTCTCCAATGAGTGTTTCAGCAGTTTAAAAAGACATTGGGATCCCTTATAATGTAATGGCGCGAGTCTAGCAAAGGGGTACTTAATACAGTCCTGCTCACCATACCACAGGCACCACAATACTCTCACATGGTTAACTCACAACAATGCCTTGGAGTAAGTTGGTCAAGCTTGATTATAAGTTTTATCTGTGTGCACTAGTGCCTCTATTCTAAGGGTGATAAGCCATTTACTGCTATAGCAGACACCCTTTTGAATGCTCAGACACCACATTCACATTCAACTTTTGCAAATATCTTTAATAATTTTTCACAATTTCGATCTCAACTTCAGACGTACGTTAAAAAGTAAAACATATTAGGAGTGTCCACTCTACACCAGCATGCTAAATGTATATATCTTAATCGACCTATGGCCTGGGGGTCTCTACCTCAGTCTCAACCTGAGACATTTTTCTGACAATAATATTTACTGACATTTTGAGAAACTTTCTATGCAAAACATTAAGAAATGGATTTTTATTGATCACAAAAAATCCATTATAATGAAATTTGATATTCCTTCTAACTTCTTCACCTTTCATAATTAATTTTAAAATAATAATAATAATAATTATTATTATTATTATTATTATTATTATTATTATAATACTGAAAATAATAATAATAATAATAATTTAATAATAATAATAATAATAATAATAATAATAATAATAATAATAATAATGGCAATAATAATAATACAGTGAAACCTCTCTACAACGACCTTGAAAATGTTGACAAAAATCGGTCTTTATAGAGGTTTTTTTTTACAGAGGGGTAGAGTCTAAGAGAGTTTACCTTTCACTACATCTTTTTCTGTTACATGTATTAAAGAAATAAACTCAACTGTGTATTGTTTACAACACAGTACGAAAGATGCAGTCAGACCTTTGTCTCTCTTTCTCTCTTGCTCTCACTCTCTCTCTTGCTCTCTCTCTCTCTCTTGCTCTCGCTCTCTTTCTCTCTTTTTTGCTCTATTTCTCTCTCTCTTTTGCTCCTTTTCTTTCTCTCTCGCTACACGGCCTAGACATCTGTGTGAATCACATGAAATCCACACCCCATACGAGTAGAGGCTGGCCGCTTTTGTAACAGGACGATGGCGTAAGATCATAGCCGGTGTGGTCAGGCAAAGAAGGTCACTACACAGCCTATCTGTGCTGCACTTATAATGCAGGGATCAGTTTACTAGCGCGCCCTGCACCATTGACGCATAAAAATTAAAAATGACCCATCTACAATTCTTGCCAGGGTCCGAATGGCGCTTCGATTTTTGGTACCAGTGCGCCACCACAATAACAGTGCACTGTATGGGAGGCGACAAACCTGCTTTTGCTAAGGCAAGTTCAGCGATTGGCTATGAGGGCCCGGATGTTGATCTTTCAGCCAATAAGAAGTGTACGATTCTTCCAAATCAGAATTTGCTATCGTGTGCGCGTATGTTGTGTCCGTGCAAGGAGGATTTTGTGTTTTTCTTTGTGCCGCTTTGAAAATGCCCCCTGCCCCCTCCCTCCCCCCCCCCCTCCACAAAAAAAAAACAACAACAACAAAAAAAAAACAACTAAACTTGAGGTGGGACAGTCTAGACTGTCGTTTGCTGCTGTTAAACCACAGTCTACCGCCGCTAATCCTACGCAAGATGATTGTGTGAGCCCCGAGTCAAGTCAAAATATTGATCCCTGTTCTGGTTAGTGTTTTGTTGGTAAACATGCTTCACAACACATGCACACTCACAATAATCTATTTTGTTTTAATTTCTGTAATAATATCTCCAGGTTATCTTTTACATGTATGTAAATTACTGCTGAAATCATGGCCCATTGAAATTTGATCTGAGGGGCCCAATGGCCCATAGCTTTTTTGTGTCAGGCTGAACCCTGTATAATGTGAATCACTTGAAAACACCCCATACAAGTAGACACCGGCATGTGATGTAACAGGATGACGTCAAACTTATAGAAGATTACTTTATCGGCTGGAGTGTCACATATAGGTACCTGTCTGACTGTGCTGAACAAGATCGTAGACAGTTTTTATTGTGCAGTTATGCCGAGAAAGTCGCTATACGGTCTGCAACGATCGGTCGTTAGACGTTAGAGCGAGGTAGTCGCTATACTGATGACAGCAATATAAGAAAATACATCGGTTAAAATAAAATGGGTCGTTGTGGCGGGGGAGTCGTTATAGAGGGGGGTCGTTGTGAGAGGTTCCACTGTAATAATAATAATAATAATAATAATAATAATAATAATAATAAATAACCGTATGCTCACTTTCCACACCACAGTTTGACATCTGGAAAAACTGATAACACAATATGTAAGCAAACAATATATTACAAATTAATTAAATAAATATATTTGTAAAAATTTTAAATGAAATAACATAAGAATCCAACCTACATCATCGCTATCATCGTCTCTGAACGCTCTGGCTACGGCTGAACTCTTCTTGACCCCTGGGGTACTGCTACTCTCCTTCACCTTGCTCTGTGAAAGCAATTACAATGCATCAGCACAAGCACACAACAGCTGGAAAAGTGTTATATAAGAACGATTACATAAATAAATATAAAGATATTCTTTACTTCAAATATTTGAAAACATTATTCACTCCCTCTCTTTGGCTTGTGGTTTGGGATAGGGGAGGAAAAAACCAGGAGCACACACAAAAGTAATTATAACCCGACAGGGTAGGAGAGCACTTCATTTACTGTGGCATTTTGGCTCAGGAGGCAGCCTGAATGTTACCAGCATGAGTTACAACAACTAAAATCCACAGCCACTTCCGTTTCCACCAACCCTGCAGATACTTTTCACCCACCCCCTAAAAAAAATTAAAATAATTAATGCTAATAATAACTGCGAAAACAAACAGCACTCTCATTCAATACCTGGTTTGCTAAGCTCAGTTTGATAGGGGCAGCTTTGACAGAAGAGGCAGCCTTAATAGAATCAGATGATGATTTCTTTGATGTCAAAGAAGACTTTGAGGACATCTTCAAGCTGAATGACGCTGATGATCCAGACTCAGATTTAGCTTGTGACCCAGACAAACCAAAAGCCATAGAGAATTTTTTCTGCTCTGGTTCACCTGCATGATCTTCGCTGTCAAGTTGTGAGTGTGGTCTCTTTGTTGAGGTCTGCTGCAAAGAAGGTACAAACGAATAATTAAATTAAAGAATTAAAAACGAATGAACCAATGAATGAGTGAACAAATATATCAATAACAGCAATATAATTAATCCTGCTACTCATACCTAATTTTAAAAAAAATTTAATAAATATAGCAGGGGTTGTAACGAAAGAACTTTGACTGTTTCAGTTTTGCATGCAGGAAAATTGTGTCTATTAATAAAACAACATTTGCTTCCACAGTTTAAAAAAAAAATTATATTAAAAAAAATAAGCATGACCCTAAACTATAACTTTAATAATTGAATAAATAACATCTAATTTATTAGCTACCTTGTTTGAGTTTACTGTTGCTGACGGTGCTGATCTGTCTTGCACTCGGTCATCCAGGTCAGAGTCACTATCATCATCATAAGATGACACCAACGAAGTCATTTTAAGTTTACCTGCCATGGTTACTCGACCTTCTGCAATAAATCAGACTGTTCACTCTAAATGTAATAATGGCAACAGAACAAACAAAAAAAATCAGCGATGTAAAAATTGTCAACACTTGTTTGCTGAGAGTAGTAAAAAAAATTTAAGAGTTACTACAATTAGGGTTGTAACCCTAACCTCCATATATTTAATATGGGGTGGGTCTCTTTGCAGTCAGATTGATCACTTAGCTAAACCGTTAGTTGTAAGAGCCTGTAGTGTAGCATAGACATCTAGTAAGAGGTGACTGAAGTGTTTAAAATCCTTTACAACACAAATAGGACCCCCAAACCACTAGGTCCCTATAATGTAGCACTTGTTGAAGATTTTTCAACTGAGGCCATGAATATAAATTAATAAAAAAGACTGTTCATACTAGTTTATAACAGCACCTTTTCACCAACAGAGTTACTAACACATGTAATATGGAACAGTCTGCAAAGGGATGCTGTTACAGTTGGTACCACAAATGCATTTAAAAATGGTCTAGATCATTTTTGGCTAACATAGTGTACTCCACAGACTTGGTTGGAGATTCCCATACTCCATCTCCCTTTGTATGCAAAATTCATCCGACGACCGATGGCTGCCGGTGTGACAAAATGAATTACAGCATGAGTGCTCATAAATGCACGTTTATTTGGAGGGGAAAAGGCTGATAGCCTACAATGCCATCACTACTATACTATACTATACTATACTATACTATACTATACTATACTATACTATACTATACTATACTATACTATACTATACTATACTATACTATACTATACTGTGCCAGCACTGCAGCAGACTATTAAAAGAGAAGGCCGCTTGTGCACCTACCGGCATGCACAACCGCACGTAATAAGAGACTCGTGTTTGTGCAGCTGAAATCAAATCACTTCAACAATTAATGTAAAACTTTTATAAATAGATATTAACTGTTTACAAGGTATACAAATTGTGCATGAATTTAACAATTTATACATTCTGATTTAGAAACGAACCCTTATCAGCCATTTTGAACAGGGGTAATTACCACCGACAAGCTTATCTAGAGTTGTCCTCTAAAACTAAAAAAAAAAAAAAAAAAAAAACCACAGGCACATGCAATAAACAAAACAAACCAAACAAAACATAGTTATAGTAAAAGTTATAGTAAACATCAGTATAAATGTAATCTAGGTAAAGAAAATTATGCTAAGTTACAGAAATTTATATTCCATGGCAAAAGATATTAGTGATTTTTCTGATAATGGTGTAAACGTTTTTTGGCAGACTTTAAAGGGCTTTGTTGTTGTTGTATTAATTTTTATTCATCAGATGAACACAAGTTGTACTGATAAAGGGCTTTATTCAGCAACAGATGAATTAGAGTATAAAAATTATATAGGCTATGCCTCGATCAACATCAAATACCACAACAAGTCAATTAACTAACCAAGAAATAAGCAAGAGCAAATTAAGAACATTAGGGGAGGAAGAAGAGGATCGAATTTATTAAGTTTGTTAATTAAAAAGAGGGAAAAAAACTAATCTTCGATTAAGAGAATACGCAATAGTAATAGGACATCATGTGAGCGCGAGCATGACCTTCAGAGCTTTTCATTTCATTTCATTTAGATAAATTAAAGTCCCGCGTCACAATAGCGAATAGGGGACTGCTTCAGAGCTGTTCGCGAAGGTTCTATATCAACATGATTTATGTGTCATATGACGCATAATTAACATACATGCATAAATGAAAAGTATATGATGTGTGACCCATTCTTAACATATATAATACATCTACATAATATTAATAATTAAATATTATAAGAGTGCTGTTGAAGATTACTTAAAAACGAGAAAAGATGGATTTGTATTTTAAAAAAACACACTATATTTATTCTGAGACTTTTTTTCTAGTATGTAATTACCTGAATTCTGTCGCACCCCCATCAAAATGGATCGCTACGCGACCGTATTTCCCGAGGTGCAGCACATATTGACGATCAGACCTATCAAGCTCTCCTAAGTTGAATCTAAATCCCCACACTATATGTACTGACTTACAACCACCACATTGATTGAAGCAGTACGATGGCAAGTGATGAAGGCCAGTTATAATGATTATAACGTTTGCCGGGATTCGAACTTGTAATCCCTCAAACACTAACTCCGCGCTCTCCAAAAAGAGCTATGGTATGTTCGTGACAGTGCTTGATCACAGCGTTCGAGATGCAACTGCATTCTAATCTGTGACCTCTTGAACAGGGAGGTGGCGTCACTCCGTCGGCTTACAATAATTGTTACACATAACCTTGAGGTCGTGTCTTATGTCAGTCTTACCACACGCAGAAGACACAAAAAGGAAGACACTACAGGAAGTACCGTTATAACTGTCCATCTATTTTTCTCCGTTTCGTAAGAATAGTCTACATGGACACATCGCACTTTATCAACGAATGTGCGAGAATGTTGGGCAAAACGTATTTTGGCTATCCATCCATCAACGCTCCTTCCGTTTCATAACGGTAAGTAAGTAAGAACGTATGTAACGGTAAGTAAGTAAGAACGTATGTTTGCACCTTTCATTTATTTACTTATTGTTCTTATACAGCGCTTTTTCAACTCAAGAGATGCTCAAATGCGCTGGCCGTGACTCAAGCCGCCCGAGGCACCTTCTTTGTCCAGCCGCAATGTCTGTGGTGCCTACCCAAACAACTCAGCACAATCCTGGGCCACCGGGAAATATCCAAATAAATTGTAACGTAAATTGCGGGCAAAACGAATAATAATCAATTAATATTGCGATATTGTATAGTGACTATTATAGATTCTACTACTAGTAGGCCTACTACACACACAACTATTTTTGTTTTGGACTTACAAACTGGATACATGAAAATTAAATTTTGCAGAATGCATACGGTTAAATATGACTTGATTTAGATATTATGATGGGCACGGGGCCTATAAATATATACTGGCTAAATAATATTCGTATACTATGTTAGAATATAATCTTCTAATGCATAGGGCATACAATTAGAACGTGCTAGTTAAAATAATAGTAATAATGTAATACTTTGTCATGTGCTTAGACCTACATATACTAATTCCTTATATTCATGCTAAACGTGGCAATCTAAATATGGCGTGGCTTAGTAGATGGCAATTAAAACTGTCCATTAGGAAAGACGTCAGTGTTTGTGTTGCACTAGTATTAACATCACGTACAGTACTGTCTGTGCAATTATAATGCATTGTGTGCATTATTTATTTTATTTTATCATTCTTATGTAGCGCTGTTCCAGCTCAAGAGCTGCTCAAGGCGCTGGCCGAGGCAGGACCTAACTCAAGCCACCACTTGCAGCCTTTTGGCGCATTGTCTGACGCCCAGACCACTGAGCACAATCCTGGGCGATCGTGAAAGGGGGAACATTTGCTGGGTATTTTTGTGTCGTCGACACCCGTCTAAGACATGAGCATCAGGATTTTAAAATCCGTGCGATGGAATGCGTGCTTGCACAGACCTCGGTTTATACTCTCGTCCGAAGGAGGAACTGAATTACTGATTAATTTACTCCTTGTTATGTTAGCTAGGCCTAATTGTGCCCTAGTATCATTAGCTTTCTTGCTCTGCTATAGATTGTAAGCAAGAATGCAGGAAAATATACTACTCAAAATAATACAAGGGCCACTTGGACATATGGGTCTCTCTTTAAATCAGAAACACGAATTTAATTTATTAGTTCATCATATTTTATTGCAATCATTTTTGCATCAATAACAAAAAAGATTTTAGACATCAGTCGCTTAAAATTTGAGTAAATTCAATTTAACTGGACATACCCCTCATTTACAAAATCAAAACTTTAGAAACCAAAAATCTATACAGCCAGTATCAGGTGTGGCCACCGTTTGCATCAATGCAGTCTTGGCATCGTTGTCTCATGGACCGTATCAGGTTATGGAGGATGTTTCCTGGGATGGCCATTCACTCTTGCTGGAGAACTTGGGCCAGAACTTCAAGGTTAGCTCCTGGAGGGAGGTTTGCCCGTGTCTGTTGACCCAAGACATCCCACAGATGTTCTATGGGGTTCAAATCGGGTGATCGAGCCGGCCAATCCATCCTTATGACGTGCTGTTGCTGCAGGAAGTCATTGACGATACGCGCTCGGTGGGGTCTGGCATTATCGTCCTGTAGTATGGCACCTTCCCCAATGGCCCGCAGAGCTGGGAGAACCCTAGGTTGTAGGAGTCATCCCTGTAGCCAATACCGTTTAAGTTGCCATGAATTTGGAGCAGGGGTGTTCTGAAGTTTAATGCGAAGCCACCCCACATCATGACAGATCCACCACCAAAGCGGTCATGCTCGAGCACCGTCAGCAAAACGCTCCCGTGGACGCCTCCAAACACTCACTCGACGGTCGTTGAAATACAAGGAGAACCGAGACTCGTCTGTAAAGAGCACCCTTGACCAATGTTGCCTAGTCCACACCAAATGACGCCGAGCCCCGGCCAAACAGGCTGCACGGTGAGCTGGGGTGAGCAAAGGCCGTACTGCTGGTCGTTTTGATCGCAGGTTTGCCTCATGTAGACGGTTGCGAATTGTCTGGTCGCTGACGTTAAAATTGCTGGCTGCGTGAAGCTGTCTTCTGATGGTGTTTGCTGTAGCGGACCTCATCCTCAGAGCTGACAGGGTGATGAAATGGTCTTGTCTTGCAGTGGTAACGCGGGGGCGTCCGAACCTTCTTTGTTCTTGGACGCTTCCAGTGTTGTTAAAGCGCTCCCGCAGCCTTTGGACAACGGAATGGGACACTCCCAGCCGCCTGCCAACTTCTCTCACCCCCACCCCTTCCTGAAGCCATGCAATAGCTCTGCCTCTATCCGCATCAGTCAATCGTCGCCTTGGGGGCATGGTTAGAAAAGCAGCAAAAGCGCTGCCATTTATACCCAGAAAAAAATGCAAGCCTTTCGCGTGCAAATAACTTTTTAATGTTGAAAATTTTGCTTTATTAGCAAGACAACAGTAAATTAGGGTCATTTTTTGGGGTAAAAATTGGGTTTGTTTTTCAACTCAGTGCAGAAAGTTCAAAACTCACACATGTGATTACTTGTCACAATAAGATTGTCTTGAATGTTACTGTACACAGGGCCGGATCTGGGGGGGGGGGGGGGTCCTGGGTTCCGGAACCCCCCCCCCCCCCTGGCCATTTGATGTACCTCACTCAGTCAGAAAAAAAAATATATATGGAGTTTTTTTAAAGCTCTTAATTTAGTTGACACTGGTGGTAAGTAAAACGTTCCTCATTGTACTCAAGTTCCTCGAGCGGACACGTTTTTGTCACCCCTAACCCCTTAAAAAAATTTTGGAACCCCCCCCCCCCCCCTCCAAGAGTAAGTGATCCGGCCCTGGTACAGGATAAGTTTTGAAATAAGCAATATAAGCGATATTATTGATAGCAGCAAAAAATAATTAAACTAAATGAAATATGAGAGTGGCCCTTCAATTATTTTGAGTAGTATAGTCGAATACAAACCTTTAATAGCTGCGATAAACTGTGTGTTACCAGAAAGAAAAGGACTACGAATCGATACTGATAAAAGACAAACTTACATATACCGCTAATATAGATTGTTCAGTGCGTTACACGTTTTATTTAGTCCCTTGAGTTTATTGATTGATTGATTTATTGTTGCTTTAGGTCCAGCGGACTCTTCCGAGCCAAATCAGGACCGGACAACCCCCGATCCGCATAAAAGATCTGCCGAAACAACCCTAGTGGGAAAATTGAACGCCCTCCACCGGCCAGTCACTTTACAATAAAGACATCCCACGCGGGGGACGGCTGAGGGTTGACCTCAACTACGCGAACACCCCGGTTACAAAAACAAAATAGAATACAACCATCATTATAAATCATCAACAAAACACATACATATAAACTGCCTATAGTGCGAAATAATGCAATCATAGGAAGCCCTAGTGACCACCCGGCAGAAAGCGTCCAACACTCCCAAGCTGATCCAACAGACCTCATACACAAACAAGGAGTCTTGTCCAGGAAGAGTTTTCAAGAAAAAAGGTAGGTCATTGATCTAGCGAAGAAGAAGAAAGTATAGCAGAGTGATAGGACAGATCAGGAATGGGAAAGAGCAAATGATGAAGACAGCGACAGTGGGAATTTAAAGCACTAAATTTCCAGAAAGTGGGGATACTATTTATACTGAAACCCCCGGCACTCCAACGGGGGGAACTGTTGCCGCAGTGAATTAGTCATGCCTACAAAGGCGTCCCTTGAGTATCTTGTACCTGAGTAATCGACCAGTGACACGTAGCAACTGTCTCTGACCCTGTTTTAACGCATAATCTTTTTTTTCTCTCTCTACAAAAGGCTACCCTTTGAAATTACGCACCTCACTTCGTGTTCAAAATAATGTTATATTATTATAACTTCTGTTACCTACAAGTTAATTAAAATCAAGCGCCTTGGGCAGCTCTGTAGGTAGAACGTGCACTATGAGGACAATGTAGATGTCACTTAGGCTACGTCCGTTTTATACTCCATAAGCTCATCTGATTAACCAACCACCACCAGTTTTATACTCCATAAGCTCGTCTGATTATTGATTGATTGATTGGGTAGATTAACGTCCCCGGACACATGGAGCGTATAGAGGACACAGCGTCTGAATAAGTGTTGTTGTTGTTTGTAGATTATAGTCACACGACACTTTCGCATATAGGTGACTACTGGACCGATTTATACTGACACCAGTGGGCCAGTTGTTGGTAAAGGGGAAAATAATATGATCACACGTTGACCAATCCGGGATTCGAACCAGCGACCTTTCGGTTACTAGCAAGACGCTCTTACCAACTGAGCTACCCGGCCCCACTGTCTGAATAACCAACCACCACCAGTTTTATACTCCATAAGCTCATCTGATTAACCAACCACCACCAGTTTTATACTCCATAAGCTCGTCTGATTAACCAACTTACTACCACCAGTTTTATATTCCATAAGCTCATCTGATTAACCAACCACCATCAGTTTGGATTGACTGATTTATTTATTTTAAACAAAAAGTAGAATGTATCACACTTTTAACTTTGTTCGTTAAAATTAACGTGGAATATAGGTCTATTTAAACGGCTTTTTATTATCAGTATGATGATGATGATGATGATGATGATACACCATGATGATGATGATGATGATACACCATGATGATGATGATGATGATGATGATACACCATGATGATGATGATGATTGTCGTTGTCATTTAGTGTCAGCTTAAATATCTGGTGCATCGAGACGTGATTTAAAGTTGCTAATCATGCACCTGTGCAGTAACATAATAAGCCTAAATCATCGAATTACCTCACATCACCCTAAGTAAAGGTAACGTACGTGTCCATTATTACTGGCCTTGTGGTGTACGTTAGATAAGGTAATCTATTTATATAATCTTCAATGCAATGCCTGACAGGGCCTGACAGGAAATTGATAAGTTAAGGGTCACTTGTACTTTGTAGTGTCATATCAACAAGATCACGTATGATTTTGCTTCTTAAGAATTATAAAGATTACATAATTCTATTTGTGAGTTTGGTGATGAGGGTACATAACTATCGTACGTGGTCGCTCGTCTGTTAATAAGTGCCTCGGGATGGATTAGTCATTGAAATGCTTGCTACAAACATTTTGATAACAGTTACTATTGCAAAACGTAGTAACAAAAATATGCATCCGCACGCACACGCCACACAGGACACAGAGATTCAGACAAGACAAGCAGACGGACACACTGACATTCAACCACAAATGCATGCACGCAGACACATTAAACGAACGTGGAATGCCGTTGTCTGCGCACGTGCAGCATCCACGCATAACTAGTGCTACACGCACACACGCATACGCACATACACACACAGCATACACACACACACGCACACCCCCACACACACACCCACCCACACACACACACACCCACACACACATACACACACACACAGAGCTGTTTGATCAGACCATGTCACCTGTTAATGAAAGCGTTTAGAGAATATCTGTTGTGGGCTATTTAGATTAGTGTCACTGTAGTGCGTACATGATCTAGTCATACAGCTACTTTCCTTTTTAGTGTGTCATTTTTATGAGACAAGTTTGGTTGATCACAAAACGTAGGCAGTCAGTTCTTTGCTGTGATTCAGTTCATAGTACGGTATTATTTATTTAGTCTTGTCAAATTCTTCAAATTTCTACTAATGATGACCTAATATATCTAGCCAACCGAACGTATCTAAGCTAATTAGCTCTCTACAGCGCTCCACGTACCTTCGTCATATTTATCACACCCTGACTTCGTTTTTAAAGTCCCATATATGCTCTGTGTCCGAGGACTACCGAAGAAAGACAGCAGTATCGAGACTACAGTGAGTCAGAATAATCAGGAGCCTTCTAAGTATTTCTATTTTCCTGAAGTTTGATATTAAAAAAACAATATTGTTAGGACTTTATAAAGACTACGCGCTGTTGACTGTAGCAGCATTATACTTTGTGTAAGTTTTCAGCTTATATTCTCCGAAGACTAAAACTAAAAGGCGAATTCATTTGGTGGAGGAGGATGAGAAGAAAACTAGGAGTTAAGCTTACCATGCAGGTACCAACAACTTCTCGGATTGTCTAACAATGGCATAATGCATTTATAAGGCATTTATTTAAAGTTGTAATCACGAGGGTACATTTTAACCTACAAAGGTGTAATGAAACCACAAGAATGGTTTAGGTTCCTCGGTGTTTGTGTCAAAGACTTCTTTTGGAACGTATTGTTTATGTTTCATTAAGGCATTTATTTAAAGTTGTAATCACGAGGGTATACCTACAAAGGCGTAATGAAACCACAAGAATGGTTTAGGTTCCTCGGTGTTTGTGTCAAAGACTTCTTCTGGAACGTTCTGTTTATGTTTCACAATGTTCTGCGATTTACGAGTAAGTTGTTTACAAACGCTGATTTACTAGAACCATCCACTGATTCGATAGTTTGTCCTTCAGTGGAAGAATCCATGAATGGAGAGAGAGAGAGAGAGAGAGAGAGAGAGAGAGAGAGAGAGAGAGAGAGAGAGAGAGAGAGAGAGAGCATGGATTGTACAAGCTATTTTGAAGAATTCGTGGAGAGAGAGAGAGAGAGAGAGAGAGAGAGAGAGAGAGAGACGAGAGCTTTTTTTTTAACCTTGAGGCTAGGTCTACCGTTTTTGTATTTTTGCCACGATTTTTACCAGCGACCGCTCTCCCTCCCTCCACCCTTCCCCCTCCCATGCATTTTCCGCCCCAATCCATGTTTACCTTGTGAGCTCATGCTTCTATTCACGCGAGAGGCCGATGAACATGGATAGTGAAGAACACGTGCACTCTCACGCCACTGACAGGATGTCGTCTGATGCCCAGCATGGTATCGTAATCACACACACACACACACACCGTAGTTTACTCTCATTGAGTTATTTAATTGAATTCCACGTGTTCGACCGGCGTCTCCTCACGGTGAACTGTTGTGTTTAGACGTTAGATTGTGTTCTTATCTTGACGCCGTTGTCTTTATAAGTTTCATGCGCCATTTGTAAGTTCTTGTGCATTGGTGGCATAGTGATTTGCTAACGACTATTGCATCGTAGCAGACGACACTGTCATGCAGGTGTAGTAATCGCAGGATAGTTTATCTTGGATACGGTAACCCACTCAATGATTTCACAAATTCTACTCCGTTTTTTGGTGGTAATTTTCTGAAATTATGAATGTTTGTTTGAATTGAATTTGCTTAGATATATATGGAAAGGTGTAAGATGGAATATCATTTCGGGTGCCGGCGGGGTAGAAGATGCACTTGACGTTTGTTTATAATCATTTAGTATGTGTATGTGGTGTGTACGTGGGTGTGCTTGCGTGTGTGTAGGTATGTGTGTGCGTGTGTGGGTGTATGCATGTGTATAATCAGCAAATATAATCAGTAACTTGGAATTAATTACAGACTCGTCATTGCTGAAGTACTGTTCTTTTTTTTTTTTTTTTTTTTTTTTTTTACCTCTATCCAGGGAGTGTAATAACTGCTGCAGTGCCAAACATGACTGAAAGTCGAACAATGTCCAACCTCACCAACAGTACTGGGTCTGAAACAGACCTCGATGAGGCTTCAAGGGGGAGAGTACTGTTTGATTTGGATGATTCCGAAGAACCTGGGTTGACTGAAGATAACAACGATGAAGACCTAGATCTGGAACATCACCAGGAGGCTCAGGACCTGCCAGGGCCTCTTGTTAAAGCTCGCCACAGATCTTCAGTGAAAAGTTCTGTTGATTCCCTGGGATCCACAAGATGCAGTGCAAGTGAAACTGAAAACTTTCCTGATAGTTCCAAAGTCTCTTTGAGGTAAGTTCGAAGATTTTGATGTTAATTATTGCCTTGTAGCAAATAATACAAATAACATTAAACTATTTTTCTTGTTTCCCTTTTCCTAAAATGTATCTTACATTAAGTTAAATATATACCTACCTGCCTAATTGTTCTTTACAGCTTACTACTCTTTGTCTCATGTCTACTTCCTATTTTTGGAACAATATAAAACACCAATACAATAGGCATGATGTGTAGACTAGATGCACATAAGCATCAAGTGTATGTAAATAGGATTAAGCATGGATCTAGGAGTAGGAAACATTCCATGAATACATAGTGCGAATGGGGGTGAGAAAGCAACGGAGAGATGGGAAAATGCATACTTCCTTCCTGAAGTTGGTCCTGAGAAGAGGTCCCTAATGTATTTCTCCCCTATGACCAAAAGGTTAAGGGAACACTTTACTACTTAGCCTTTTAAGACGTTTTAACCTAAAACAATGCACAATACTATACATTTTCAGTCACATAGAACATAGAACTTTCTGTGCTGAGCTTGGTGTCCATGGAATTCTGTGCAGGCAGCTTAAGTCTAGTGTGAAAGTTACATACTTGGCATAAGAACTCTTCATCATAAATCTAAGACAGTAGGGTAGAATAGAACCTCCCAGGTGCAGTAGGGTGAAACAAGAGTACAGTACATACACAGCTGAAATTGCACTTCTGAAGTTTGACCTGGGCCTTTATCAGAGATGATCTCAAGGCCAGTATAGGTAGAACATTTGTATTACATTATGTTGCATGTAGATTATGATAGATAGCAAAATAGGGAGTAACTATATAGCTCTATGTACTGCAAGTTATGGGGAAGATACTGAGTGCCCATGCCTTATCTGCCATTTCTTTAGTCATTTCTCACCTTCACAATCATGCCCCCACTACACAACACAACCTTACCATCTTTCATCACCTACATGTATCTTAAAATACAACTTCATCATTAATTCCCCTAAAATTAAGTCCCAACCACCTACACCAATGCAATGGATTTTAGTTTTCTGGTAGCATCAGATGATAGCATCAGCTGATAACATCAGATTACATAAATACTTGTATGAATTTGATCATTAACAGTTTTGGTCAGTTTTATTTATATAAAAAAATATCCAGCATTACCCACCATGTCCTGTTTCCTTACTGTTATCAGTGATGGAGAAAGTTTTTAAGCTAGGGGTATTTATACCCTCAACCAAAACATGTGGGGGTTTTCATACCCTCATTGCAAACATAAGGTTTTTTTTATACCCCCTTTCAGTTTTTTAGGGGGTACACCAACATACGTAATAAACACTTTGCGTGGAAAGTCTTTTCATCAGTGTGAGTTTCTTCAGCCGGGCCCAGTTGCGGCTCATCTTTCTTCTCTTACCGAGCACTCAAAGCCAAAGGCTGACAAAAAAGTTTGTTTTTATTTTTCTTCATCTTGTTTTAATTTTTTTGAGCAATTAGTTTTGTCTGCTTTATTTTTCCTTTTCTTCGGCTTCCCCTCAGATCGCTGCTTGTCGGCCATGTTTAATGTTGGGTTGTTTAGCCAATCAAAAGCGTCGAGAAAAAAGAGTGAATATTATAGTGCATATGATTGGCTGTTTCTCGGAAGCAACAGAATGAATAGGAGGGGGAGAGAGGGTGGTAGGCGGTTGCGCAGGACGCACAGGCACACAATCCAAATCGAACGAAAGCTGTACGCACGACCGATATAGTTGTACCTGATGATACCTCCCAACAACTTAGCTTTACGTGTTCATACCCCTTTGGCACTGACTTTGTGCGTGTTTATACCCTTTCATTACATTTCCGTTACGTTATTTCCCAACTCAGTACGTGAAACACGTACGATTATACGTGATCTCCATCACTGGTTATAATTATTGTTATGTTGTGCTATTCCAACTCAAGAGATGCTAAAGACAATGTCCGATAGCATTGTACCACTGGCCTGTATCATTCCTCACCTACAACACCTAAAAATCGATCTCAGTATATGGAAACATGTTGGTACAGATCGCTGTGCTTTGAGCCTGATTGGTGATTTTAGGAAAAGCTCTCTCTCTCTCTCTCTCTCTCTCTCTCTCTCTCTCTCTCTCTCTCTCTCTCTCTCTCTCTAGATATATATATATATCAGTTATTATTAATATATATCAATTATTATTATAATGCCTGCGTTTGAGTGTGCATCTTATAATTTTAGTAGAAGACTTTAATAAAACAGTCAACCAACCAAATTATTATTATTATTATCATCATTTTTTTAAAACAATTATGTCTGATTACATTAAGTTTTCTGTGCACTCCTTCAAGTAATATGTCCTACGTTATTTTCTTCTTCTTTTTGTGGTACTGTTACACGTTCCACTCTTTCTTTTCCTTCTTTTCCTTTTCTTCATTACAGTGTCAGTTTTCATTACTGTATAGTATATCTTTTGTAATTTTAGTGAATGGAGACAAAGCTAGGGAAATTTTACCTCAGTGCATTTTTAATGTTAGCACATCAAGTGTTAGGTCAGGTCAGGCCATGTCCTCATTGTGTATTATCTTTCATTAGAGCTTTTCAAACATGCTTTGGACATGATAAAAACAGCTGAGCTGGAGATATCAGATTTTAGCCTGTGTGAAGGACAGATAAAAACAAATAGGACCATGAGCCATTTTGTGTGTGTGTGGCAAACCAGCATAGTGGTTAGAGCAACCAGCCCTGTTGTTACTTGGATTGGCATATCAATATCAAATATGAAAGTGCAGAATAATCACCATTGACTTTGGAACTGGGGAAACTGAAGATAGATAGAAGACACTGTCCTCACAACATTGACCTTTAGAAAAGACCATTTATTGCATCTCCCCTACGATGAGGCAGTGCAGAACATGAACCCCAGTCCACAAAGCGGTACTTTGGTAGCTTATTAAACTCAGGGAATAAAACACAGAGAGAGAGAGAGAGAGTGAGAGAGAGAGAGAGAGACTCACAAAGCTGGTCTTTTGATGAGACAGAACAGGAACCCCCATTACATCAAGCTTGTGATTCGGCACCAAGCTGTCTTTAATACTGGGTGAGGACAAAACGGAGAGGGAGAGGAGGTCACTGTCCTCACAAATTTGGCCTTGAGAAAAGTGATGATCCCAGTTGTTCGCCCCTATAGTGATAAAAAATTAGCCCAATCTACCTCAGCTGTGATTGGGTTGTGGAACTGAGACGAGGGAGCTGAGAGAAGGGCACGGTTCTAGTAAACCTGGCAAACCTGGTAAAGGGGTGATCCTAATGCCTCTCTCAATCCCAATGATTGAAATTAGGTTACAAAGACCTTTACCAGTTACCTGTAGCATGAAGTAAAAACAAGATCCTAATGCCTCTCTCAATCCCAATGATTGAAATTAGGTTACAAAGACCTTTACCAATTACCTGTAGCATGAAGTAAAAATCTAATGAAAAAGGGCTGACCTAATTAATTAGATTGTGTTAAGTCCTTTGCGGCAGAAAAGGGTAAGATAAAACCTATTCTGACACGTAACTAGTCCAGGGTTCCAGTAACTTTGTTTTGGCCCAGTAATTTTTTAGTAGGAGACTTTTGGGGTCAAGGTTGCATTACTGTGTTGCAGCTGTACTATTATAGGGGGTAAATAACTGTTTCACATTCGTACATGTCATACTAAGCATAATGTGAACATGATCCCACTATTCCAGGGCCTGGACAGGTGCATTAAACTTGAAGTTCCTTTCTCCCCACCTCCCACCTCCTTCTCCCCTATACTTTCCTGACACCCTCCCCCCTCCACTTCAATCCTCCTTCAGTGAATTATAGATTACGTTGAATTATCCCCCCCCTACCCTTTCCCCATCCATCCTCCCTCTCCATCCCACATGCAACCTTCAAATGCAGCAAGTGATAGTTCACAAATTATGACATTAATTGAAATGTTTTTAACTTGCGGGGTTAAAACAAAGTTAATTAAACCCTCTCTCTCTCACACTCTCTCTCTCTATCTCTCTCTCTTCTCTATGTCTCTGTCTCTCACCAACATAATTATTTACGTGCATGTCACAATAATTATTCTTCAAGGAACACGCTTTCCACATGTAATTTCATTTTGTCAAAGATGGTTGGCATACTGCAGGTCTCTCTCTCTTCCCTGTCCCCTTCAAGATTATTTCCTTCTCCCTCTCTCTCCTCTCTTCTCCTCTACTCTCTCTCTCTCTCTCCTCTCTCTCTCTCTCTCTCTCTTCCTATCAAATTAAAAACTAATTTGACATTAAATTAATTTGACATTGTCACAGTCCAGGACATTCAGGTTGCACTTAATAACATTTAATTACATGATTATGATTTGATTGAAATGTTTAAAAGTTTCGTGGGGTTTGGATAGGAGTGGGTGAGAATTAGGGTGGGTGGTTGCAAGGTACATTGAGTTTAAGAGGTGGGTGGGTGGGGTTTGGTATAGAAGTGAATTGAGCCATGGCTGGGGGTGGGAAAGGATGGGGGTGGAGGGTAGAAGAAGCTGTAAGTTTTAGTGTGTTCTATTTTTGTATTGTATGTGTGGGTGAGGGTACAGGCAAAGGGGAGGGGTCATGTAGGGGATTATTTCATATTGGCAGTTCGTTGATTGGTTTATTGCCTGATTGAATGAATAAACAGTTTGATCTGTTATGTAATGATTGATAATTTTCTCATTATGAAACAATAACTTTAAAATAAGACAAGAATATTTATTCACCAAGTAAATCGTTACAAGGATTTTGCTGTGGCATGGTCACAATGAAATGCATCCTTTCTTGCAGTCTCACATGCATTCATGGTGTCATACACTCATTTGGCAATCATCCTGTATACAGCACTAAAAGATTGGTAAACACAATATTAAACTCAAATCAGTCATATATAAATGATGGAAATGGTTGTAAGTTTCCAGTTAGCAAGCATAGATTGTTCCATGGTTGAATGGAATTTCTTCAAATGAAACATATCAGTGGATAACATTTCTTTTGTTGTCACACTCACAGCCCAGATACTTACTGTGGTATTTGTAATGCAAAGTAAGTTATGCATGATTATTCAATTTTTTTGTGAATTAAAAATTGATGTGCCTCGCCTTGTTTTAGAATTGATGCAAGAACCGAACCAAAGAATAGACAAATATTAACTTTTAATTGCGGCAGTTGGCACTGCATGAATTAATAATTTATAAATGTTATTTATTTGTTTGTTCTTTTGCATCTGCCTTAAATCACATTGATTACTTGCATTATTGACTGGTGGATGATGGAGTGATGGTTTTTGTTGAGATCATGCAGAGACTAATGGGAGTGTGGTGGGAATGGGTTGGTGGCCCAGAGTTTCTGTCAGTTGTAGTTTTAGTGTGCTTTGTTATATTTATCATTATCATCAATATAATTGATATGACTTGACATCACCATCATTACCATCATCATTGTTGACATCATTGTCAATATTGTCAGCATCGCTGTTGTGGTCATTGCTGCAATTGTTATTTTTGTGGTAACTTTACTTTATTTTGCCCAGTTGTCGTTGTTTTCATTCTTATTCTGTTACAGCCGAAGTGGGTTTTCCAATGTGATAATTTATACGAATGGATGTCTTGATCTTTGTGCGTCCTTGGGGAAAAACATTTGTCTGGCGTAAATGGATTTGGATAAATATCTTGTATCTTTGAGAGACATGCCTGGGTGAATGGGTGTTGGTAGAAGAAGGGTTAGATGGTTACAGGTTTTGGTTATCTTTTAAGGAGTTATTATTAAACAAGTTGAATTTGTTTTATATACTTTTTCCCTCGATTGATGTAATACCATGATGGATGAAATATTAAGGAAACATTTCTTCAAACAAAATTTGAATTTATGTGAGGTAGAAATGGAACTCATAACTGCTTATAGTGTTCCCAATGAAGATATTACTTCCCATTGTAGGATTTGTGGCTTGAACCATAAAGTGATTAATTTTTATTTTTTATCACAGAATCGGGAAAAGTGGTGTTTGTGATTCAGAGTAAGATTCATTTTAATATCATAATTCAGCTGTTGACAAGTTTTGTTATGTTAATTGAGGCATATGCTGTTTGACATTTGAATGGTTTTCAAATATGTTGTATTCTGTAGTTTAGATGTTCAAACTTTTGTTATGTTTTTGAATATATTTGAAAATGATATTTTGAAAATATTTATTATTGTATTATTGTTGTTGGGTTATGGTGCCCCTACGACCTTCGGGTTATGGGACAGGATAGGATAGGATAGGATTGTTGTTTTCAAACATTGTTTTAAACTTGAAGTATAAAGTGTGCATTTTGCCATTATTAATTATCCAAATAATTTATTATAATGTACGTTTATTCCTTGTATTTCTTTGAGATATTAAAATATTGTTCGGGTCTACTTTGATGTTGCATTTTCTGTAAGAATTGGCCAACCGTAAAATATGGTGGTCAGAGACCCTTATAGGATTAATAAGGGTAAGGGTGCCCCGGAAGCGACTGCCGGTGCCAAGCAATGAGCATTATTAGCAAGTCACTCAGTTGGCAATGTCTGTTTACTTTTTATTAGATTTGGAGTAATGATTGAGTGATAGTTTACGATTTCAATGAAAATTATCACGAAACTTAGATGACTAGATTCTGATATTTAACGGATTGATGAGAGGTGGCATAATGGCGCATATGACGCATAGGTGAGTGAAATAAATACTACGTTTTGTACAAGTTTTCGCTACCTGAGCAAATTATTAGTTTGGGAGATTGGCCAACGTGTGTTGTGACCTTTCACCTCTATTGGGCATGAGGTGACTGGGAGATACTTCGTCGGAAGTGAATCGACCTCAGTAAATTATTTCATTTTCTGTATAAAGGTGTAGTAAACGATTATGACTGATGGTGGTAAAATAATCCGAAACTTGCTACTACTATGGATTTGTTTGCTTGGAAGAGGTAGGTTGTACGATGATAAATTGTGCACTTGCAGTTGCAATAGCAGACGAATATAAACAGCTACGTAGAACATATTATGTTTGCACGTTGCTTCCACCTCTGAACTTTGTACTGCCCCATAGACTTTGCAGTCTCAAAACCAAAGTGTATTGACATGCACAAATGTGGCCATTCAGCTAAATAAGCTAGATTGCACAAATGTGGGCATTCAGCTAAAAGAGCTAGATTGTTGACCCACCTATCCCCCACCTCCACACCCCCACCCCTCCTATTTTGCTGTAGTGTAGTGTTAATATGTTGCGTTTTTTTCAGCATGGATGATTGGATGTTTGTTTGAATTGATTGTTAGGTTGGCTTAAGTTATTTATTCCACCGAAAAGAATGCAGGTATGGTCACTGCGTGTGGGTGTGTGTGGGTGTATGTTGGTGTGCATTTGAAAGACAGAGAAGAAAGGTAAATATTTTTTTTTTAATACAGTTAATTCAGTTGTACAATTTGTCTATTTTATAATATTATGCATCAATCCAGATGTTTTTTCTTCTGAGCAACAACCCATTCCTATCTCATGAACTGTATTGTGCAAATATATTTGCTGCATATTATTTTGCACATTACCAGATTCAGAAACTCTTAAATATGTACCATACTTAGTATGCATTATTAGCATTTGTGCAGACTGAACATTGGTATTATCCCTTGAGTGTCCCAGGTATAGGATAATTGCATGTGCTGAGGTAACTAATGGTCGTCACTCCTTGGGTGAGGACAGAGGAATAGGCTGGGGTGGGAGGAGAGGAGGATTTTCACATTCCTGCCTAAAGACTAAAAGTTACTTAAATAATAAGAGCACTGTGTCACTCACATTTGCTGATGTTGTTAATATTGTCATCATCACGTGGTTGTTGGGGGTGGGTGGGTGAGGGGGGGGGGGGTCTTTACCATAGTACCACTTATCCTACTATACTGGAGTCACATCTGTCAGTTGCCATAATGTCAGTGGAATTGTCACTCATCACAGAGGCAGTGGAGCCTACATTATTCACACCACTTCAGCTGCTGAGCACTCAACAGGTATACTTTGTCTGAAATTACTGAACATTGGGCAATTGTGCAGAAAATTAACTCTTTAACTATTTAGTGTTTATGCATATGACAGTAGAAATTATGGCACTCACAGCTATATATATATTCAAAGATGTACAGATTCTGTTTTCTTTATCATGTAATGTGCAACTTAATGATATATATCTCATGATATGGCGATAATCATGAGTTATTAATACTTTTGTAAATGTTGGTAAAAAGAAGTTTCAACAGCTGCGATCATGCCCATCGGCATGGAGATATTTACACGCTATAAATTATTCATTCATTCATTCATTTACTAATATACCATAATATTATATACTGGGGCGGCCTCTTAGCGCAGTGGGTTAGTCGCTGGTTTCCTATGCCAAAGATCGCGAAGGGGCGAACTTATGTGACTTAGGTACTAGAGTTCACCGAAGGTTTTCTCCGGGCACTGTGGTTTCCTCCCTCCATTCAATAATAGTATAGGATGCAGTCAGTCTAAAATTTAAAAAAACAAACTATATTTGATTACTTTTCCTTCTAGTAGTGATCTCCCTGCCTCTACACCATATGTTTAACTCATTGAAGTCGCAGAGTGCCAGACTCGGCATCATTCCAGAGTCGCAGGATATTAGGCTATTTTTACAAAATCACACCAAATGTGCTAGACAACATAGAAACATAAAATAAATTGCAAATGAAAGCTTAAAGTATGTTTCTTTAATTTCACTTACCACCAATCTGCTATAATCCTTCAGAAAAAAATTATTTTGCACCAAAAACACATCACCTTTGCAAAAAAACCACTTTTTTTAATAAGAAGCACAATACCTATATGTTGCACCCATTTTTTATATGAAAATATTTGATTCTCTTGTTTTTATGAAGTAAAAACACAGTAGAAATAAATTTTACACACAAATAATCATGAAAGCACAATCTGAAGAGGCATTTGTCACATAACTAAAACAAAATTTTCCCAACAATCGGCGTTCAAAATGGGAAGCCATTTTGTAAACAATGCGTTGCTAGCTTCATTAAAATTGCAAAATCTCAAGAGAAACTTTGTCAAAAATATGGTCAAAGGGAAGCAATCTACTCTAAAAAGACTCCTTTCAAGTATGGGTATTGCTTAGTTCCCTTGGTACTCATTTTCTGTTATAAAAAAGAAATTGTGAACACGCGACGTACACATAGCGGCGGCACGCTCCTGTGTGGCACCGCTAGTGCCGTAGCACCGTTTGCGGCACGACTTCAATGAGTTAAGTGATAGATGTGTGTCCGTTGTGTGTGTGGGAGTGGGTGAAACATGTGAGCGTGTATGTTGGTACAGATCGCCGCGCCTTGAGCCTTATTGGTGACTTGGGGAAAATGATCCATTATTATTATTAATATTATTATTATACTATTTGACCTAGACTATGAAATCACCAGTTCTTAAAATATAAACCGGGTATTCTGTCTGTTGCAATTTAATAATATGTATCACTAAGTCTACAGTACTCCTCTCTTAAGGTGACCCCCCACGGGACCAAATTTTTGTTTGATCTTATCCGAGGGGCACCCTAAACAGTCCTCTGATAAGATCAACTACCAGTGAAAAACTTGATCTTATACGAGGTGCTAAATTTTTGTGTCGTGTGACAGTGTGTGTGTGTGCGTGTGTGTGTACATGTGTGCACGTTGGTGCGCGCGTATACATGTATGCATTACTGTATATGTATTTTTTGTGCGTGTGTATGATGCATAAGCACACACTCAAACACACAGATGCAAGCATGCATACACATACACACACTCTTACACACACACACACAAACACATTGACGCGCACGCACGCAAATGAGAATAAAAAATAAAAAGTATGCACCTAGACAGTTACTGGGTGTATTTGCAGAAAACCTTACACAAGTTGAATGAATTGTTCACTTTGTCTACGCCACGGCACATGCTTTATCGCTAGTGAATGAAGTCAATTCAGGGTAAGAACCACTGTGGCAATACGTCCCGCTTTTGCCATTGTGCGAAATCTTCTCGATTTGACTCACTGGAAACAAAAACAAACAAAAAAACACCCCCCCCCCCCCCCCCAAAAAAAAAAAAAAATAAATAAATAAAAATAAAAAAATAATAATAATAAGAGTGAACATTGGATCACAAAATTTGACCAACAACTTTTTTTTTTCATGGCTGACGTACTGCTATTTTTTTACAGATGCAATCACCCCCCCTCCCACCCCCACTCCCATTTTTTTTATTTTCAGTATTATTATGATAAAGGTTAGGTGGAACTCAGTCACATAAATTCCATCCAACATGAATTCAAAAGAAAAATGTGACAGACTTAACAGCACAGCTTCCCACGCTATGTGAACAGGAAATGACATCATAAGGAATATATGACATCTCAAAACAGGAAGTGACCTCATAAATGACGTCATCTGTGACATCAATTTCTCTTAAGCAATAGTCTCCTCCATTTGGGAACCAAAACGGGGTTGACGTTATCCAGGTTTTCCCTTATGCGAGGTGACGTTAAGCGAGGACTTCTAAATGGTACAAAGAAGGTGTTTGGCCGGGACCAACAACCTGATTGATCTTATCCGCGTTGTGACCTTAAACGGTAGTGACATTAAAAGAGGAGTACTGTACTAATGTTTACAGTGAATTTTTGCTTTACAAGATAAGGAAGGAGGAAGGCGAAAAGCAATTTTGTGAGTGTCAGCAACCATTCTTATCTGGCCTCAGTATATATTTTTTATTACAATATCAGTGTGCCTGTCCTGTATGATAAGTAAGTCCATAGGTCTTTAGGAAGAGAGTTGTGTGATTTTCAAGTTGTTGAAAGCAGAATGGAGAGGTAAGCAGATAGCTTTGGGTGCTGAATGACTTGACAAGGTATTAACAGTGCTTTATTAGTGTACCTCTGGTCGCATCTTCTAGTAGTGCCTTTAGTTGTTTGTGTTCTGTACCTGTAACAGAATCTAATTGGTTAATGTTGAGAGTTTTAACTGGAGAGAAAGTGTCCCTCCTCCCAACATTGAAATGTAGCTATGTAGCTGACATACTTATTTTTAAAAGTGTTTGTTTGTTCTTTGAACTTTGAATCTAAAGTACTGTGGAATTTTGATGGAAATTCTTCATGATGCTTGACATTGGCAGGTTAAGAAAATTATTTTCTACCATTACACCATTTTGGATAAATTTAAACTACTCTCTCTCTCTCTCTCTCTCTCTCTCTCTCTCTCTCTCTCTCTCTCTCTCTCTCTCTCTCTCTCTTTCTCTCTCTCTCTCTCTCTCTCTCTCTCTCTCTCTCTCTCTCTCTCTCCCCCCTCTGTGTCAGTCTGCCCCTGTGTGCATACATTTTGTAATTTTCAAAAACATATATGCTGTACGTATATCATATTCTTATGTATTAGGATTACTTAGGATTTACTTGAGTTTTTTGGTTATTTTTTATTTTTAAGATCTTTTTCATTAGTGGTTGTGTTATGAGATCAGTGTTTTATTAAAATGTCAATAAATTCCTAATTTTCTGGTCATTGTGTGCTTAGTAAAAGCTGATTTTGGATTACATTTCTAAAAGATAAATGTTTATAACAGTTGTCATTGCATTAGGTGTGAAGGTGGTGAAGATGCTAGTGCACAGCTATAATAAGAGAAAGAGAGGTGGAGGGTTGTGGTGTATGTGGGGGAGAGAGCATGTGTGTGTGGGGGGGTGGGGGGCATGCATGCAAGAGGGTGAGAAAGAGTTTGTGGGTGAGAGAGAGAAATGATGGGTGATGAAGTGGGGAGGTAGGAGATTGGGATCGTGTAAACCCAGACATTTGTTGTTAAAACAGAAAATAAATACAGCCAAACAGATGTGGGCCAAATTTGCCCACCTAAATATAGATCAACTAACAGAACACCAGTAGAACCACTTCACTGAGAAATGTGTTCCACCAGTCATTCTTCAATGTGTGTTTTGTATTTTATTATATATTTTATTTAAACTAATATCTCACAGAATTTAGTTGTGCTTAATATTTGTTATACTATAAGACTTGCTGGCTTATATAATTATTTGCTCACTAAAAATCTGCAATCTGTTTTTATATTTGATTATTATCATTGTTGGAAAAGTTGTTGTTTAATTCTGTATTTCTGTTATGCCCAGTTTGTGTTTGCTAGTATTCCTATGAATTATTGATCAGGATTTAGGTGCCAGGTTGGACTACAATCAATGTGCCTGGGAAGAAAATGATTGTAGCTTGATGTGCAGTGTCAGTTGTATTTTTAATCATGTGACTGAATGTATTATGGGAAAGCCTTTCATGCAAAATATTTCTTAATGTTTCAGTCATATGACCTTGTATGTCTGATGATCAGCAGTTATGTACAGTTTGCAACAAAATGAATGAATCTAAGCAACATTATTTACATGTTTAATGCAAGAGTCTGACCGGAGTCAGTGAATACAGTGGAGTCCACCTATAACGAACCTTGGAATAACGAACACCCGTGATTAGCGTACTACCATCCATTTCCCGACACACTCCCTTCTTTGTCTTACTATTTAATCCCTTTCTATAACGAACAAATCCAGCTAGGCAAATAACGTATCTCCGCTTGTAATGAACACTTTGTGTATTCCCTTGCTTGGCCTACTTTGCCTCAATTGGCTCATCGCCAATAACGAACAGCAGCAGAAGCATGCCAGTTCGTACATAGGTCAACCAGGCCTTGAAGTCATAACTGTCATTGGCTGCTATAAAGAGCCTGGAATGAAGTCATTGTTGATAAACTTCGTAGGCCTAGATCGATCTACGTACTGTATGCTGTGATGTGTACTCATCACCAATGTGTACTTCCGTTTACAGTACAAATCTCTACGCTTGTAACGAACCCGAAATTCCCCCCCTTGAGATTCGTTATACCCGGACTCCACTGTACATGTATATTCCAGGATCTCACCAGCATTTATAAATTGAGGTCCTACATTTAGAAGTAGCAGCTATCTCCAATTAATCATCTAAACATTGTGCTCGTAATGTTCATCCCTGTGAAGAAGTACGCCACAGAGATGAAGATTTTGAGGTTCCTTTCAATTACAGTGGAGTCCGGGTATAACGAATCTCAAGGGAGGGAATTTCGGGTTCGTTACAAGCGGGATTCGCTGTAGAGATTTGTACTGTAAACGGAAGTACACACCGGTGATCACATCACAACATACAGTACGTAGATCGATCTAGGCCTACGAAGTTTATCAACAATGACTTCATTCAAGGCTATTTATAGCAGCCAATGACAGTTATGACTTCAAGGCCTGGTTGACCTATGTACGAACTGGCATGCTTCTGCTGATGTTCGCTATTGGCGATGAGCCAATTGAGGCAAAGTAGGCCAAGGGAATACGCAAAGGGTTCGTTACAAGCGGAGATTCGTTATTTGCCTAGCTGGATTTGTTCGTTATAGGAAGGGATTAAATAGTAAGACAAAGAAGGGAGTGTGTCGGGAAATGGATGGTAGTACGCTAATCGCGGGTGTTCGTTATTCCAAGGTTCGTTATAGGTGGACTCCACTGTATTGTGTCATACAATAAATTAACAATGCATGGTAACGTATTATATATATATATATATATATATATATATATATATATATATATATATATATATATATATATATATATATATATATATATATATATATATATATATAAACATCACAAAAAGTTAAGTACCACTTACATAAACGCAAGTCAAACAAAACCCACAAAACAGAAGTATTTGAAATTTTGGAATCAATTAATTTATTTTATTATGTCAATCAACATAATACCAAATTTCATTAAGAACGGTTTATTGGTTATTACGCTACAACAGTTACAAACGGGTACCCCTCAAAATCAAAAGTCACAACATCGCCCAATGTCAATAACGAGTGTGGCCTCCATTCGCTGCCACACAGTCAATGCAGCGTTGCCTCATGGAGTTTACAAGACGAGCCAGGAAAGCCTGAGGTATTGCATTCCACTCCTGCTGAAGCCAGTCCAGCAGCTGTTGGCGATTAGCAGCAGGAGGATGATTGTCTCTTATTCTTCTACCGAGTTCAGCCCATACATGCTCAATTGGGTTGAGATCGGGACTATTGGCTGGCCAAGGCATGCGGTTGATTCCTGCTTGATGAAGAAAGGCGTTGACAGCTCGTGCCCGATGAGGTGTGGCGTTGTCGTCCTGAAGCACAGCATTAGGTCCAATCTGCTGAAGACCTGGGATGACCAGCGGCTGCAGTATTTCTTCCAAATACCTCTGCCCATTAAGGTTTCCATTTATGTGGTACAGAGGCGTCCTGTGGTGCGTACTTATTCCAGCCCAGACCATCACAGACCCTCCCCCGAAGGGAACGTGCTCCTGGATGACGTCATCTGCCAGCCGCTCTCTGGGCCTCCTCCAAACGCGAATTCGTCCGTCAGTTGGGTGCAGGCAAAACCGGGACTCATCGCTGAACATGACGTTGGCCCACTGACCACGATTCCACCGTGCATGCGCATCGCACCAGGCTCTGCGGGCTGCCCGGTGGTTCTGAGTCAGTCGGGGTTTCTTGAGTGGACGGCGAGCCCGCAAATTGGCGACATGAAGGCGATTGCGAGTTGTCTGAGAACTGATGGTGGTGTTAGTGCTTGCCCGCAAATGACCTCGGATAACATTGGCGGTCACTTGTCTGTGCTGTGTAGCTTGGCGACGGATGTAACGGTCCTCCCTCGCTGTCGTCTTCTTTGGCCGACCAGAGCGTGACCTCTCCCTGACAGTGCCGGTGGCATGGAACCGTTCTTGAAGTCGGATGATGACAGGGTGAGAGACATGAAGTCTGCGAGCAACTTCGCGCACCCCCACTCCATCCTGCAGCCACGTGATCGCTCGGGTTCTGTCGAAGTCCTGTAGTTTTTGTCTTGGCGGCATGTTCGTTTGGTAATGGTTTGTGCAAAATCGGCTGCTTATAAAGGCAAATGTGTGAGTAAAACACACAGCCAGACATTTCTTTCAGCATTTGCAACCAAACATTGCTCACAAAAAAGTTTGATATATCGGGCGTGGAGCACGGAAAACCAGTATTTTTTGGGTCAAATACGCAGCCTTTAGGCGTCTCCCTCAAACTGCTCGTGGTGCACGTGCAGCTGCAGTTGCAGTCATTGTACACTTTACAACCCTGTGCACCAAAGCAAAGTGACTGTGAAGATTAAAAATTAATTTAAAGGGTACTGGTAACAAAATTTAAATTTGGTCGAATTTTCATGGTGGTACTTAATATATATATATATATATATATATATATATATATATATATATATATATATATATATATATATATATATATATAAGTGACCTTTACAATAATAAACTATTGGTGATATGAAGTCTAAACTTGTAGTACAAAGAAATCTGTTAAGTTTGTGATGTTTAAGCATCAATCTTGAAGGTTAAGGTCATTGTGGATCTTATTAAAACATCAATAATTTTGTTGTCGTGCACTACAGTGCAAGATCTCAATATTTGTCAAATAATATTCATTAACATTAACATAGGTTAATGGCCTCATGCATACGGTGTGAAGGCCAGGGTCATCTCAAGGTCAATGTCATTTTAAGTTACAACTGATTTTCATGTTATTTGATCATCTTTTCATGTTATTTAATGATCTTTTACATTCAGGACCTTGATAGGTATCAGACTTTGCTTTGTTAAATCACCATGAGAGAGTTAAATCATAAAGGGCTATAAACTTAATCTATTTTTATATATGTAAATTATGGTGCGTAATGACCTCATAGTTGTGTAGACCTATGGCTTGTGATGTTATGAACACATTTAGTGATGTCATCAAAATGTGTGTTGCTGTCATCAAGTATCACACTTCCTGTTTTCACATTGACAGGTTTTCAGATTTCTTTTTTTTCATATTCCCTTTTATATGTGGGTTGACACAGCTCCAGTTTATGCGTGAAACTACATGTACCTATTCCCCCCCCCCTTCTCCTCCCTGCCCTCTACTCCATATTTGTGATGTTTTTAGCATTATTTTGCAAATTACTTCTCTTTGAATAGGCTGTATTCTGAAGACGAAAAAGATGAAGAAGATGAAAAAGATTGATAATCTAATGCGATTAGGTATACAGCGGTGTGTCTTTTTTCTAGATTGGAAGTTGAATTTACAGACTTCTAAATTTTACACAGCATTTTCATACAGGTCTTTTTAATAATAGACATCCTGTGAGTCATATGGGCTTTGCCCTTACAGTTTTTATTCTAGAGTCAAATATAGATGATGTTTGTAGTGGGAACATATCAAAATGCTAGAGAAGCCTCTACACGTTTACATTGGAAATCATTTTTAATGGAAATTATCAAAATATTCAGGATATTTATATAGAGCTTTATTTTAAAGCAAGAATCGTTTCTAAGTGCAATTCTCTCACCAAGAAAGATGCTTTTAATATCTGTTAGAGCCACTGCTTTGATGTGATTTTGTGTAGGTTTGTTTTCGTGTTGGTGATTGATTGTTCACTAAGTAAGCATCGTTCTTTCAGGCATACTATGTCCGGCATCTCCCTGGACACGGGCAAAGGAAAAAGAGCATACGCCAAAGACTTCTGTGTCGCCACGCCAGAGGAGTTTGTCAAGAGCTTCGGTGGAGATATTGTCATCAACAAGGTAACCTGCCTTTTAGTGCCCAATTAAATCATTCTCTGTCATCATATTCCCTAAATGTCTAAAAACACCATTTTAAATTCCATAGATCTGTAACTTCACTGGGAAAAAGCACAGTTTACAGAATACATTGAATCGATTCATTTGCATAAGAAGTTATTCATTCTGTGCCACCTCATCATCAAAACAATATTTTGTAATACTTTTTTTTTTGTTTTTTTTTTTGTTAAATGTTATTTGATGTGTGGTATTATAGGTTTTGATTGCCAACAATGGAATCGCTGCTGTCAAATGCATGCGATCAGTTCGCAGATGGGCCTATGAGATGTTTCGCAATGAGCGGGCCATTCGCTTTGTGGTCATGGTTACACCAGAAGATCTCAAAGCCAATGCAGGTATGTTTGATGCTTGCGTGTGTGTGAGTCCCTGTTTGAGAGTGAGCTTGAGTGTGTGTCCCTTAGTTTATGAGCTTGAGTATGTGTGAGCTTGCATGTGTGTGTCCCTGAGGGAGTGTGAGCTTGAGTGTTTGAGTCCCTGAGTATAAGAACTTGTATGTGTGTGAGCTTGCATGTGCGTGAGCCCCAGAGTGAGTGTGAACTTGAGTATTTGAGTCCCTGAGAGTGTGAGCTTGCATGTGTGCGAGTCTCTGAGTGAGTGTCAAGCCAAGCCAAGTCAAGTCAAATATATTCTTTATTCCATCAGGGAGGCAAATGATCTTTGAGGCCGTGTTTGAAATTTTGACCAACTTGTTTCTTTCAGTGAGGAATGGGTGGTATATACTATTGCAGTATGTGAGAAGGGGCTCTATGATGGAACAATAGAGGTTGAGTAGCAGCTAGGGGTCAAGCTTGAATGTGTGTGTCTCTGAGTGAGAGAGAGCTTGAATGTAAGTCTCGAGTGAGTGAGAGCTTGAATGTAAGTCTCGAGTGAGTGAGAGCTTGAATGTAAGTCTCTGAGTGAGTGAGAGCTTGAAATTGAATGTAAGTCTCTGAGTGAGTAAGAGCTTGAATATAAGTCTCTGAGTGAGTGTGAGCTTGAATGCAAGTCTGAGTGAGTGAGAGCTTGAATGTAAGTCTGAGTGAGTGAGAGCTTGAATGTAAGTCTGAGTGAGTGAGAGCTTGAATGTAACTTGTAAGTCTCTGAGTGAGTGAGAGCTTGAATGTAAGTCTGAGTAAGAGCTTGAATGTAAGTCTCTGAGTAAGAGCTTGAATGTAAGTCTTTGAGTGAGTGTGAGCTTGAATGTAAGTCTCTGAGCGAGTGTGAGCTTGCATGTGTGTGTGATGTGAGTCCCTGAGTGTGTGAGCTTGCAGGTGTGTGAGTCCCTGAGTGAGTGTGAGCTTGCATGTGTGTGAGTCCCTGAGTGTGTGAGCTTGCAGGTGTGTGAGTCCCTGAGTGAGTGTGAGCTTGCATGTGTGTAACTTCCTGAGTGAGTGTGAGCTTGCATGTGTGCGAGTCCCTGAGTGGGGGTGAGCTTGCATGTGTGCGAGTCCATGAGTGGGAATGAGCTTGCATGTCTGTGAGTGTGAGCCTGCATGTGTTCGAGTCCCTGAGTGAGTGTGAGCTTGCATGTGTGTGCGTCCCTGAGTGAGTGTGAGCTTGCATGTGTGTACGTCCCTGAGTGAGTGTGAGCTTGCATGTGTCAATCAATCAATCAATCAATCTTTAATTTAATGTCTGTTCACACATTTAGGTGATATTAGACATTACTTGCTTTTTTTAATTTAATGTCTGTTCACACATTTAGGTGATATTAGACACTGCTTGCATGTGTGTGAGTCCCAGAATGAGTGTGAGCTTGCATGTGAGTGAGTCCCTGAGTGTGTGTGAGCTTGCATGTGTGTGAGTCCCTGAGTGAGTGTGAGCATGCATGTGAAGGAGCATGCGCTTTCGTGTGTGCCTGTAGTATTTTGTTTAAACGCCTACTAAAACCAGATTGTCACGTTGAGGTTACAGGCATGAGAATCTTCTGCCTATTGGCGAAAAACCGCCTTTTTGGCTTCCAGGGTCATTTTGGAAATTTGTCTAAATCCGTTGAAAAAGTGGCGGGGAAGATAGGGGGAGGAGGGGAGGGGTTATTGTACACGCGTCCGCGTAACAGATTCCATCACAAAAGATGGCTATAGTTTATTCTCATTTGCTGAGAAGAACCCGAGGATGATAAGAGTGCAGTAGGAAACCGCCGAGCAAGTGGTTTTCTGGTTGTTCCAGAATTGGCCAAAGAATTCTGATAGCTTTCTTTGGTTTTTATAGATCATGCAGTTTCTAGACCACGCGCTGTTTTATGTATCGATAAAATATGCAAGACAATAAGGCTGTTGCAGTCGAAATCGACTCAAATGTGAAAAACAAATGTAACTTTTGTTGGCTTGAGGAGAGCGTGAAGATCTCAATCTGGTTGATGACAGGCAAAGACAGCTAACAATACATCGTGTTGACCACTCATTCTCCCAAATCAACTTGACTAGTCAGGCGTGACTGGTGTTGTGATAAGCTGAAATACTTATTAAAGGGAATTTGAATGTTCTAAAATTTTGCAGACATAATCTTCATTATCATTTTGTTTACATCCAAATCAAATTTTTTCATCCACAATTAAATCTAGCATCAGGCATGCCTGTGTGAGCATGAACACGTTCCAACAGTAGACGATGCATTTGCAAAGTAAGCAAGCTTGCTTTTCTTTCCATCCAGCCAGTGATCACTGTATTTGAGAGATTATTTCTTCTCTCCAATTCTTTCCAGAGAGACAGTCTTATCGATGTTTCAATAGCACTAACAATGTCACAGTGTGAACGATCCTTGTGGAACCCATGAACAATTTGGAGTTAGAGGGATTCTGTATGTTCATACATTCATCATTTCTCATCTTCATTGATCATCAATCCAATTCAGCTGTTCTGAGGTAACCCTTTTTAAAGATAGTTTCTGAAAGTTAATTGTTCTGAAAGTATGGTTTAGTGACACGAAGGAAATTGTTACTGCATGAAGATAAATAGTTGGTGAGTCAGTGTGTCATTTTGGATTTAAATTTGAACACATTGGTGAGAAATTACTGCAGCTTTGAAGTGCACTGTTTGGTAAAGTTTTGGTCAGGTCTCTCCGGGTGCAAGTTTTAGGTGTGGAAAATGTAAAAATAATTACTTAGTTTCAAGGGGCGCTTGCCCCCTGACCCCCATCTGGTGCTTTGCTCCTGGATCCCGGCACTCTCTGCGATTATTTCCTCCTTTTTTGCTTATTTCCTATTGCCATGCCTGAGGTTACCATATAATTATGGGAGTCGTGTGGAATGTTACAGAGTACATCCGTATGGCAGACCAGTACTTCCCAGTGCAAGGCGGGACCAACAACAACAACTACGCCAACGTGGAACTCATCTTGGACATTGCCAAACGGGCTCAAGTGCAGGTACTGATCAGCTTTTTATTAGGAAATATGTATACCCAGGCATCCATGCATGCGGGTAGATTGACGCATTCATACGTGAATTCACATCCACAATAAAATACAATTGCACAGACACGAATGGTTCAGATGCTTGGGTTTCGCTTTTGAGGGATATTGGTGAAAGGGGATGGTGAAAGGGAGATGCGTGCCCATAATTTTATAGAGTCATCAGTTGAGAGAATTTAATTTAGAAAAAGAAACGGCATTGCATGGTCATTTTCTGTTATAATCTACTGGTAAAACCCAATGATACGAGCAGCATAAACTCGTTATGTTTACTGTGCCCTGCATTACAAAATATTCCCTTCCCCAGTGGTCTTGAGGATTTCCTGGACAACTGGAGCCAGGGTTATGAGCGCGACTTTCAGGCCAGCGACGAGCCACTTTCAGTCTCGCGACAAGGTGCATGGGTTATGAGCCCCGATTACTGCAGTTGCTGAAACTAATAGTAGCTCAAGCACAGTCATGGCACCCCCCTCAACTAGCAGGCATCAAGGCACACCCCTCAACTAGCAGGCGTCAAGGCACACAAACTATGCATTTAGCCTACCTTTTGTTGAAACTCTGTGTGCGAGTGTGTTTGTGTGCTTTTGTTTGCTGATGGGACGACCTGTGCCATTTATTATGTTTTGTTGAATGTGAGTGAATAGTTCTACATTGTTTTTAATGTTTTTATCGTTGTATTATTCAACAACGCGCAATGTAAATTCTTGTAATATTTCAAATTAATAAAAGTTGTATGACTTATGTCCATTTCTTTTTTCCAAGTCTAATATCAAATATAAGCTTTCAATAAGATAAACAATCAATTGGCGCTATAAAGCTGTACTTATTTTTTTATCCTCTCTCTCTCTCTCTCTCTCTCTCTCTCTCTCTCTCTCTCTCTCTCTCTCTCTCTCTCTCTCTCTCTCTCTCTCTCTCTCTCTCTCTCTCTCTCTCTCTCTCTCTCTCTCTCTCTCTCTCTCTCTCTCTCTCTCTCTCTCTCTCTCTCTCTCTCTCTCTCTCTCTCTCTCTCTCTCTCTCTCTCTCTCTCTCTCTCTCTCTCTCTCTTTCTTTCCTAGCTAAATCTTTTTAGTTGTAGGCTTTAAATTGAGCTTTTGCGCTAACAATTTGTATATCTTGTACTTCCAAAACTACAATCTCAAAGGCTGCCTTTTTTTGGGCACAGCTAAATGAAGGGAATTTTTAAACACTGTAATTGTTGAGTAAAGAATTGATTGCTAATTAATTTTAAGTGTTTTTTTCCTTTCTTTCTTTACATTAAAGTACTATTTTTGTTTTTAATTCAAGAAAGAAAGGGAAAAAACACTATTAACATTAATTAGCAATCAACCTAACCAAAAACATAACACACATGCACACACATGCACACACACTCGGTTCCTTCCATGTTATGCAGCAAAATCAAAATGGAAAGTAGGCAGAAGCCACGGGGCGATGGGATTGATAGCACAAATAGTGCTCAAAATGGAACAGGTTGAGTGGCATGCTTATACCTGCTAAGCGGCACGGTTGGGTTGACTTTATAGGTGTCCCAACTGAACGTCGTCCAACTATTGATATCTGCGTTAGAACATAAATAACATTGAATTTATTGTTGATTGCGTGGTTTATTTGAATCTGTTTTGTGACACAAATATTGCGTTGTGTGTGCAGGCTGTGTGGGCAGGCTGGGGTCATGCGTCAGAAAACCCCAAGCTTCCAGAACTGCTGCACAGAAATAACATTCAGTTTATCGGTCAGTTTTATGTTCAACAACTGTTCTTCCCCCTAATGTTTGCTTTGCTCAAACCCCCCACCCACACATCCCCCCTCTTTTTTTCTTTCTCTCTCTCCATTTTCCAAACTGTCTCTGTCAGAGACTGACTTTTAATTGTTTTTGACTGATGCTGAAGAAAAACCTTGTAGAGATTATTCAAAATTTGATTTTATTTGATTGATTGTAATATTATTGTTATCTGTAAAGGATGTAATTATTGTAGGTTTGAAGTTTCATGATTGAATCTTGCAGGAAAAGGAATGATTTTATTGTAATCCCATGTTTCACATTGAAGGTTTGTTAATGTTGTCTTTATTGGCCATTGCATTTAAATCTGAATTGCATTCTTCTGTTCCCACGTACAGGCCCACCAGAGAACGCCATGTGGTCTCTGGGTGATAAGATAGCATCCAGCATTGTGGCGCAGACGGCTGGTGTACCCACTCTTCCATGGAGCGGTTCCGGGCTCAAGCTCAACTGGAGCGAGAACGACTTGGGCAAATCGTTGATGGTTCCCACAGACCTGTACCGCAAGGGATGTGTCAATGACGCTGAGGAGGGTTTGAAAGCAGCCCAGGACATCGGCTTTCCTGTCATGATCAAGGCCTCCGAAGGTGGAGGTGGCAAAGGCATCCGTAAGGCTGACACTGCCAATGACTTCAGCACCCTCTACAGACAGGTCAGTCATGCCAATAATGAGAGGGTAGTAGTGAACGTTAAAAGTTGAAGCGTGATAAACCAGCATGCAGAATCAATGGTGGCTTGTGAATGCTGTTGTGTAAGTAACCTTTTATGGTCGAGTTTAGATTTCCTTACAGCAAAATGTGATCTTCACATATCTTTTCCAAATTCAAAATGTATTGGATAGTTTTGTGGTACTATATTTGAATAAACTACTATCCAGGATCATGTCTTAATGTGACCAATTTTAATATTGTTTATAATTGAAGTTATTTATTATTCTTATAACCGATCCACCCCTAAATAAAGAATTTTAAAACTGTAAAATTGGGGGTGGGGTTGGCATGCTTACGAAAAAGGTGAAGATAAATATTTTTTTTAAATGTTTGTGACGGTGAATTTTATCTGTTACTGTTAGGCATCATTTAAATTACAAATCAAATAAAATTTTCTTTCTTTGGCCACAGGTGCAAACAGAGGTACCAGGGTCCCCCATCTTCATCATGAAGCTGGCATCAGCAGCGCGTCACTTGGAGGTTCAACTGTTGGCTGATAAGTACGGCAGTGCCATCTCCGTCTTCGGCCGTGATTGCTCTATTCAGCGACGCCACCAAAAAATCATCGAGGAGGCTCCAGCTGACATCGCCAAACCTGACGTCTTTGAGAAGATGGAGAAGGTTCATTGATAGTTTTTGTTTTCAGTTGATATTTCTGTGAAAAGGTTGTTACAAATGTTAGTTTTGAAATGTCATTTCTGTGCAGTGTGATTCAGTTTAAACTGTTATTGTCTTTTTGTTTACTTGTGATGTGATTTTAGTCCCCTTTCCCAAACATACAAGCTGATATTTTTGTTTACAGAAATCATGTCTGTTTGCACTGTTTGTCTGTCATAAGTATTTATGCAGAAAAGTGACAAATCTATATACAGTTTCCAAACATTATAAAAAAAAATTGTGAAACTGCGCTCTTACTCCTTTGGATGAGAGTATAAACCGAGATCTAGTCTGTGCACACACGCATTCCATCGCATGGACTTTAAAGATCCTGATGCTCATGTCCTAGACGGGTGAGTGCCGGCTACACAAATACAGCCAGCACGCAGTAGGTGTCTTCTTCTTGCCCCCAGGTAGCCCAAGATTGTGCTCAGTGGTCTGGACATTAGACTTTGCTTCCAAAGGCTGCAAGTGGGCACCTCGGGTGGCTTGAGTGAGATCCTGTATCGGCCAGCGCCTTGAGCAGTTCTTGAGCTGGTAAAGCGCTATATAAGAGTAAATAAATAAAGTGATTAAATACATACTTATGTGTAATCATCACCTTTTTTAAATAAATAACAATGCTTATAGTATTTGTAATGAGATTTATGGTACAGTTTTAACAGTTATTTTTATTACTTTGTCTGCATTTTTATAATAGCAAGTAATTCTGATGACAAAATGAATGTTATTTTTCAGGCTGCAGTGACCCTAGCCAAGATGGTGGGCTATGTGAGTGCCGGCACAGTGGAATATCTGTACAACGCCGAAGAAGATGTGTTCCATTTCTTGGAGTTGAACCCTCGCCTGCAAGTGGAACATCCATGTACCGAAATGGTGGCAGATATCAACCTGCCTGCCGCACAGCTACAGGTAATGATACAGAAACAAAAGGAACATTGGATATAATCTATATAATATAATTATAATATCTCTATAATGAATTTCCTTTACCCAGCACATCACCAACGACGAAGTCCGACAGACCATCACTCAAGCCATTGGACAACATGATGACCTGCTCACAATGGTGAAAAAAACTGAAACTCCGATGGTATGGTCACGTCACCAGATCACCAAGTCTTGCAAAGACCATTCTGCAATGCACAGTGCAAATATGTAGAAGAAGAGGGAGACCGAAAAAGAGGTGGGAGGACGACATTCGGGAATGGAGTGGTTTGAAACTGTAGTCCGGTATGCAGGAATGTGGCCTACAAAAAGTTGTGTCTTAAAGTACTGATTAAGCAGTCCCGAATTGAGTCCTGTGATAGTCCCTACCAGCCAGAGTTTTGGACTAAAGCTGAAAACAATAAGGCTGCCAATGTACTGTTATTGAATTAGTTCAGGCATGCACTGCATCAAAATTGCATTTTTCGTGACAGAACATCACCCACTGGAAATTTTTAGTGATTACGAAGTTATGAGAAAGCTTCGTATATTACAACACACCAATTTTGAAATTGCAGAGGAACTTGATCTAGCATTCCCCACACTAGGTAGCAGAGACGGCTGAGTCACCTCTCCACAATGGCCAAGTAAACCTCAGCTGTCTCTGTTTCACACTGTGACCCCGTCCTCCACTGAAAAAGGAGGGAGAGGGTCCAAGTACTTTACATCAAACCTGCATAATATGTAGGCTTGATGTTGCGGAATAGCCTCCATTTAGGGATCTTTCAGGATAGTTTGATACTATTAACATTTAGTTTGAGACTGAGAAGCCTCGACCTATATCATCGTGGTACATGTCGAACTACGAAAATAAATAGTACCAAAACTACAGAGTTCTCAACTATGATATGATAATAATAATAATAATAATAATAAATATGACATAGTTCAAATTAAAATAGGTTGATTTCATGCATAGATCCCCACTTTCCAATATTGAGACCTCAAATTTTTCTAAAGAACAAATGCCAATTTCTGAGGTAGTAGAAGACCAAAAAAGAGGTGGGAGGACAACATTCAAGAATGGACTGGTTTGACACTGAGCGAAACAATCAGAGTTGCTGAGGACAGGGAAAGATGGAGTATGCTGGTTAAACAATCATCTGTGGTGGCCCTACGACCTCCGAGTTACGGGATAGCATAGGATAGGATAGGATAGGATAGGATAGGATAGAGTAGTACAAAATTTCTAGCTCCAAGTTACATCTAGTTATTTGATTGGAATTGAACTGAAATAGGCCTAAAAAGATAATCTCAGGCTGTTCTTCCCTCCCTATGTTTGTTTCCCTCCCTCCCTCTATTTTCCTGTTTTTTTATCTCCACATTTCTGCTTCTCTGTAAGAGAATGACTGATTTTTGGTTGTTTGACTGATGCTGGAGAGCTATATATGATATATAATAAATAAATAAAATACTTCTAACACATTCATTACAACTTTTTGACTCACATGCATAGCAATGCCAGAGTCTATACCCGCCCCCCCCCCCCCCCCCCCCCCACCCTCTTCCCCCCTCTTCCCTCCCTCCCCCAAAAATTTCCGGATTTTTGTAAATCTGTGCCAGATAGTCCAAAATAGTCTGCCATCTTGTCTTTTCAAAACTTGCAAGTGGATTAATATCTCAGAATCTATTTCAACTATCAGAACCAAACTTGGTAAGATGGTGTATACCCAGAAGACCTCATAAATGATCAGTGAATGAATGACTTTACTTCAAAGTCGACGCCACAGAGTCAACAAATGTTAGTAAAAAAATCAAAAAATTCTTCACAAAATTTCACTTTTTTCCCTAGGTTATTAATATTGAACTTATGATTCTTTAAGGCATGATAGATATCAATGAGACACACATGCTATACAAATTTGGTCAACCTCACTCCAAGGTCAAGGGCACTGGAGCTGTCCAAAGTCAGTATAGATGCTTTGAAGTGACCTTGACACTAAACTATGAGAGATATTAAGTCCAAACTTGTATTTATAGATGATAGATTGATTTTTCCTATATGTTCCGTTTTTGCGTTGATCTTGAAGGTCAAGGTCATTTTAGGCCTTGCAAAAACATACAATAAATAGGACATCGTACAGTGGAATGGCTGTTTATTTAACCCATAATATGCAACAACAGTAGGTTATTTGATCAGACATGCATGAGAAGTGACGTGAGGATTAGGGTCATCCCAAGGTCAAGGTCACTGAAGGTCAAGATTGTCCCAAGCTCACAATAAAAAATTTTTTTTTTTTGCATAAGATAACTTTTGCTGTAGTTTATTTGATAGTACATGATCGTATTTGGAGCCGGTTATCTCAAGAGCATAGAAAGATCAAAGTCAGTATTACTTTGCATTTTAATGCCACCGTTTCTTTTTGTTTTTCTGGGCAATTTTTTTCATGTTAAATGTTGCGAGTTCCATAAGGAGTGTCATAAAGTTCTTCTTGTGTGTAATAAAATAATTATCTTTACTCTCAGAAGATTCCTACAAATTTGATATTAGTTTGTAAACAGTTTTTAATGGTCCAATTTCACATATACACGCATTCATCAAAAGGCCTTTCTAATACAATTACACGAGTTGAGACCGAGATAAACTAGAAACACTGAAGACGTAAAATACACAACAGTTGGAACACAACACCAATTTACGTTTTGCTAATTTTATGGTTCTCTTCTTCCTCACATAAGATAATAGAATAATAATTAAAACGGAATTAAAAGAAACTATATTCAAGAAAACTATAAGTCTTAGAGTAATAAAATAATAATTAGCTGAACTATAATATGAATTTATCTCTCTCTGAAGCAATCCCGTTCCGGTCTGACAGACAATTACGTTTATCAAGTTATGAAAACATTGTATGCATTTACAAACTTAGTTTCAATATTATATTTTCAACAAGTAAATCATAAAATATAAATATTCAAATTACCATGTCTGTCATGAACAAAATCCAGAATCACCACAGTGAAAATTAGAAGTAGCCTACACCACAATATTTCCGAGTCACAAAGAATAGCATTCACTCTTTTTTCACAGTCTATCTTTAATTCCACCAATACACTATCCTAGCCCTATTTGAATCATCCACCCAATCACAGACACTGCAGATGCATACGAGAACAACCTTTTTGTTCTCCAAACAGTCTTTATATAGCCGAGTCTCATCACCAAAATATTAATGAACTAGAAGATACAGAGCTTATTCTAGGGTGCGGGATGCGCGGGATCACGCACAAAAAGTTTTTTTCCCGCAAAGAAATTCAATGAGCGCATTCGCGATCCCGCGGTGATTAAAAATATCCCGCTACATGTCTTGATCGAAGCGGGCTTTACTGTAACGTTTCTGTCGTCTGCTAGGGCGTAGCGGAAACTGGAGTTAAACGGAAGTTGCTCTTGCGCGATGTTTCTCAAATTTTCATTGGCCGATGCTATTCTTTTTACCAATCACCTTTCTTCTGAGTGTGGCATCGATGAACCTGACCGGTTGGAACTGGTTTACAATCAGAATGGCTTCGAAAAAGCGCACGCTTTTCGACTTCGAATTCAGTGGAGGAACTGTGAAGAAAACAGTCACACTGTTTTCCCATGACTGATCTTCTAAAATAGCAGAGCTTTTATGCAACAGTTGTGAAAGCAAGGTTACAGATACCAGTTCGTGATATATTTTGTCTGCGATTTGTGTGTACTTACTGTTTGGAGAGAATGCGACACTTGACTGTTTCACAGTTTATCCGGGAACATCACGGGAGAAAACAGATATGGATATTTGTTTGTGTGTACACCTTATATATGCCGAGAAGACGCCCCCACTGTTTTGGTCAGAGGGGGGCCTAATCCCCCCCTTTTTATCAAGGAAGGGGGGCCTGCCCCCACTTCTTCAAAATCTAGAATAAGCTCTGAGATATAGTGCCCACGCAAAGCAAATACATACGCCACATGCCTATGTCAATAGCACTTCGTGACAAGGAGCATGTGTCATATGGGCTTTGCCCTTCTAGTTGTTATTTGTGATGTTGTCATCTCTTGTTGTGACTGATGGATGCTTTGTTTCAGATTGCCATGGGCTTGCCCCTACATCGTATCAAAGACATCCGACAGCTGTACGGGGAGGATCCATGGGGTGACTCCCTCATCAACTTTGACAACCCTCGCATCAAGCCACGACCCAGAGGTCATGTCATTGCTGCAAGAATTACCAGTGAGAACCCTGATGAGGTAAGCCAAGATTGAAACAACTTGGAATTTGGTTTTATTGTTAACCATAGAGTTGATACATGTTGCTGTTTATGAGTTAAAAGTGATATTCATTGCTTTGTAGCCTTTAATTGAAATATTATACTGCTGTATCTCACTTACCTAAATTACTATCCTATCCTATCCTATCCTATCCCGTAACTCGAAGGTCGTTGGGGCACCACAGATGATGGCTTCATTCAATGTGAAGCCAGTCCATTCTTGAATGTTTTCCTCCCACCTCATTTTCTGTCTCCCTCTTCTTTTGCCTCCTTTCACCGTGCCTTGCAGAATTTTTTTTGCAAGGCCTGATGCTCTGGTGACGTGGCCCTGTCTGATAACAATGGCTTTTAAATATTTGAAGCTATGCATCATGTTGAGGGAATGGCCTTGGACTTTGATGTCCATGTTGATGCCATTGGTGTTGTTGGTCATCATTTTGGTCTTCTCTGCATTTATTTCCATTGGCATTCTGTAAGCTCTGGAGATGGTGGTGTCAAGCCTCTGTACCAGCTGTTCCAAGTTCTTGTTTCTCTCCAGCCAATCCATCAATGTCATCCACAAAACGGAGGTTGGAGATTGCTCTACTATACCTCCTATGCTGACTGTGCCTTCGTGATCTGCAAGGGCATCTTACATGTTGCGCTCAGGAAGATGTTAAAGAGTGTTGAAGAGAGTAGGCAACCCTGACGCACACCGATTGTTGTTCTGAACCAGTTTCAAATGGTGCTGTTATGGAGGACTGCACTGGTAGCCTTGTCATACAGGCTTTTGATGACTTCAATAATTTTAGGGCTGAGAGTGTGTGAATGTAAAACTATCATCCCAAATTAAACTTTGTTCTCTTACAGGGATTCAAACCCAGCTCAGGGCAGGTGTCGGAGCTCAACTTCCGCAGCAGCAAGAACGTTTGGGGGTACTTCAGTGTGGCAGCATCGGGAGGTCTGCATGAATTCGCTGACTCGCAGTTCGGTCACTGCTTCTCCTGGGGTGAAAACAGAGAGGATGCCCGAGAGTGAGTAGAGCTGAGAGATTTTTATTATTTCTTTATAATGGTCTACTTTGCTACATTTAGCATGCGCAGTGTGGTTGACTATAAGGTGAAATAACCATTGATTGACTGAGCTGTGTATTTATCACACAACACACAGGACCAATGGTCGATATTGTGGTTATCACACAACACACACGACCAGTGGTCGACATTGTGTTTATCACACAACACACACCACCAGTGGTGGACATTGTGGTTATCACACAACACACACCACCAATGGTCGACATTGTGGTTGAAGATTTAACAGGAATTCACACCTCTTGTTCTGATGTCATCGGTTTTGTGGATGACATTGATGGATTTGCTGGAGAGGAACAAGAACAGCTGGTACAGTGGTACAGAGGCTGGAATGGAAATAAGTGCAGAGAAGACCAACATGATGACCAGCAACACCAATGGCAATAACACGGACATCAAAGTCCAAGACCAATCCCTAAGCACAGTGCATAGTTTCAAATATTTAGGAGTCATTGTATCAGACAATGGGTGCTGACAGGAAGTCCTCTCCAGGATCGCACAAACACACCAAACAACAAACTGCTGCCCTGACAAGGTCGAAACCCATTTGGAAAGACAGGACCATCAGTCTACATTCCAAAGTAAATTTACTGCGCTCCCTTGTCATCTCCATCATCCTATACAATTGTGAAACATGGACCCAGGGCAGATCTACAACGAAGAATACAAAGAATGGAGATGAGGTGCTACAGAAGACTTCTGGGCATTTCCTATACCCAGCACATCACCAAAGACGAAGTCCGACAGACCATCACACATGCCATTGGACAACTCGATGACATACTCGCAGTGGTGAAGAAACGGAAACTCTGATGCAGTGATGTCCCGAGGCCTCGGACATCGGTCATGGTCCTATTCGTTTGGAAAATGACCGAATGCAAACACCTGTGTCCCGTCAAATGTCCGATTCTATTGCGAAATTAGCGGTCATTGTCCGATAGTATTATGACTAGAGCGGTCACTGCAAGAAACATCTGTACAAACTGGAGTGTCAAAGCCGTTAAAACGAGTTTGAATAGTGGACAATGCTAGACTAACTGTTTACACAACAGAGTTTTTGTTTTACTTTCTTCATATTTATTGTCAGTCACTGTCTTGTAAAGAAGCACAATTAATCGGTTCGCTTCACAATCTGAATGTCCTATTGCTTTTATGTAGTCAGGACATGATGTCCGATTAGTTTTATGATTTAGGACATTTTGTCCTATTGCCCTCTAATCCTAGGAACACCACTGCTGATGGTATGGCCACATCACCAGAGCATCAGGCCTTGTTATGTTTGCATATGTACCTGAAACATGGATTATTTATAAGATTGATCTCTGTGATTAAAATTATTATTCTGGTAACATGTTGTAATTATTGTAATAAAGGTTTAAAGTCTAAAGTCTAAACAGCCCATTCTTATTATTATTTTGCAGAAACCTTGTTGTAGCTCTGAAGGAACTGTCCATCCGAGGTGACTTTGGCACAACTGTGGAATACCTCATCAAACTCCTGGAGACTGAGGAATACCAGAGCAACAACATCACAACCGGATGGTTGGATCGGCTGATAGCAGAGAAGGTCAAGGCTGAGCGACCAAACACCATCCTGGCAGTCATCTGCTGCGCTCTGCATATCGCCGACAACCAGATCCAGACTCGCTTCGGCGATTTCACTACGTCTCTGGAAAAGTGTGTTGTATAAACGTGATGAGTGTGTGTGTTGGAGTGAAAGATTTTTTTTCAAAATGTCATAGTTGTTTTTGTGGGTGTTGGTGTTGTTGATGATGATGATGACGGTGACGATTTGGGATTTAATCTTGTTTAGCGAAAATCTCCACAAAAAAAGTTAATGTTCATTGCACTCTAAAAATTGTTGTGATTTTATTTTTTGTTTTCTTAATTACATCTGTTGTGTGTATGTGTATGGTTTCATTTCAATCAGTGCATCATAAGAGCATTTTACATGTTCAGGGGCCAGATCTTGCCATCCTACTCCCTGAAGAACGTGGCAGATGTACAGCTGATTTATGATGGAGTCCGATACATCTTGGAGGTAGTTATGTGTAATTTACTTGATGACGAATCTTTCACAGTTTGCACCCTTTTAACTGTCCGTTTCTTTTTCTCCCTCCACTCACACATGACTTTTATACTTCCGTTCCCTTCTCCAGAAATCCCCACTCCCCGTGGGGGTGCCGGGGATTTCAGTATAAATAGTATCCCCACTTTCTGGAAATTTAGTTCTTTAAATTCCCACTGTTGCTGTTGTTCTTTCTTATTTCTACTCTGTTCTATCAATGTACTACATTATCTTCTTCTTCGCTAGACCAGTCACCTACATTTTTTCTTGAAAACTCTCCCGGGACAAAACTCATTTGTGTGTGAGGTCTGTTCGATCAGCTTGGGAATATTGGATGTTTCTGCCAAATGGTCTAGGGCTTCCTATGATGTTATTATTTGGCAATGTAGGCATTTTATATGTATGTGTTTTGTTGATATTTTATAATGATGTTTGTATTTTATTTTGTTTTTGTAAACGGGGGTTCGATAAATTAGAGTATAGCCTCAGCGTCCCCTGCGTGGGATGTCGTTAATAATAAAGTGACCGGCTGGTGGAGTGCCTTCAGTGTTACCACTAGGGTGGCTTCAGCAGATCCTTTATGAGGATCAGGGATGAGTCCTCTTTCAGCCAAGTTGTGGTCTTGATTTCGTGGTCCTGATTCGGTTCTTTGCAGTCCGCTGGACCCTGTAAGCAATGAATACCTAACAGCAATCCCCAATACTAGGCAACACTTGTAAGGGAGATAATCCTGTCAAAAGTTACACCCTAATGTGGCGAGTACTTAAGTCGACCATTGACAAACTGTATTTTAACATTCTGGCGAACAGGATTTTACAGGTTGTTGATAAGTTTTTGTCTTCACTGTTCTTGCTTGAAGTGCATTTCTCTGATCTTAGCTTGCTGAATCTAGTAATATATTTTCATGTTGCCTTATTTCCTTGATATTTCATGACTTGACATCTGAGATACCTATGTTGTTAGAATGGGAATTCATTACTATGTCATGAATTCACTGTGTATGAGTTGAACTTTAAAAAAAACTTACCTTGTAAGTAAAGAATAGCATGTCCTGGTAGAAAGTTAAATGGTATAGAATGATGCATTAATTACTCTTTTTTTAAATGGCAGGTTGTGAAGACCGGACAGACCAGTTTCATGCTATGTATGAATGGATCTACTCTGGACATTGATGCTCACAGGTATTATTCCATATGTTTATGGTGCTTGTTATTGTTTAAACGGAATGTTGGTATTGATTCAATATTTTAGAAGCAGTTAAAGATAGAGGGTTTTTTGTTAGGCCTCACGGCCCATTCCATGCATCTTCTTTTCATCTATGGGTTTTTCAGTATAATGGTAAAGATATTTTAATAGCTTTTGAAACCTTCCAAGCATTGGGGACCTCTTTTTTCTGGGCCAGATTATTTTTATAGTAGTGCCAATCCTCTCTTGCTTGTTGCTTTGCCTCCCTTAGTTCTCAAGAGACCAGCTCCTCGTTCACAGCAGGGTGGGCTGGAGTTATTGTTGTGCGACGTTTAGTTTCTTTTCCATTTTAACTATATCCAAGTACTAACAGTAATAGTTCCAGCGTAACCTTGAAACAACAGTGTTGAGCCATATCAGTGTATAGCTGTTGCTCTGGGATAGGAATTGCATAAGCGAGCATTGTGACCGAATGGACTAAGGTGGGACTAACTTGCCTTGTCCAGGTTAGAAACCAGTGGTGCCTGACACATGTGGGTTCGATTCCTCTAGGCGTTTTGTTTCTCCAAATATTAATTACTTTCGACTCTGGCATCGTCTTGGGGGGTTTTCTCCGGGTATCCGATGTGCTCCCAGGGCAAAATTTCAAAAACACTATATTAAGTAGGTTGGGTTGGTGCACACCACAGGCTGTGACTTCACCTTCCCCTGAGGAGGCGGTCCAGAATTTCCTGATATAAAAAACAATAAAGCATTAAAAAAAAAAATTTAAAAAAATAAAGTAAATGTTGCAATGTTTGCTGTGGAGATTGAGTGATGGAGGCTTGCTGCTGTCGGTGGATGGGTTGAGCTACACCACCTACTTGAAGGAACAGGTCAACTCCTATCGCATCACTATTGACAATCAGACTTGCACCATGCTCAAAGAAAATGACCCTACCATTCTCAGGTAAGTTGTGAACATGTGTATATTGATATAGGTCGTCCAGCTTTGAGTGATTAGTGATTTAGGGAAATACGTGTATATAGCCTACATGCATGCATGAGTATTATTATTATTATTATTAGTAGTAGTAGTTGTAGTAGTAGTTGTAGTATTATTATTATTATTATTATTATTATTATTATTATTATTATTATTATTATTATTATTATTCTATTGACTTGATTAAGGGTGTTTGGGTTCCCTTGGGGAGAGGGTTGTTTTGTGTGATTGAGAATGCACAAATATTAGGTGAATTAAGATTGAAGTCAAGCTGGCCAAGAGACTCACTGTGCAAGGATGCTTTTGTAAGATGTAGAATTTCACGGTTTGTTAGAATGAAGTTTTGAACTCAAGCTGCCAAAAATGTAAATGCTAACTGCAATATAGTCACACTTGCCTTAGGCCCCGAGTGAATGTTCCCAGCAGCTCTTTCAGCTGGAAAATACACTATATTACAAGAATTAATTCAATTTACTGTTATTTGTGCAGGTGCATGGAAAAGATTTTTAAAATAATTACTTTACTTAACTTTACAAATGTACGAGTCTTTCAGTAGTGGTTGTTGCTAACATTAGGTACATCTATACATTTTTTGGGTAGTGGAGGCGAGCCATGGGTTTTCATGATATTGCACAACATAATTATAATTTGTCACTGACAATCTCTTAACATTTGTATGAGAATATTGTGCTATTGTAACATTTGACTTTATGTACAGGTCACCATCGGCAGGCAAGCTGCTGAACTTTGTGGTGGAAGATGGAGGTCATGTGTTTTCTGGTGATGTTTACGCGGAGATTGAAGTCATGAAGATGGTGATGGAGCTGCGTGTGGTGGAGGATGGAACGTAAGTCATGATGACTGTCATAAGCTCCTATCTCATTCTGAAGAGATTTAGTAACAGTCTGAAGATATGTAGAACAGCTATCCAGCACAATGGATCGGAATGTAAACCATTACTACCAGTCTTATACGTTACTGTCGGCATGATATTTAACCTTGACAAGATCTCATATTACTTTGAAAATGGGAAGCAAGCTTAGGCTGGCATGTTTAAAGAGCACTGGGTTGTTATGTAACTGAGCAGTTATTTTTATTTTCATTTTATAGTTATATGGCGCTTTTTCAGTTCAAGATCTGCTCAGAGCACTAGCCAATGCATTATCTAACTCAGGCTGCCTGAGTCACCCTCTTGCTGCCTGAAGCACGTACCATTTAAAACAGTTCTTTGCATTCTGTAAATGCACAAAGGTTGTTGGGGTGTATTATATCATAGATGAGACATTTATATCTTATGTGCTCAAGTTTAGTTTTGTACCCCTAGGATAGGAAAGAATAAAGAAACCTGCCTGAAGGAAGAGTGAGCAAGTACTGCACAGTTATTTGGTTTATATAGGTAATAGAAGGTTTCATGTAATACTGTATGTACCAGTAAAATACTACTGGGAAGGTCATGTGGCACTTGAGCACAATCAATAGCCGCAATGTGTGAGTTGTTATTCATTCATTTGCATGGAAAGTCCACATGAGCTTCAAAATTGACCATTGTCGGGGTAAAGCAAATAATTATGTTTCTATGTAAACAGTATTGTCTTCTCCAAGCGGCCAGGGTAAAGCAAATAATTATGTTTCTATGTGAACAGTATTGTCTTCTCCAAGCGGCCAGGGTCAGTGTTGGATGCTGGCAGTAATTATGTTTCTATGTGAACAGTATTGTCTTCTCCAAGCGGCCAGGGTCAGTGTTGGATGCTGGCAGTAATTATGTTTCTATGTGAACAGTATTGTCTTCTCCAAGCGGCCAGGGTCAGTGTTGGATGCTGGCAGTGTGGTAGCCTACCTTCAGCTGGATGACCCCAGTAGGGTACAACAGGTCAGTGGACTAGAATTCTTAGTATCATCATCCCACATCGCCATCGCCGTCATCATCATTGTCATCATCATCATTACCATTGTTTTCAACCTCTTCATCACTATCATCATCACCATCATCATCATCATCATCATCATCATCATCATCATCATCATCATCATCATCATCATCATCATCATCATCCACCCTGTGTAGGTGTTTTGTGAAGCAGTGATGGCTATTGGAAGATATCTTCTGGGCAGCCCTGACGGCTGACTGGAATATGGGTCTGTCTACAAAGCTGGTTCACTTTTTGTGACATGGGTGCCCAAAATAAAAAGTTGTCAAATACATACATTTTGTGGTTTATTTGAAAGATATGTATGTGTGTGATCATGCCATGCAGGTTAGAAGATAAGTTTTGACCTTACATGCATGTAGCCAGACCTTTAGTGTACACACTCAACGAAATGTCCAATGTAACACGGAAACCAAATAGTACTTAAAAACCAACAATATATATATAAAGTTGGCAAAGAATCTTCATTTATAAAGAGATTTGCTATCAAATAGATATAAGATTAAAAAGAAATGTTTGCGTTAGTAAAGAAGCTTATCTATTGATAAATTATAGTCAGTCAATTTACGACCAATTTTAATCGTTAAAAGTTCTTTTATACTTAAAATGAAACAACATGAAACAGCTACTGCACATACAAATTGTGTATAATATTATAACATAATCACAAAATAAAAGTGAGATCTTACAGGTCTTTATTAAAAAAAATCTGGTTCTTATTTAAAAAATAATGTCCAATGTAACACGGAAACCAAATTAAGCTTGTAAAAATAATAATCAATCTTGTGAAAGCTTTTAGTCATATTTACTATTAAACATACTATTCTATATGCACAGTAACAACATAAATAAGAACACAAAAAGGGAAAACTAAATTAAGATAAATTTACCACTCATTTCTAAAAATATTTAATGTCCAATGTAACAGAAACCAAAGACAACCCACTAGGTTTCTTCCACAACTCTCTTTTTGCTAGCTTATCAATTATAGGTAACAATGACAGAAAATAATGAGGCAATGGCAAACATTAATCTAAACAACATAGGTAATGAAATTAATTTGAAAATACCTTAGGTGTGTTGCAACACTAAAACATGAAAAAGTTACACACAGCACAGCGAACAAATCAGAAATTGAGCACTTAAAAAAAAACCACTTGTTAAATATGGATTTTTACTAAATAGAATCACTGCAAAATAGTGTGTAAATTAAAAATAATGAAACTAATAATCTATAAAATGTTACTGGAACATAAAGCCGATCCCTCTACCTGGCACCAAGGATGGTGGCGGTACAGTGCGCACCACATCCTTTGTGGTCACCCAAGCTGTGTCAGACCATACAAAGATATTGGATGCAGGTCTTTTCACAAGGTAATGTACCTTCAGCTCATCCTTGGCAACTTCTAACACCTTGGCATAAAACTGCACAGACCTCTGCTTTCCCTTGACTGATACTACAACAAAATCATCAATAGATGGGGCAGAGGTCAGAGCAAAATCAGGGTGTGCAGCAGTTTCAACAAATCCAGGCTGGAGGGCATCAGAATTACTTGCCAGAGGTGGTTGCTCAATGGGCTCCTCTCTGGCAAGGGGAGAAGGCTGGCTAAGGGCTGCTTTTGCTTTGAGCACCCTCCTAACCCAGGGACCTGCAGTGGACAAAAATTCGCAGTCCCCAAAACCAGATCTGCACGCTTGGCATGCACAAGATAACATGCGTGTCAGAAGAACCCCCTCCTGGACACACTTTACTACATGTAAGTCGCGTGTGCCCTTCAGGGTTTCTAAATCTCGGACCCGCGCTCGACTTATGTCTGCTTTATCCACATAAAAGAATGACCGCAGGCTGTGGCTGCAGCAACCATTGGCTGGCTGTTTGTTCAAACCTGACGCAATCAAGAAGCTGTACAGCTCAAGGGGAGTGGAAATGATGGCCACACCTCCTTTAATCGCTCTTGTAGCGGCACTTTTTACAACTGCACTCTCCCCATCTGCAGGACCCTTGCCATGTCTGGAGCCAAAGAAATTGCGCTCAAGTGTGCAGCCATAATTGAGGAGAGCACAGCCCACATCAGCAAAAGGGCCTTTGCTTTTATACTGAGCAGCACATCCATCCGTCCACTGGACTATGCTGGACAGATTGAGCTGCCGAGCATGACGCAGATGCTCAACCGCAAGTGTAGTAAAGCGATGTACAGCATGATAGTCGTGCACCTTATCATCGCTGAGGAAGACAAGGGACTCTGTCACCACCTCCTGGCAGTATTGGCAGGCATAATACGTGACGATGGGATGAACAGTTACCTGCACACATATAGAGCAGAAAAAGAGTTACAGATTGCTGCTCAAATGACTTGAACGAATATATTTGTTCTTCATCCTGCTTCTTGAATCAGAATATTTTATTTAAAACAGAATAAAATGTAACAAGAACAGTGCATCAGAATTACCAAACTGGTCACTAAGCTTATTAATGTGTACCTGTTCATGGTGCCAATGAGCTGCTTGCACTTCGTCTTGAAATGAGCAGGTAAAGTTTTCCGCAAAGTCAAGACCATGACTGCAGTGCCTTGAGGAAATGGGGACAAATGCCGCATCGTGTCAAACTGCCGGTACTGCCAGTCAGCCCTAAAAATTTACAACAATAATAATGATAAACAAAATATAAAAAGGCAATTGGAGAAAAAGTAAGTTTAGTTCAAAGTTGCAAAAAGAAAAAAAAAGTTCAAACTATGAAAACAAGCAGAAAAGGTTTGACACAAAGTATTAAATAGATACAAACCTAAACAAATGCGATGCTAGAAAAATGACTTCTTTTTTCAGCTCATCTTGTAATTCAGCAACTGTACCCTGTCTGTACACCAACTTCTTTCTGGATACCTAGAACAGAAAGACAAAAGCAAACTTTTATTCTACCCAAGATATGCTTCTCTAAATTTGATTTGTAATGAAAAAAAAAAAGGATACATAATGTTGTGATATAACTTTAATACAACCAGACACTATTACTGTAACAAATGCAAGTTCCATTTTTACTCTGCTTAAAATGTGATCATTTGTATTATTTACTTACTTGTTTGCCATCGACTGCAACAGATCTGGTCTCCCATTTGGACCATTTCACGCCATCTTGATGGCGCCGCAACAAAGGTTCCAGGTGGTCATCTAGTTTTGATCCAGCCTGGCAGGTGATGCAGAGTCTAAGGGCGCATTTGTCGACCCATTTCCCCTCTATCCTCCCACAAGTGACAAGATCAACCGCATGATAGATGTGACGAATTCTGCACTGGTTGGCAATTTGCGCCGCAATGCTGTTGACAGTGTTTATTTTAAGTGTTGCGTTTTCACAGTACTCACACAGGCACTGCCTGAGAAAGTTACTACGAGCTGGCCTGATGTTGGATGGTCGACAACGAGCAAAATGAGCAAGGCTTACAGTAGCTCCAGTCTCTTCTGTAAATTCATTATACAAGTCTCGAATTGGCTTTCGCAAAACAGCAGTTGCCATGCCTGCCTTCTTAATGCTTTTCTTAGCTGACAGAATAGTTGCTGCAGCATCATAGAAATCTGCAATAACCTTCTCAAGTTTTTTTTCTTTCTTTCGTTTCTGGGCTGCCTCTTTAAACAGTGCTCTGCGTGTTACAGCCAACTTAGAAGAAGGCACTCCAGACCTGACGGATTCTTTGTAAATATGTAAGAGCAAACGTCTTGTAGCGTTGCTGGCCTTTGACCTTGATTTCTTTAAATTATCAGACATCTTCTTCACTTGTGCACCTATTTTAGACAAATGGTCACATGCTCCTGCGGTTTGCAAAAGAGCCTTCTTCCTCGGGGAGGCTTTATTTTGCATATCGATGAGCACCCTTACAAACTTGCGCGGACTCTTCGGCATAGATGCCATGGCCCTTGACAAAGCCTTTCTCTGTGCTGCTGGGGTGACAACACTTGCTGAGGAGCTTGAAGTTGAACTACCCATAGCAAACTCATTGGGAACTTCTGTGCATTTATCAGCTTGTGCCATTTTCTTCTCATGGTATCTCTCTCGCCTTCTTTCGTTTATTCTTCGCCTCCTTTGTGGAGTGATATTTACATTCTGTCTCTTCTTCTCCTCCCTCCATTTTGCACGCTTCTCTTCTTGCGAAGCTCTGGTTGCAGGTCCAGCCGCTTCTTTTTTCCTTAGTCGCATGGCTTGCATTCTCAATCTGGCCTGCTCTCTTTGTTTGGCCTTTTTTTCATCATTTGATTCCCTTCTGTATGTTTGACTGTACTCTTTTGCTTTTTCCAAATACTGTTGATATTTGAGCGGATCTTCCTTCAGGTTCTTTTTATATTCCCTGCAAAATTCTGCATTTGACTTCTTTGTCTTTCTCTCATTTAGTGGGGGAGTAGGCGAATCACTTTGAGCAGATCTCTGTAGTCTGAGGGCGATTCGCAAACTCTGCGGTCTTGTTGCCATGTCTACAATTAACCTGTAAATAAGAAAAGTTCATGTAACAAAACACTAAAACAACAATGGGCTCAACCGCAGAGGACCCTAAACATAACACTATTCATCTGAATTAGTATTTCTCCTCACTAAACTTTAACTTAAATCTGAAATGATATATAACTCATTCACACACCCCCCCCCCCCCCAAATTACATTATAATAGAAAAAAATGAGAGCAATATCCCATCTTTTTTTTTTGTCCCTGTTGTATTCGAAAGCACATATTTTTTCTCACTAACTTTCTTTGAATGAATTCCTCCATCCAAAGTAACAAGAATGCCAAATAGCAGTGACGTCTGTACTTCCGATGACGTCGGACTAGTTGACGATAAATTATATTCGGCTAAATAATATTTATCAAACTTAGCGTATCCAAATCAAGTCAAATAATAAATTTAAATAAGTTTACTTGTCACTGCTGTTTCAAAGAGCATTTTTATTTATTCATTAACAAATTTTGAACGGATCTCATCATCCATCGTAACAAGAACAACAAAAAATAATGGTTTCTTGGCTTCCAATTACCTTGGACTAGCCGAAGATCTATTTTCATTAAAAATAGGCACCACAGTCGAATTAAACTTATCCTAACTACTAATAATAATAAACTATACTGATATCTAAAGATTTAGGTGCAAAACATTTCTTTTTGCTTTGTTTTGAGTGAAATATAAAGCTGATGTAGGGAAATTCACTGTTCAGAACCATGAATTGATAAAAGAGGAATATTGTTTAGAATTTTTTATGCCGTCTTTTATTTATGTACAAATGAAAAAAAAACTGCCTAAAATGCTTTAACAACTATTTTTATGATTAAATAAACATAAAATATTATATAAACATGAAGAATCTTACCGTAAAGAGTCGGGTTTTTTTGTTGACACTGCCGGCGCTTTCCAACGTCACTAGACGTAATACTCGGAAACCACACATAATGAAAAAGATTCCCCGTGTAAAATGAAACCACGCGAGAAGGGACGAGTGTATACGTCAATCCGCTAATGAGGCCTACTTTACGTCATTAAAATAGTTCTACTAGGTATGCTTTCAAATAAGCAAAATAAATTTGTGTGTGGTCCAACGTAATACGAAAATCCGGAAATGATGTCAACCGATGCTTTTCAGACCACCAAAGCATTTACATAACGACTAAATTGTTATTTGTAAACATTGGAATTCATTCATAACATCCCAACAAGAAAGACAACTCTAAAAAAAAAATGTATTCTTGCACTTAAGACGAAGATCAATTTTTGAAAACATTCTGCCTGTTTCGGAAACCATGCATTACGTTGGACAACCAAATTAACTCCGGCTATAATACACAAAATACAAAACAAATTGGTTTTGTAAGTACTGTGCATGTTTAAACTATTACTAATGAGTTAGATTATAATAATTTTACGTGTTCTATGACATCTTTATTTATGTAAACACTTAGAAGAAAACCCGGTCATTCTCATGTCACAAAATTAGGTCAAATTTTAGGCCACTTTCAGACATTTACAAAGCAAATACAAAGGTTCTATAGATATTTTCGTATTGAAATTATTAATACTATCTCTCCGATCATTTTTAAATAAGATAATAGCAAAAGGAAAGGCAAATAAGCAGCTTGTTGTGATAAATATTATCTAGAAAAGCAGCACCCCTCGCGGTGCTCAGCTTTGTAGACAGACCCATATGCTGGGAGACACCTTCTGTCACAGCTGAATGATGTATTCAGTGTTTGATATATGTATAGAGGTGACCCACCAACGGGAATTGCCAAAAATAGCGCTTAGGCCTTAGTGACCAATCACGATCAACTTGAAGACAGTTTGACTACCCGGGTAAAAAAAAAAGTGTTCAGTGTTTGTGAAATGCAACTTTCGGCTCCCCTAGGTGGCGAATTAGGTTAAACTTTCTGTTATCTAGGTCAGCTGTCAGTCTTTTTCGAATCGTTTAAAAATATTTTTGAACCGTTTCTTGATGCCGGATAGCGTCTTCACTTGTTTTCATACAATTTGAAGATGCAAGAAATGAAATCAGTTTGTTTAGACGGAAATGGCGCAATCTTGTAGAGAAACATTCTGTAGTATATTTTACTCATTTTGAGGTGTTTCCATCACCCATCACAATCCTCATCATCCCGTAGACATTTGCACTTTTTCCATAATAAACTTCTCTATCGAACACTAACTCAGCCCATACCACTACCACAAGGTGTCTCCCAACATATTCCGTCGCGCCTTCAGCAAATGTCTACAACAGGTGCATCATCATTATTATCATCATCATCATCATCATTATCATCATCATCGTCGTCGTCGTCATCGTCGTCTTCTTCGTCGTCGTCTTCTTCTTCTTAAATGCCATTCTGCTGTGTTTGTTTGCAGGCTAAGGAGTTTGAAGGTCAGCTGCCCCACTCGCAGAACCAAACAACTCAGGGTGAGCGTCTGCACCAAGTATTTCAGCGTTTGAAAGCGGAGTTGGACAATGTGATGGCTGGTTATGTGCTGCCAGACCCTTACTTCATGCCAAGGACTCAATCCATTGTGGAACGTATGATGGCCTGTCTCAAAGATCCAAGCCTACCTCTCTTGGAATTGCAGGTGGGGGTTTGCTGTCCTTAGATATGTGTGTATATAAATTTCAGGCATATGTTCTGCTGAAAAACGCTGCAGAACTGAACAATAATTTACATCTGATAAAGAGAACAGATTTGGAAAAAAATTGTTATGTCACCACCCTTGTCGTAAATTTAGTGTTAGTATTGTTTTGTTTTTGCAACAGTGTTTCAGGGATTAACTGTTGCAGATCATGTGAGTATTAAAGGCAGAAATATTGCCAGCAAAGGCTGCCGTGTGCTGCAAGTCTTACAACCCTCCCAGACCTACAAATGCAAAGATAATTCGTTTGAGATTGTTGCCTTCATCATCATCATCACCACCACATAAGCTGATGACTAAAATTTGGTACAACAACAATAATCATCATTTGTATATTTCAGGAGCTGATCTCACAGTGTCGAGGTCGAGTCCCAGTTCAGGTTGAGCGTTCCATTCGTCGTCTTATGTCATCCTACTCCTCCAACATCACATCCGTCCTCAGTCAGTTTCCTAGTCAACAGGTCAGTCAGTCCAATCAATGGTTAGGTCACTCTGACTCACTGTTCATCTCATCTGTAACTTGGCTTTGAAGCTATTGTACAAAATGTGTGAAGCTAATTCATTTAACTCAATGTTCTAACATCAAACTTCTTGGACGAGTTAAAAGATGGGAGAAGTGAAAGTGACAAGTGAAAATACCCAAACTGGTAAAATTGTCAATATTATCATTATTCAAGACACAAGTCGTCCAAGACTCCTTAAAGTGTCAAACATCTTGAAGATTTTATTACAGCTATTTACATATTTTAAACGGTGTCCGCTGTTTTGGTAAATTTGTTACTGTAGGCAGTAACTTGAAGAACTGACTGTAAATCGGGGCTGGTAATGCCTTAATGGCTTTCTTTACTGGCAGATTGCCAGTGTGATCGACAACTATGCAGCCACTCTCCAGAAGCGAGCAGATCGTGATGGTTTCTTCCTGGCCACCCAGGGTATCGTGCAGTTGGTTCAGCGCTACCGGAACGGTATTCGCGGGCACATGAAGGCTGTTGTACAAGACCTTTTGCGACAGTACCTGCGTGTGGAGCTTCAGTTTCAGCATGGTGAGTAAAGTTGAGTTGTTGTAGTTTAGTATGGTAAAAGTCAAGTTTTTGTCTTAGAAACCAGATCTTTTGTGATCTCTAGATTTTCAGAAACGGTGTAATGAGGCACCCATCTGCTCTTCCTTGCTGCTTTCTGTCCCAAGTCCTAAAAGATATAGTTTGTTGTTTGGATTTAATGTTTATGTGTGCAGGTTCATACGACAAGTGTGTTCAGCAATTAAGAGATAAAAACAAGGACAACATCCCTCTAGTCATGCAGACCATCTTCTCACACATTGTTGTCCAGAAAAAAAACAACTTGGTCATCCTGCTCATTGTAAGTTTTTGTCATTCAATATATTATTGATATGATAAGATATGGTTAGACATGATACAGCTTTTGATTGGTTTAGACTAATGGCCTTTAACTCTCTCCCTACTAACCGCTGCAGTCGCAGTTGTCCCCATCATGTCTCCACAAACCACAACGATCGCAGTGTACAACTGTGACTTTTTTAAAAAAATCCTTGCTTCAATGACGCCAATTTTTGTGCCAAACTAAAGTTCTAACTTTCAAATGTGTTCTATTTCCAGCTGTTTCACAGTGTTCTTCAGCTGTAGAATGGCGCAGAAGAATTTTATTTCTTAATCACTGGCTTTGTGTCATATTTGCCAAGCAGTATGGCATGGTCTATTTCGGAAAAAAAAAAAAATCTATATGAGGTATTTTCTACTTGAAACATTTCAAACTTTGCACTTTGTACCAATACGTCAAAAATAACTTCTGAAATTGTCATGTTCTTTTGTGGATTACTTTATTTGTAATGAATTTTTTAATAAGTAGTAAAAATGGCCAGTAGGCCTAGAAAAGCATAGACCAAAATCACCCAGTAGAGAGCCAGTTAATCTGATCTTTTGACCAGGCCTAGTTTACTACTTTCACAAAAGTTGTTGTAGATTATTGCTGTACATTATTTTATTTTATTGTGCACCTTCAAATAGTTCTTGTCTAATATTGTTTATATTGTTTTAAATTTGGGGTATTCACAGTTTTTGCATTGTTTTTTCCCTGTTGTCTTTTACCTTGGTTTTTCTGTTTTGTTGCTATGGAATTCTGTAAAATTCTTCTTCAGTGTTAATTTTGTATTTTTGAACATATTTTGATTGTCTTTCTAAATGTCAGCCTAGTTTAGAAATGAATGCCTAAATTGTGATCCATTCTTACTTTTTGTCACGACAAATGCGTCATGCCTTTTGCCTAGCCTGCTTACTTCGTTGGATGCATTTGCTTTCTTTATGCTGAGGTGTCAGGGTTTGTGTGCATGTTTGCTATTTATGATTTTGTCTGTATGCCTGTCTGTTAAAACCTCTCTTTTGATCGTGTCATGTGAAATAGCATCCCATTTAGTTATAGTGGACTTGCCCAAATTTGTCTTTTTTTAGTTATTTTGTTTACAGAATGTTGTTTTCCCCACTTCATGTTATGGACAGAGCATTTAGACCAATAAAATTAGTCCAAAAACCAAATGTACAGGGTAGCAATAATAAAATGCATGCATGTCTTGCCACCATCATTTTATTTTGTTTCAAATCTTAGTCTTTTTTATTTTCCAGGAAAAATACTGTGGTGTGAGTACTAAATTTGACGTGGACGTTTTTTTTAAATACATTTTGTTCTTTTCATCAAACTATCTCAACATTGTATTAAGTTCCATCATGATAAAATTTAGTCCCACTTTCTGGCTTTAGAATCAGAAGCTAGTTTTCAGCAGAATTTCAGGAAATGTTACTACAGAATTCTACCATGACATTAGAGTTATTCATATAATAGTATGTACGCTAGAATGTTAAGTTAGTACCATTTCAGTTGTTATCACTCCATAGAATGATGCAAGATTCAAGATATACTTAATTGTCCCCATGAATTACACAGAAATTTAGTGTATGGTTTGACAAAGACTTCTTAAAAATAAAAAAAATAATAAAATATACTACATTGAAACATTAAAAGAAAACATTGAAACATGCATTTATCACATGAAATCACGAGAACTTTGACTTCCACAGACACGCCACACCACAATCACTAGAGCAATCATAAGCAAGCTTCCAGACAAACAGTGCGCAACTCTCACAACATTACACCACACACTTGCAAACATTCTGCACTGCCATCTCCCACCGCAGCACTCATATGTTTAACAGAAAATAATATACAGATAATTTGCCAGTGTATAGTATGGGAATAAAAGGTGGTAATGCAAGGATATTAAAAGGTGCGCTATCAACATTAATATTATCAAGGTTTACAAATGACCAAGGCTAATGCTGTAGCGTTATTTCTGATCCCTACTTTACCACACAATCAACATTGAAATTTGACGTCCTCACCCACAATTGACAATACTCTGCAGATGGGGATAACCATCCCAGGAAAAGGGGATATGGGCCTAAATTAACACTGAACCACCAGAGCAATCGTAATGCTAAGGTAGACAGTGAAAAATGGTCACTTTTATATTGCCTAACAAGGGATTCGAACCTTAAATAGAAATTCAAAGTTATTTATCTTTTTCTTTCTTCTGTGAACCAGCTATTGAATCTGTCACTCTTTTTAATGTCAATATAATCAGAACCTGTGTTGCTGTGTATTGTAGAGTGTGTACAAGCTATACTATCAGGTTACCTCTCTCTAATGGCAAGAAACGCCAGTTCATTTTTTCCCCGTGGGGGTTCCGGGGGTTTCAGTATAAATAGTACCCCCACTTTCTGGAAATTTAGTGCTTTAAATTCCCACTGTCGCTGTCTTTCTCATTTGCTCTTTAATAATAATAATAATAATAATAATAACGGATTTTTATATAGCGGGTACTCCAGCCTATGACCAGACTCACCACGCTTTACATAGTCATTACATATAAATACATGCACTCGATCAAACATCGCTTTTGCTACAATACACCAAAAGACGGAACAGTAAAGGTACAAACTATTTACAGCTATGTACACAAATGACAAAAAAGACAGAAATAGACTATTTACAACTATGTACACAAATGACAAAAAAAGACAAATAGACTAGCAAAAACCTATTCACAGCTATTTATATGCCCGGTTAGACCCAGGAAGAAAAACAGTATAAATATTTACAGCCGTGTATACACTTAGTGATCAGACAGAGACAAAAGAGGAGAGAATGGCAGCGGGATACAAATCAGTCTGAATAATGCAGTTTGAAGAGGTGGGTTTTGAGGGCCTTTTTGAATGCTTGTGTTGATTGTATGTTGCGGATATGGGAGGGAAGGGAATTCCACTGCTTAGGTGCGGAGTAAGCGAATGCACGTTATCCGTATGTCTTAGTGCGGGTGACGGGAACCTTGAGTGTGCGAGTGTCAGCAGAAGATCTTAAAAGTGCGTGAAGGGGAGTAGACAGACAGTAGATCAGCAAGGTAGGCAGGACAAGAATCTGTGAAGAAGTTGTGACAGAGAACAGAGAGTTTGTACTCTATGCGTGCTTGCACAGGAAGCCAGTGAAGGGAATGTAGTAGAGGTGTGATGTGATCGCGTTTCTTTGCTCGGAATACTAGTCTAGCTGCTGAGATCTGAACCTTTTGTAGTTTGTCAATGATGTGTTTTGGGGAGCTTTCTCATGCCTGGGGAGCTTTCTCATTCCTACTCTGTTCTATCTACTCTTGGGGAGCTTTCTCATTCCTACTCTGTTCTATCAATCTACTATACTATCTTCTTCTTTGCTAGACCAATCACCTACTTTTTTTCTTGAAAACTCTTCCGGGACAAAACTCCTCATTTGTGTGTGAGGTCTGTTGGATGAGCTTGGAAATATTGGACGCTCTCTGCCGGGTGGTCACTGGGGCTTCCTATGATGTTATTATTTGGCAATGTAGGCATTTTATATGTATGTGTTTTGTTGATATTTTATAATGATGTTTATATTCTACTTTGTTTTTGTAAACGGGGGTTTGATAAATTAGAGTATAGCCTCAGCGTCCCGTGCGTGGGATGTCTTTATTGTAAAGTGACCGGCTGGTGGAGTGCCTTCAGTGTTACCACTAGGGTTGTTTCGGCAGATCTTTTATGCGGATCAGGGGCGAGTCTTCTTTCAGCGAAGTTGTGGTCTAGATTTTGTGGTCCTGATTCGGCTATACTGGTCCTGATTTGGCTCGGAAGAGTCCGCTGGACCTAAAGCAATAATCATGTAATGTAACGTAAAGTTCATTTTTACCTGTAGATTGCTGGTTACACTTGAAGACATACACATATGTTGCTCTCCACGCTCCCTCTTCTTCTACCTTCCCATACATTTATCCTATGGGGGTAAAGGAAGACATTTTTTTTGCCAGGCAGCAACAATTTTCCCAGCTTTTCCCAGTCCTAGCGCTAGTATTGCAATTTCTACATTTCCCAGTTTTCCCAGCCCATTTCATGTACTCTCCCCTATGTTGAGTGTGACCATTTTTTAGCCATCACAAAATCACAAGAATGCTTATTTCAAATTGCGGAGGTGATGTTGAACACAGGTATGCACATTGAAATGTTGAATGCTACACTGTATGTTAAACAAAGAGGGGCTATGCAGTTTTGTATTTTCAGGCTTATCTGAAAATACTTTCAAATAGCCGGGGAGTGTGTTGGTCAGTCGGTCTGTTGAAAGCCATATCTCGAGAACCACTAAGCCCATTTTGACCAAACTTCATAGAAACGTTATCTAGGTCAGTGGCTTGCCTCCTTTGCCATCATATTTGCTCTACCACCAAGGTCAAGGTCATTGGAGTCATTTTCTTGCTAAACACGTTTTGCTCAGCATCTAAAAAACAGCTAAAGTGATTTGTTTGTTTGTTGGCATGGGCCATCCTTCCCTAGCAAGTCCAGTTGTCGGACAGTTGGTCAGTCAGTGTGTCTATTGCTCAGAATTTCACTCTTTTGTTAACACATTTTTGTCCTCATTTCAAGAATAAATGAATTAAAATTCGTCATTTTTACTTTGTGCATAACTAAGCATGTTGGATCATTCCTATTTGTACTTTCTTAAAGGTCAAGGTCACTGTGCTTCACCATTTTTACAATTCAGCACCTTCAACCCCACATTTTTTTCTCCACATTTGTGCACATATGTGCAAGATGAGTCCTAAATAGTCCAAAAATGACAATTTTAAAAAAAGGTGTCCATCCATCTGTCTCTTCGCTGTGTGCAGAATTTAACACTTTTGAAAATGCTTTTTTTAATTGGCTATGTATGGTAAAGTTGCCATGTTATTTTTATTGATGAGGATATAAGGACAATAAAGTTTTGCTGACAAAGATGGCAAAGAATAATTTGAAGATTGAATATTTGATCTCCTCTATGTTTTGGTTTCCTTCTTTCTTCAGGTTTTGTTATTTTTACCATGCTAACGTGACAACTATTGATTTTAAATGTGTTTGTAACAGTTTAAAAAAATGCTTTAAGCATGAGTATGACAATCTTTCTGTTTATGCACGAGTATGATTTAGGATAAATTTTTTAAAACTCTACCTGAATGTCCCATTTGTTTTTAGTTTTCTTTTATAATATTAACTACACTAGCATAACAATTTGAATTATTTTTAGGCCTGCGTTTTAAATGCATGAATATATTATTTTAATTCCGTTTTACACACACACACACACACACACACACACACACACACATGTAAAAACGCCATTGTTATGACTTTCATGAAACACCACATATGTTGTTTTGACTTTTTTGAAATTTGTAAATTTTTCAAAGCTAACATAACCCAAATCCTAATCCTAACCCTAACCCTTAACCTAACCCTAATACAGCCCTAACCCCAACGGAACACTGAATTGATGCCAAACGGGACAGTCAAAAGAACTTAGGTAAAGTATAAAAGAGTGCGTATAAATAATGGCGTATCTACATCGCCACACACACACACACGCATCCACCCACCCACCCCACACCACCCCACACCACACCACCCCACACCACACCACACCACACCACACCACACCACACTCTCCTGTAATTGCAAAAGCAAGGCTTTTTTTTAATAGTTCGCAAATCAAATTATGTTTTTAAGTTTTTACATAAAAGTATCAGCATAATTTGATTTCATTGCAAGACTTCAGAACACTGTTAAGCATTTTACCTTTAACATTTTGGCTTACCATCAGATTTCATAAGTTTGGTTTTTATATGGTTTCCACCACAATGGTGATAATGATTTTTTCTGTTACCGTTCTTATGTGAGGTTTCATGTAAGGTACAGTTACGATTTTTATTTATTGTGCATTTATTGATGTTATGTAAAGTCACTTGTATGTATGAAGTGTGCAAGTTTGACAGTGAAGATGTATTGAATTGTATTGATTTCCTTACTTTGTTACTTAAAATCAATGTTGGAATGGTGTTATGTCATCAGGATCACTTGTGTGGGAAAGAGCCAGGACTGACTGATGAGCTGGCAACAGTGCTCAGCGAACTCACTCAGCTGAGCGCAGCGGAAAATTCCAAGGTCGCTCTCAAGGCCAGACAGGTCAGTTTATAGTCACAGGCAGCACGCTAAAATTCATAATAAATGATCACTGAACACTACCAAAGTAAAAGAATACATATAGCAATTTGAGCGAAGCAGTACTAAAACAAACTTTACATTTTGAGTAGATGACGCAATTGTTGTTTTTTAAAAGTGAGGAGGTATTAACAGTTGGTTTATAATTTGTAATTGTTCAGATCAATTTTCAGCACCTCTTATTGTACCAAAAAGGAACTATAATCAATCGGTAACTAATTTATTACAAATCGGCTGACAAAATACAGTACATCTAAACCTTGCTTGCAAAGCCTACCTCCAAAATGGTCCAAAAATGAAAATTTTAGTGAGTAGTTCAAAACAGTTTGACAATGGATTTGTGTCATTATTATATAATAGTACTGTAAACTGTTAGAATTTGTATTATTTAAAAATGTTATTTTACTTGACCTAGGTGTTGATAGCAGCCCATCAGCCACCCTATGAGCATCGCTATAACCAGATGGAATCCATCTTCCTCTCCTCCATCAACATGTATGGTCATGACTTCTGTCCTGAAAACCTACAGGTAATTTGTAGTAACAGTCGTCTGTATCATCATGGTCATTATCATAGTCATCATCATCACCATCAACAACATCACTTTCATCATCAACAATATTTCATCTTCAACATTACCACAATTTATGCTGTTGTATGATTTACAGTATGTTTATGTGACAGGGTATGTGTTTGTGTTTGTGTGTGTGTGTGTGTGTGTGTGTGTGTGTGTGTGTGTGTGTGTGTGTGTGTGTGTGTGTTTGCTTTCTAATCCCAATGTTACTGTGTTTTTTCAGAAACTGATCAACTCAGAAACTGCCATTTATGATGTCCTGCAGGAGTTTTTCTTCCACACCAATGACCTGGTCAAAGTGGCTGCTCTGGAGGTCAGGAGTGAACAACATCATACGGAGTTATCATTAATGGGGATTTACAGTCATCTACAGGCTTTGAACTTTGGAACTTTGTCCTGTTATTAGCAAAGCAACATATAATTGCAAGCATGAAACAAGGCTCATAGCTCAGGGGGCATTTTAGCCAAAAGGCCAAACCCTGTAGATGAGTTGGAGAGAGGAGTGAGGGAAAGGAGTTGAGGAGGGTGGGCATGTACCGTGTAGTCTGCACTGGGGCATCTTTGTGGGGGACAAACAGTGAAGCATAAATTTATGCCCACTTTACAGATATGTATGATAATATACGCATAAGATAATCAAGTTTATAACAGGTGAAAACAATATCAAAAACAAGTAAAAATGTGACTGTATGTCTTGTATGTTGTGGCAGGTGTACATCCGTCGTGCCTACATTGCCTACGAATTGCACTCTCTACAGCACTCCTCTCTGCCGGATGGACATTCCGTTGTGGAATTCAGGTTCCTCTTGCCTCGATCTCATCCCAACAGGTTGGTTTGTAAAGAGTTCAAAAACAGTGGAAGTAAAAAGTCTAGTAAATAGACCATTTGCTGAAGCAAGATTCACAACATTTATTAAATAGACCATTAGCCTAGCAAAACTTTTTTTAAAATTGTCAATTGACCATTTGCTGAGGCAAAAGTCATAAAAGTTGAGTAAATGAACCATTTGTGAAGCAGAAGTTGAAGTACAGTCTTGTTAATAGACCTCCATTGTTATAAATTATTAAAACAATATCAGTTTGGGAAGAAATTATTGGTAGTCTGCACATTGATTTAACAGTATTTACAGATTCCACAGGCAAGAAATAGTACAAATACAGTATTGAGTACACACATTCTTTAGAAAAGAGGATGCTTGTAAGAACTATGACAACACAAAATATAAGGCCATCTTTCCCGAGGAAAGGGAAATGAGGTGTGCTAACAGCTTGTAGGACACATAAAAAACTGACTGACATTGGTCAGTGCCCTCAATGTGTGCAGGATGATGGTAACTCGCTTTGAGTCCCATGCCCTAATGCGAGTCAGCAGCCTAGAGAAGGAGTCATCGGACTCTGACAACTGGGAGGACCCCCCTGTTTGTCAGCGTATGGGTGTAATGACCGCCTTCCAGTCTTTTGACGCTCTGTCAGTGTGAGTAAACAGCGTTTTCAATTATTCTTTTTTACACACCTTTACTGCTTTTGATGAGATTTTATCATACAATAGTGTGACGAAATATGCCAATGACGTGTTATCTTTTCATCATCATTATGATGTGTTTTTCTTGGTATATTTATACGGTAAGCCACACAAATATGCGCCAGTTGGAGAGCTCAAACCATCAGCTGTTTAGCATTAATAAGTTACGTATGTCGTCCCTTTATTTTGGAGAGTGGGCGCCTCTCTCCCCCACCCCACCCCACCTACCCTTACCCCACCCACATGCCTACAAAGGTGATCTAGGCCATAAACAGGGACAGAGGAAAGGGACTCAATCCCGCATACTCAAACATAAAAAATACAGCAAAATTGGTGCACTTGCCTCCCTTGCTCTTTCTGTCATTTGGACTTAAAAAAATAATAAATATAAAAAATTTAAAAGTAAAACATTTTTTTTTAAGTGTTTTTTTCATATAGCATATTTGTGTTGAAAATGATCTTTTAGAAAAGTATAAGTGTTACCCACTTATTTGTAATACTGGTCATCTCTGTTGTTGTCACTGTTTACCTCAAAATGGTTGTAAACTGGTGCAATTTTCCTTTGGCAGCAAAAGGGTTACAAGAAAAAATCTGTTATGCAGAAAATAAGCAGTAATAACAAGATAACAAGAAAATAAAAATAACAAGATTTTTGTGTGATAATGATAATATCACAAACACTGTGCTTGATGGTTTCATTTCAATTTTGTTATGTTCAGGAACTTTGAGGGACTGGTTGACAAGTTCCAAGCAGAGGATCCCCCTGGCAGTCCGATGCTGCCTGAGGATGACATGGGCTCTATGCAGTCCATGCAGGTAGGACATCTGTGTATAAATGAAGCATGCACAGTCCTGTTTTAAAATCCCATCACTTATTCCCCATTAATGACTGTTACACATAAGGAAACTGTGATGTGTGCACAAGCGTTCCCCTGGCACCATGACCCAGGTTCAAATCCCATGATGGGCAAGATAAAAGCGGTCAGTTTTCATTGTCCATGTTAGCAGTAGGATTGCTCTGGTGGTTCAATGTTGATTTAGGTCCCTACCCTTTGTTCCCTGGGAACATCTGCCATATGGCCAATGTGGGTGTAGACATTAAAGTTCAATGATCACTCATTTGTGTGCACATGATTAGAGAGGGAGACCTTTACAGGGGAACTTGACAGTGAGCCTCCGTTAGGTCTCTCCTTTTATCAACACATTTAGTTGATGTACTCTAGCACAAATTTAAGAGAATGACATTTGATTATCATATTGATTCATTTTATTTATAGACTTTAGATTACTATCCAGAAGATTTTGAAAGCAATTGACAAATTTATATCCACAGGGAGGACGGTCCTTTTTACTACCTCTGCGTTTACGTAGGAGGGCTTACGTACGTTTGTTCCACTATAGTTGAGCATTATTCATTTGCTTGTTCATTTCTGGTGGTTATGTACATTTTTTAAAATTTTATTTTTTTATGTATTGATTTGTTTCTGTGTGCATGTTTGTTTATTGGTGAAAGATCAGTTGAAATTTGCATGTCCTATCACTGACATGAAATACTGATGTTGTATGCGTTAGCGTGAAATTTCGTTCCAGAGCTTGTCGGATACTGACGATCCAATCCATATCATCAACATCGCGATGCGCCTGGACTACCAATCTGACGACGGTAGCCTAGCACTCCGATTCCAGAACTTCTGCAAGACCAAGGTGCCTTTTATCCAAAATTAAAATTGCTTAGCTGTTACTTTAATAAACCCGTTTCCACTGAACAGGCAGGGTTCGTACGCTCATTGAACCTCCTTGAATTTTCCACGTCTTGTTGAATCTCTTCTTGAATCTCCTTGAAAATAGCCAAATTGTCTCAGCTCCTTGAAAACTTGACATTTCAACCAGTGTATCTATCCATTGCTTGACCTAGAGATTTTATTGTCAAAAAAAAGCCGTTGAAAAATACAAATTAATAAAACAAAAATTATAATATTATTTGTGTTGTTGGACGATCGTAACTTTTGTTGTCTGCTAATGATAAAGGAAGTAACCTCCACTGGAAATTGTTCATTTCCTTGCTGTCGCGCATGCGCAGTTCTCAATACATATTCTTTGTTCTTACGCTCGGTGTACAGAAAGTACGAAAACAGTGAAAAGGACAGCGACACCACGCATATTTGATTACTGAAGGGGTAAAAATTCCTGGAGAGGCGATTGCGTGTTGAATCTTTTGTGGTTATTGAAATCTGAAAATGCAGGGTGGCTGCTTGAAAAGAAAGGGAACAAGCATGCATGTTTTTGCAGCGTCTGCCAGAAAATTATCGACGTGAAAGTGATGTGTTGGACCAGCTGTTAAGCACACACATGAAAGCAACAAAGGACTATCAAGATCGGGCCCTCAAGATCTTTGGGCTGTTGTGAGGCAGCTGTTACTTTTGTCCCATGGGCAAGCAAATGTGGAGAGAGGATTCTCAATCAACAAAGAGACCAGCACTGAAAATTTCTTCCAGCAGTCCTTGGTTGCTCGCCGACAAGTGCTGAACGGTATCAGGAAGATTGGTGGAATCGACAAGGTGGACATCACCAAGGAGCTGCTATTATCAGCATTCTCTGCAAGGAGAAAGTACCACGACTACCTTGATCAACAAAAGAAAGACCAGGAACAGGCACAAGCGGCAAAGAAGAGGAAGGCACAGGAAGACTGTTGCTGATTTAAGAGAGAAAAAAGGAAGAATGGAGAAGGATGCTCAGCACCTGACTCAAGAGGCAGACAAGCTTGTGGAACAAGCAGAAGAGGAAGGGTGCGCTGAGACTCTTGACTCAGTCAAATGCGCTGAGGAGCAAATCCAAGGAAATAAAGATCCAGTTGGAGAAGATTTCCCGTCAGATTGATGAAGAGATGGAAAAACTGAAATAACTGAAAACTCATTCATCTGTATAAAGTGTATTAGCCAGTGGTGGTACCTCTTTCTGACTTTTTACAGTTCTCTAACTTGTGTCTAAGGACAACAGGCTTCACAATTATTGTTTAAAGGGGTAATCTGCATCATCATTATAAATGCAACTTCATCGACATGCAATATTTATGTGTGTAAATTTCATAATTAATATCAACATCAGTATCACCATCAGATTCATGACTGCAAACAATTTATGGATGTCACTGGGTAAGAGATTTTATCCTTTATTTTGACTACTTGTTAATTCTTATGTGCATTTATAATTTTTTTAAACCCCTTGAATTTTTGGAAAACTCATTGAAATCTCCTTGAAAACTCCTTGAATTTTTTACAACAATTTGAGTATGAACTCTGACAGGTGACCATGACACTAGCCGAGAAGCATAGACTGTGTATAGGCATGTAGCTCAACAACTTCTTGACATTGATTGCGGTCAACATCAAGTTTGGACCAATTGTTCTGCCTGCCTAAGAAAGCTAGTACAATTGCAACGCAGCGCTATGGCAGCAGATAGTCTTTGAAAGAGAAAGCCGTGTATAGCAACTTGTATTATATTATTATTATTGTTATTATTATTATTATTATTATTGATTTTAATGGATTGAACGTGCCTTGTCATTTGTAGACTAATTGACTTGACAAATAATTTCGGACATACTTATTTTTTTTGTGTTTTTTTAAGTGTAACAATATTTATGATTTTATTTTTCAGGAACAAGCTCTGTATGATCGTGGCATCAGGAGGGTCACCTTTGTTGTGTTGAACAAGGTACTTGAAATATTTGCGTATGAAAATATCTTCTTCTACGTTTGCTTTAGACTTAAACACACTTTATTTCCTGTTTTTATTATAAATACAATAAATAGATCCTGAATCTGAATTTTATTATAAATATTTCCTCCAGCAGATTTGCAATACTTTTCTAGTATTTTTATTTGGGGTAGAATTTGAAAATGTATATGTGGGTGCATGTAGATAACTTTTGCAGCATTGCGTGTGTACTATTAACATAAACAAAATAACACCACGTTGTTTTGTTTGATTTCAGCGATCTGTCCCCAAGTACTTCACATATAGAGCCAAGTTTCAGGTTGGTAGTCTGTTGGTGCTTTGTTTTCTCTACCAATTGTCACTGACTGCATTCAAAGCTTCAGCAAGTAATGGCCACATAGCAGAGAGAGCCATTCATTCTCAAACTCCCATTCACTCCATCTCACATTCACTCAATCTCCTAAATATTTTGGATAATAATAGCTGAGACAGGACAAACACTGGGATATAATTATGAATATTCACAACGATGCGGGAATCGACATACCCGATGTCACGTCCCAACTGCCTCAACAGAGGTTCGACATGTGTGCTCTTTCACACAAGAAAAAAAAACCAACACCTAAATAAACTCTAAAAGACAAAACCAGAAGTAACAAGACAATTTCTTTATTTCACTCACACATTCGCACTAAAAATTAACTCCCTTTATCCCACTTCCCAACCCTCAATCCCACTAATATAACCCCAAACTAATACATAAACAATTCGCTCAAAATAATAATGATAATTAAATCAAAGTGAAAAATGTCTAACTACACAATGTACACAAGATTTATAATAATTATGGCTGAAAACAGCTTACTGCCAACAGGGTAAATAATTGAAGCAAATGCTTTAAATCTTTATAAATATTCAAACCTTGTTACATTTAAATTCCAAACAGATACAACAAGTCTTTTATATTATATAAAATGAATAAGAAAATTTATCCTTTATGCAAAATAGAATTTGTAAGAAAATAATCTAAATTATTAATTAATTAATATCTGGCGAATTAATTCCCCCAGACAAAACTATACAATCACAGGGCTACTTAATCAGGTAGGTAATATCACTCAAGCAATGATTATTATTCAATTTAAATTAAATATATTTCAATCTACTGAAATTTCCAAGTTAGCACATGTAAATAAGTATTTCTTTCATAAATGGTTCCTTAACAGATATAGTTATTTGTTATGTGAATGCAGGGTGCGTGTGTGTGTGTGAACAGTTATAAACAGCTTAATATAGAAAATGCAACTTTTTCCTTGACACAAGAACCTTAACCTAATGGTTGACCACAGGAAAAGGCGTTGGTTTAGCACGCTCCACACACACGCGGCCCAGCTGGAAGGCGGAACCCTCAACCCTGAGTCTGGTTTCGGTTATTGGTTTTGGTACATCTACAACAATACATACAAAATACGCAACCATTAATAATTATATTACAACATATTGCACAAGCATCCCGCTGTCGGAATGGTTGTCTCCCTTTCAACGTTCTTACTCATACTCCCTGTCATAACTTCTGTCATCGCACATGTACGTTCACAATCACCTCCTTTCTGTCATCTCTTCGCTACATAACAGCGAATTCTTTTATATCAATTTATAATTATTTAATTTATAATACATTTTAGAAAATTCTCTCTCTCTCTCTATTACTAGGTATTTATGCAGCAAACAATATGAAACATAAAATAGAATTTAAGAAAACGTAATTAACTATCCATTCACACAGCATGCATAACCCAAACCCCCGAACGTTATGGCCAACTGAGAAATTGAGGTAAGCAACTTACGCTACCAGTGGATCCTCCGGCCTGTTGACAAAGACACAACAAATGACTGGACAGACACACAGGCACAGATGGTTAGGCAAGGTGATACACAGGCAGAAGAAGTCCTAGACGGAGTCACAGGTCACCCGACGTTATACGTAGATAACTCAGATTTCACTGAGAATACACAGCTGGTATTCTAAACAGCTTAGAACAGTTCCAGTTAAACAAACACTTCCAAAGTGTTCCCAAAACAGTCCTCCTCTTCCGATAACTAGTCTAACTTTTTCGTTGACAGTCTGATCAGTACGACCCACAGACGACGTCACTATCTGGCACCTTGACACAACACTGATCTGTTGATTCTGGCTACATAAGCGATATGTAAATGCTCTCTGCTCCTCTCAAAATATACAGTGCATGGGGTTTTATACGATTAGCTTAGAATCTTCTAGAACATAGTCGTTTTAATCATAATTCATTTCCTACACCGTTCGCGATTAGAGCATGCATTTCACACATAGAATATTGCATGGCAGCACTCAATCTTCCCAATAACAAAATAGCCAACTATGCTGTTTTCTAACACAGTGCGTTCTGCACGGGCGCAATCATTCGCTACTTTTATTAATTATAAACTTAATTAATTTATTCTGATGCTCTCCCCTTGACTACCGTAACTTCTAACCTCTATGTACAGGCTGATGATTAAACTATATACATAGGCGCACGACTGCAAACTGCGTAGCGTGACACCCGACTACCATAAGATGCTTTTTGTCTGTCCATCACAATGGTATTTCTAACTACAGTTTGTGGTTTATAGATTTATGCTTTTTTGTGTCACTTACTTGTACTGAGTGTGAATACTGATTCCCTTCATTCCTTACTGCAGTTCAACGAAGATCAGATCTACAGGCATCTGGAGCCAGGCCTGGCCTTCCAGCTGGAGATCAACCGGCTACGCAACTTTGACCTGGTCAATGTTCCCACTGCCAACTACAAGATGCACCTGTACCTGGGCAAGGCCAAGGTTGCCAAAGGTCAAGAGGTCACAGACTACCGCTTCTTTGTACGAGCCATTGTGCGACATTCTGACCTCATTACAAAGGTTAGTTACTGTATGTGTGTATGAGAGAAAGAGAGAGGAGGAGTGAATTGTGAGTTTTACTGTAGTTATGCAGAAACCTACCTGAGCGCTAAGCATTATGCCAACATTTTCTTTTGTTTATTTATACTGTTAATTGCAAATAATGGCACACTAACCATACTGCAATCTTTGTAATCTTTGGAATGATAAGGATTATATCCCAGATGCCTTTACTGCTTGGCCCTCCTTTTCTCACACAAGACGACTGAGTCAGTAAACAAAACAAACCATTGCATTTGTCATTTCTTCAGCCCTATCACTTTTTTATTCTTATAAGCTGGAAAGGTTTAATATTTACAGGTAATATGGTGTTTTGTATCAGTTGAGCTTTCCTGCTCAATTACTGCATCATGATGAATGAATAAATTGAAGTTGGTCTCTCAAAGAATGAATAACTTGTATAGCTCATGAAAACATCCATGGGGGTGCTCACCTTGCACCATTCTATCACCATTTGTATGCTATGTGTGTTTTCAGGAAGCGTCATTCGAGTACCTGCAGAACGAAGGTGAGAGGACACTGCTGGAAGCCATGGACTCTCTAGAGGTGGCGTTTTCAAACCAGAACGTGCGACCGGTAAGTTCACCACAGGCACATGGGATATTTTTCCATGTGTTGTTGGTGTTTCTGGTTCATGAAGTTGCATGTATGGGTTAGAGCTGTGCCAGAAGTAGTGAGAATGTGTCTGTGTGCGGGGAGGAGAAAGTGCGTGTATGGCTATTTGTGTGTGTCTCTGAGTGTGTCCTTTAGCAGTAAACATTTTTAAAAAATGACTTACATTGTTTTGTTGTGTTGTGTTTTGACAGTCAACTAAGACAGACTGCAACCACATCTTTCTCAACTTTGTGCCCACCTTGACGTTGTCCGACCACAACAAGGTCAGTTTTCCAAACTATCACAAAATATTTTTGGACCTAAAAATGATAGAAATTGTTATTAAATTGTTATTAAAGTCAGAGTACTTCTTAACTACAATATTTTGGAATATTAATTATAGCAAAGTCAACAGGAAGCCATTTTTTATTGTTTCTAGTCTGTTCATTTCAGTTCAGTTCTAATGTCTTTTTCTTTCGGGTCCAGTTTGTTGTGCAGATAAAAATGGGGTTAGGTTAGGAAGTTATAGTAAATGTTTTTAATTAACTTAACATATTATTTTATGCGTATATGGGTATGTATGTATTTATTTATTTTGCATACATGAGATGATCATGCAAGTGTTTTGTTTGATGGAACAGTTGGTGGAGACAGTAAGGACGTTCATCATGAGATACGGCAGTCGTTTGTGGAAGTTGAGAGTCCTGCATGCTGAGCTCAAGTTTACCATCAGGTGGGTCATTGTCAGTGTTTGTGTAAGGGATTGAATTGTTTCAAAACATTAAAACAATACATACATAGATAAAACAAGTACACAGTACACTACATCTATAGTACATTTCCACTATGAAATAACATCTCAAACATCATCACAAACATCAAAATCTTATATACAAAAATATTACTTAGCGCTTATTTAAAAACTCAATTGATTTTGGAATAAAACTGTTTTTTATTCTTACAAGAGAACATTTAGGCACACGCAGTCTGCGACCAGAGGGCAACATTTCATAATGCTTTGCTAAAACATGCGAAGTGTCTTTCATAACCACTCCCGCCTTCCTCACCACACGGTATTCATGCAGTTCTCTCAAACTGTTTTGTCTTTCACCCGTCGCTCTCGCACACACTCTCACCAATCTGTCAAGCACCCTCTTGTTCTTTACACTTAGCCCTCCAAACCAGCAGATAAAACCAAAAGTGTATGTTGTGTGTGCAGACTGACAGGCCCTCACTATGGCACCAATAGTTTCCCCATCCGCCTGTTTGTAACCAACGAGAGTGGATACTATTTGGACATCAGCCTTTACAAGGAGATCACAGATCCCAACACGGGCCAGATCATGTTTGAATCCTACGGGCCCAAGCGAGGGCCGCTCCACGGTCTGCTGGTTTCCACACCCTACCTGACCAAAGATCACTTACAGCTGAAGAGATTCCAGGCCCAATCCAGCGGGACAACCTATGTCTACGACTACCCTGAGATGTTCAGACAGGTAGGAAGAAAGCTGTGCTGTCATGGAGGTTTTGAAATGGTGTAGTTTTGAACCTTAGTAGTTAGAAAAAAGATCCCTAGATAAGGGAACAAAGTTGTGCAAGAACATTGTGAAAAGTGTGCTTTTGACATTTCATTTCTGGTTGGCATTGAATGAAACTTCAAGTTCATTGGTAATGCCCGAGAGTAAAAACTTTCCTGATAGGTCTTCCAATATTTCATATTAATTTCACATACTATACCATGACTCACGAATGCAGTGTTATAGGCGTTGTTAGGTAAATGCCCATCAAAACGGAAGTCAATTCCGAAAAACAACCCAAGAGTTGCTTCCCTTGCACCATCAAATCCCATGCGCCCCGTGCTACAATGACCGCCCGCAGCGCTCACGGCAATAGCCACAAACCTCAGTTCTTTTTTGGCACTTGCTAGGTTTGGTTGTGCCTACCTTTTACTTTTATAGCTAAGCTCTGTGCTTTGCCTAGAGCCTTTACTTCGTTTCTTGACCTGCAGTATGTAGTTTTACTCTTCCATTCGACTTTTGTACTGCTCTTCAGCAGTAGGTTTTCAGGTTTGGGTTTCTCCTTTTGTGGTTGTTACTACAGTTTTGTGTTTTTGGTGGAGGCTAGACCTCTTCCACCGTTGATTTTCTTCACCGCAAACCCCCCTCCTCCCCCCTCCTCTCCTTTTCATTCCGGTTTTGCTGCGTTTTGTTCTTCGCAGTTGTCCACTTCTTGGCCTTCTTCCGGTGGCATCTTCGACGTCTGCATCTTTCAAGTTAGTATAAGTGGTGGCGGTGGTGAGGTGAGGTGGTGGCGATAGTGAGGTGAGAGGGGCTCCTCGGTCTTGCCAGAAGTGTCCTTGGAGCCGTTTCTGGTCGAGGTTGTGACCAGAAACACACGGATGGTCACACTAGTTTAGGACCACTTCCGTTTTTTCCAGCAGGGATGCCCTGGCTTGGTTCGGGTAAGCTACCTGCCAAAGCCTTCCCAACTGTTTCCTCAAGCAGGATTCAGCTCGGGTCGGCACTTCTGGCTAATGTTGTGCCCCTTGGGCATGCCAGAAGTGTCCTTGGAGCCGTTTCTGGTCGAGGTTATGACCAGAAACACACGGATGGTCACACTAGTTTAGGACCACTTCCGTTTTTTTCTGGCAGGGATGCCCCGGCTCAGTCCGGATACAGAATAAGCTACCTGCCAAAGCCTTCCCACCTGTTTCCTCGAGCAGGATTCAGCTGGGTCGGGACTTCTGGCTTATGTCGAGCTTGAGACTTTATGAGCAGTGTTAAGTCCAGCTGCGACATGGGGTGTGATTTCCGGTCTGGGGTCCCCAGCAACCTTGGTTTCCGGTTCATCCCAATCCTCTTTCTTCCACCCTCTGATGTATACCACTTCTGCTTGCGGTCGTGGGGCGGGGGCTCTGGTTTACAGTACTGCAGGGTACGATGCGTTCGTTACCTTCTTCCGTTTCCGGTTAGAGGATCAGCTCCCTGCCGTAACCTTCCCGCCTGTTTCCTCAAGTAGGTTTCAGCTTGGGTCGGGACTTCTGGCTTATGTGGAGCTTGAGACTTTATGAGCACTGTGTGCAGTGTTAAGTTCAGCTGCGACACGGGATGTGTTTTCCGGTATGGGGTCCCCACCGGCCTTGGTTTCCGATTCATCCCAGTCTTCTTCCTTCCATCCTCTGATGTATACCACTTCCGCTTTCGGTCGTGGGGAGGGGGCTCTAGTTTCCATTACGGGAGGGTACGATGTGTTCGTTACCTTCTTCCGTTTCCGTTTCACACAAGCCTTAGTCCAGCCTCCTGTTTTTTCCACTTTCAGTTTTCGGTCGTAGATCAGGGTGTTACGTTGAAACGCGAATGGTAGTACGTCAGAAACGCGCAAGATAGATCTAATCGTTTCGTTTTGCAAAGTATTCAATAATGGAGTTTATTTACCTTTGATTTGAGTTTGCATTGTTGTTAGGAGAGGCTTTGTATAACGTTGATAATTTGCGTTAGTCGATATTATTTGAGAATCTTCTGGATATGCGTGTTTACTCTTGATAGAAACTTCCCGATACATGTCGAAGCAAGAGGTCGTTCTGGAAGATATAAAAATATGTATTGACGTAAGTCAGTGATGACGATCTTTTATTCGATTGGTGGCAGTACGTCATTTCTACCATGTACCCAATTGTTCCAGAAAAGAGAGAGGTTATTTAATCGTGTGCCGAGATTGTTGTAGAGAGAGTAAAGTTGTTGATAGTGATTTGGAAAGTTGCTGTGAAAGTTGTTGAGTTGAATTGAGAATTGTATGCAGTTGTTGATGTGTGCTGAATAAAAGTGGTAAACTTCATACGTCGACTTTGTGAATTGTATGCTGTTTGGACGGGCTGTGTGAATAAACGAATCTGAGTTACACAACTATCAGGAATTCAAGCATCGGGGCTGAATCAGATACTGATAGAAAACACCAACATCGAACTGAGTGTAACATTTTGGGGGTCAAGCCGCGATTCACGCCATAGCCAAGGGTTCAACTGCTACAACAAGCGAGTCAACGTTACGAGAGGCAGTCATCGAGGGTAGCCGCCAACGAGTTGCGTCGAGAGGGGCCAACATACTGGGACTACATCACCGATAGGTTCGGGTTGACTGCAAGGGCGTGTAGTCGCCGAAGAGTTGCTTCGTGAGCGAACAACAGAGCGGGACTACGTGGCTGCCGTAAGACTACGTCAAGGGACAGTCTCGGAGCTACATCGCCAGTGTTACAGAGAGCGGCGAGCGGACGTCGCGTCTACTTCAGCACAGGAGCGTATACATCAACACCAGCGTGGTGCAGCGTCGCATACGACGAGGACAGCGGGGCCTGCGTCAGCGAAGGCGACTAGTGACAAGCATCAGCGCTACTGCAGAAAGCGTGCTGTTCTAGAACAGTCTAGAAAGGTACAGCACAGTCAAGAACTTTCCAGAAAAAAAGAACTCTACAGTCAAGAACTTTCTAGAAGAAGAACCTTCCAGAAAAGAACTTTCTAGAAAAGAACTTTCCAGAAAAGAACTTTCCAGAAGCATCGAGATGGCTGACTTCTGGCAGAAAGGGATTCAACTGAATCTAAAAGGCAAACAGTTGACGGAGTACGTCAAGTCCCAGGAGAGAATACAAGAACGAGAATTAGAAGAACAACGACGCCGAGAAGAAAGAGAATTAGAACAGCAGCGGCAAGAAAAAGAAGAGCAACTACGTCGTGAAGAAAGAGAAATAGAGGAGCAGCGACGTCGTGAAGACAGAGAATTTGAACTGAAGCGTCTGGAAATTGAACAGCAGCAGCAAGAAAGAGATCGTCAGTACCAGCTAGAGTTGGCGCGTATCCAGAACAATCAGCATGCGCCACAAGTCACCAACGACCATACGGCTCCAAAATTGCCAGCTTTCGTCGACGGGAAGGACCAGATCGACAGCTATCTGGCGAGATTCGAAAGGTTCGCCGAAAGCTCCAATTGGCAACCTCGAGACTGGGCGATTCGACTGAGTGCACTTCTGACGGGGCAAGCTCTCGAAGTTTACACCAGACTGTCGAACGACGACGCCAAAAACTACGACGTCTTGAAAGAGGCCCTGTTGCAGTGCTACAACTTTACAGAGAAGGGCTACCGTAAACGCTTCCGTGAATGCCGGCCTAAGTCAGACGAGACGCCAAAGCAGTTTGTGGAGCGCCTGTCGTCATATCTACACAAGTGGGTGGAGTTATCAGGCGAAAGGAAGTCTTACGACAGTCTCCATGACCTGATCGTGAAGGAACAATTTCTCAATGCCTGTCACAAGGACCTAGCGACCCACTTAGAAGAACAAAAGCTGCAGACGCTTAAAGATGTGACTGAGGCTGCTGAAAGATATCTTATCGCTCATGGGAAAACCCTGGGGCCACCCAGCGCGACGAAACATTTTCAGAAGACTGCAAACCATGGGAACCAGATCCAAGGAAGCCAGACGAGCCAGAGACAGACAGACTCCACGCCTCCTCCCAGGGAAGGGCATTCAAGGGGCTGTTTCACCTGCAACGCTACAGACCACAGAGCGGTTAACTGTCCTCAAAACAAAAGTAGCGGACAGCGGAGCAGTACGGACAATTCAGCGGCGGGCAACCGGCAGAGGCGGTTCTCCAATCAACGGCAAACCAGTAGATCTGACCATCAAGTGTGCGGCGGGAGCGTCATTCTTCCGAGTGAGACCAAGCGCACAGCTACTCCTGCGGACGTGCAAGAGTGCATGACCGATGGCCAACTTCTCCTTGCCAACGGAAAATCCATCCCCGTCGTCGCCAGCGCAGCGGTGACCGTACAGAACATGCCTGTTTCCAAGGGACGCGTCGGAAATCATGAAGTGACTGTTTTAAGAGACTCTGGCTGCAGTGGGGTCATCGTCAGAGAAGACCTAATCGCTAAAGAACAGTTCACTGGCGATTCAAAATGGACACTTATGGCCGACAGCAAATGTTTGAAAGCGCCAGTTGCGAAAATTCATGTCAACACCCCTTTCTACATAGGCGAAGTCGAAGCGGTTTGCCTGAAGAAGCCGCTGTATGATTTGATGATCGGGAACATCGACGGCGCGAGACGACCCGACGACCCCGATCCAGAGTGGAGTCCTGCCTCAATCCAACGCGTCGAAGTTGTGGAGGAGGATCCATTGCCGTTTCCCGATGGAGACCTTACAGAGCTGCTACGGGACAATGTGGTTACTCCGGCTCAGCCCTGCCGACCAGAGATCGTCGGTGCTGTTACTACCAGGGCCCAGGCCAAGAGAGACAAGACGTCTACGCCACTGAAGGTCGCCGACAACTCTAAAGCTGCCATCGTGGACAGAGATAAGCTTATCCAGCTCCAGGAAGCTGACAGTACTTTAAACAAGTACAGGAACCGCCAAGACCACGTGACCAAAGGCAGTGGTACGGTCTATTTTGAGGTGAAGGCCAAGATCCTGTATCGAATCTTCCAGCACCCGAGGGTCAACGGAGGGAAATCACTACGTCAAGTATTGGTACCGTTACCCCTAAGGCGCCAGGTGATGGAAGTAGCGCATGATTCAATCATGGGAGGTCACCTGGGCATCAAGAAGACGTCGGACAGAATCCAGGCGGTGTTCTACTGGCCAGGACTTCATGCGGACGTCAGCCGTTTCTGCCGATCATGTGACATTTGCCAGAAGACCATACCTCGAGGAAGGGTCCCGAAGGTACCTATGCAGAGGATGCCTTTAATCGACCGACCTTTCAAGAGGGTGGCCTTAGACTTAATCGGCGAAATAAGACCTCCGAGTGAAGAAGGTCATCGGTGGGTACTGACTTTAGTGGACTATGCGACTCGGTACCCAGAAGCAGTGCCACTGAAGAAGATTGACACTGAAACTGTAGCAGAGGCACTGGTGGACATGTTCAGTAGACTTGGAGTGCCTGAAGAAATTCTGACAGACCTCGGGACGCAGTTCGTCTCTGACTGCATGAAGGAGGTCAACAGACTGCTGAGCATCCGGCATTTAACTACGACACCCTACCATCCGATGTGCAACGGGCTCGTCGAAAAGTTCAATGCTACGCTGAAGTCCACCCTGAAGAAACTGAGCAGCGAGCAGCCCAGACAATGGCATCGCTACATCAACGCCTTACTTTTCGCCTACAGAGAAGTACCGCAGGAGTCCACCGGCTTTTCTCCGTTCGAGCTGCTGTACGGAAGAACCATCCGAGGGCCGATGCACATCCTAAAAGAACTGTGGACGAAAGAAGTAGACACCCCAGAGGTGAAGAACAGCTACCAGTACGTGTTTGAGCTACGGGAGAAGCTGGAGCAGACTCTCGAGATAGCCAGAGAAAACCTGAAGAAGTCCCAAGACTGTGGAAAGCACTACTATGATCGTAGGGCTGTGAACAGGAAGTTCAAACCTGGCAACAAAGTGCTGGTGCTGCTACCTACCGATCACAATAAGTTGCTGATGCAGTGGAAAGGCCCGTACGAAGTGGAGACCGTGGTGGGGATCAACGACTATAAGGTGAAGGTCGGCCAGCATTCCAAAATATACCACGCCAACCTCCTTAAGCTGTACGTGGAAAGGCCATCAGAGACTGTGCATGTGGCAACAGCAGCTGTGACCGACGACAGCTTTGACGGTGAAGAACTGTTGGAACTGGGAGACTTCCACAGCAAAGAAGACATCGATAATGTTAAGCTAGGACCAAGCTTGACGGAAGGTCAAAAGATGGAGCTCAAGGACCTTATGGGCGAATTTCCCCATAGCTTCAGTGATGTCCCAGGCTCTACGACTTTGGTCGAACATGAAGTCCACACCCAGACCTGGAAGGAGCATCTGCAGACCATGAGGGAGCTGTTCCACCGTCCCGCAGAAGCCAACCTGACCGTGATACCCAGCGAATGCATCCTGGGAGCTGACAACGTCGACTGCGTCGGACATCCGACGGAAGAAGGAGACAACGGAGGACGCACTGATTCCGGGGAAGCCCACGTGATTATCGTCTTTGACCCTGGGCCGATGACGACCGCAACTGACGAGGGCGTCGATTCCTTGCGAACGAAAGAACATTGACTGTGTGGACGAACTAAGAATTTTGGTAATGACAGACTTGAAAATGAAAAACGTTGACTGGGTAAATGATTTGTGAACATTGACAGTATCCAGAAAGACTTGCAGATGAGAAACTTTGACTCTGTGTGAATGAACTGTGAACATTGACATTATCCAGGCAGATTTGAAGATGAAAACCATTGACTCTGTGTAGATAAGCTGAGCGCAATTACAGTATTCAGAAAGTCTTAAATTGGTTTCAATTGAGGACTTTGTTTGTGCATTACGTTTCAACGTTGTTGAAAGAAATTGGGTAAATTTCTTCTTGAGTGGGGGGTTATGTTACGTTGAAACGCGAATGGTAGTACGTCAGAAACGCGCAAGATAGATCTAATCGTTTCGTTTTGCAAAGTATTCAATAATGGAGTTTATTTACCTTTGATTTGAGTTTGCATTGTTGTTAGGAGAGGCTTTGTATAACGTTGATAATTTGCGTTAGTCGATATTATTTGAGAATCTTCTGGATATGCGTGTTTACTCTTGATAGAAACTTCCCGATACATGTCGAAGCAAGAGGTCGTTCTGGAAGATATAAAAATATGTATTGACGTAAGTCAGTGATGACGATCTTTTATTCGATTGGTGGCAGTACGTCATTTCTACCATGTACCCAATTGTTCCAGAAAAGAGAGAGGTTATTTAATCGTGTGCCGAGATTGTTGTAGAGAGAGTAAAGTTGTTGATAGTGATTTGGAAAGTTGCTGTGAAAGTTGTTGAGTTGAATTGAGAATTGTATGCAGTTGTTGATGTGTGCTGAATAAAAGTGGAAAACTTCATACGTCGACTTTGTGAATTGTATGCTGTTTGGACGGGCTGTGTGAATAAACGAATCTGAGTTACACAACTATCAGGAATTCAAGCATCGGGGCTGAATCAGATACTGATAGAAAACACCAACATCGAACTGAGTGTAACACAGGGGCTCTTGTTTCCTGTACGGATAGTATGATGTGCTCGTTACTTTCTTCCGTTTCCCGGTTGGGCATAATCTTTCCCAGTCCAGCTTCCTGTATGTACCACTTCCGGTTTCGGTCGTGGTACAGGGACTTTGGTTTCTGGTGCAGATGGTACAATGTGTTTGCTACCTACTTCTGTTTCAGGACTGCCTTTTCCGGTTTGTGTCATGCCCGTGCTTTTTCATGACCAGTTCAGCTCTCCGATTTCCAGTATCTTTGGGAGTACTGGCTTCTGGATTGGAGGGGGGAGGGGGAGGGATGCGGGGAGAGGGGGGGGGGGGGTCACGTTGTTGACCCTGCTTTCGTTTCCGGTTTCGCTGAGGCTGATTTACGATCAGGACATGATGATCTGGTTGATGTTCGTCGATGGACGATAACTTCTCTGGGTTGTATAGGTCCGATAGACAGTCTCTTTCTCTGGTCTCTGTCTTTCGAAGGCGCCGTTCACCAAGCTTCGCTCTTTCCTCCCCAGGTGGTGGAGGACGTTGCGATTCCTTGCCCTCTATACCATATCTTTAGGGTGAGGCTTGCAAGGGGCGAGGCTCCGTCCTCTTCAGCACCTTTGATTGCTGCAGGCTATTTATAGCTTACTTGCTTTAGCCTGCTCCCTCCCTTCCAGTGAAAGCAAGCATCAGCAAAGCTATTTATAGCTAGCCTGGCTGACTTAACCTCATATCAATGTTTGGTTGAGTCGCTGTGGAAGAGCTTTCTCTATGGGCACCTTTTGCGAGTTTGAACTCGCAGGCTCGCTGACGCGCTCTAAATTAAGAGTAGGAGATGGGGCAGGTAAGCGAGCGCTTGCTTGCCGTTAAGTTGTGCATTTTATCATGGAGACACACACACTTTGTGTCTTCCACTATTGAATTTGTCTCTCTAGAAGAGAAGACGGTGAGGTACGTACAAAACGGCAACGGAACCACAGGTTGCGCAAACTAACGCAAACTTTTCTATGGTTCAAAGATATAGTTCAGTCGAGCATGTGCTTCCGCGGCCCATTGTCATCTCCTATATTTTTGACGGGGGAGGAGTGGGGAAGGGGGGGGGGGGTCAATACCTCCGTTTGGCTACAAGTGGTGCAAATGACCAGGGAACAGGATGGTGGGCACTGCTGAATGCAGTTTTTTCACTGTTAAGTTAGTGAACGTGGACTGACTGGGCGTAGTCAGTGTTGGTTCCAGACATACCTGTTGCCAATGGGGATATAGGTGGACATGGTTCCATTAGAACTGTGGGTTCTGTAGCGGAATGGGAGGCGACTGGTTGAGGCTTTGGAGAGAAATTGTCTACCTTGTATTTCTTGGTTAGACTAGCCTTGGATGGCTCCTGCTATGCAGAATCAACTTTTTTTGCGGCGTGTCCGCTTCCGCATGCAAACTTCCGCTTCGATACGGGAGTCTCTGCGCTCAGGGAATTGGGCAACCTCCCTGGGTATTATAGACCTTTTCATGTGTCTATTTTTCCTCTTCGCTGACGCTGGCTTCCCTTCGTCTGCTATGATCAGAATTCTCAGTTCAGAGCCCATCCCCTTCGGGCTGTCGCGCAGTCCATGGGTGTTCACAAGGATTGTCAAAGAACTCGCTGCCGTGGTACGCGGGCTCGGTTTGCGGTTCTCCGTTCCTCGACTGGTTAGTCAGGGCGAGGGCTCACGTTCTCTACCTCGAGCATACTAGTCTCATCCTCTGGGCTCGGCATTTAGAGTTCTCGGCTTGCCTTCACTAGTCCGAGTTGTCTCCATCCCAGGTTTTGCATCCCTGGGAGCGTCGTTCGGCACTTGGGACAGGTCAGTCCGCTCGTTAGCTCATCAGTTCGGACGCCTCAGCCTTTCACTTATGCTTGGAGGTTCGTGAAGTCGTTTCAGTCAGTGTTGTGGCCTCCCTTTTTGGGGTCGTTCGGTCCTAAGATTCATGCTCTTTTCGGCTTTCTGGTGGATGTAGCCTTTGGAACATGTTGGTTCAGTCTGGCTTCGTTTTTGGCCCGAGTTCCTAACTTGAACCCTTTTCCCGGTGGTCATTCCCCAGTGGGGGTTGTTCATCCCCTCTTCCTTCTGTTGCTTCAATCGGTCCCAGTGGCAGCTATTTGTCCGGTTCCGGGCTCTTCGTGAGTGTTAGTATCACTCATCGGGTAAGAGGGGGTGTTTCTCTCTGTCAGCCCAGGGTTTTCTAGAGATATAGCAAACCTATTCTGGACAGATGGATACCTACAGTCATCTGTGCGGCATACGTTCGATTACTTTAGAGTAACGAGAGAGACTGGGGTTGTTCTCTTCCCCTCTCTCTCTTGGGCTGGTGCTCATGGGTTTAGGGCATGCACAGATTTATCGGTTCTTCATTCAGTCCAAATGGAGTCTGTGTTAGAGGCTGCCTACTGGCACTGCTCAGTTTTTTCTTAAGCCCCTATCTGGGGTCTCTTGCCATACTACAGGAGATGGCTCCTGTGGTGGCAGTTCAGTAGTTGCTGCTTAGCTGTCTTTGGCTATTCTTCTGCTTGTTTAAAACAAGTTGCTTCCCTCCGTCCTTGTCGTGCTACTCTGCATTCGTGAGTCATGGTATAGTATGGTAAATTAATGTTAAAATGTTTTATTTAAATTTATTATTAATAAGCATACTTACCATGACTCACGTTTAATTTCCCTCCCTCCTCCCCGCAGTGTCAAATAAGGCCTGAGGTTTGTGGCTATTGCCATGAGCGCTGCGGGCAGTCCCTTTAGCACAGGGCGCACGGGATTTGATGGTGCAAGGGAAGCAACTCTAGTGTTGTTTTTTAGAATCGACTTCAGTTTTGATGGGCATTTACCTAGCAAGGCCTATAACATTGCATTCGTGAGTCATGGTAAGTATGCCTATTAATAATAAATTTAGAGAAAAAATTTTAATTTATACTATATTGCATGTCCTGCATGACTGTTTACCTGTAAAAATGCTTTTGAGATGCTCTTTAAAAGTGAATCTATTTACCTCAAAGGCAGCTTATGTATAATATGCAAAAACTTGAAGGTATCGCATACATTTATTTGTGTGTCTTGAAAGTTCTACAACACAGATCCGACATTTTTCTAGTGTAATCTTTCCGGATGAATAAAATTTCTTACGTTTTATGACAACTCGCTCAGTTAAGAAGGTGCTAAAAAAAGTCCACAGAGGTACATTTGTACCATCAGTGTTGACAGCCTTTATAAAGTATTTGACGGGTTTTGTGCAGGCGTTGCTACAGCAGTGGGAGAGCTATGACAAGCGCTTCAACAGACATGGAGAGGAAAGAAACCCACTGGATTTGCTGACCTGTGTAGAGCTGGTGTTGGACTCCAGGGAACATCTCTGTAGCCACAACCGCCTGCCTGGAGAAAATGAGGTTAGACTGTGGACACTTTTTAGTTATCAGTCCTGTCTCTGTGGACCTTCTATAATGGCCCTGCATGTTTTTTGGTGTGTCAATAATAACAGCCGGTCACTGATTTCATGTAAATTCCAGCAAAAAAATAACCAGTATGAGTATCCAGGTTTTCAATCCTTCTCTCTTTGTTTATGGCAAACCCACCCAAGTTTCTAAACGTTACATTTTTGGGTATTATTTTTTACACTAAATTTACTTTTCTGCCGCATAGTAAATACCTGAAGGAAAGCTACCGGAAAGGTCTTAATATTTTGAATGTTATCAGTCACACAGACTGGAGAGCAGAAAAGAAAACTTTGCTCATCTATCGTTCTCTGATAAGCTCTAAATTGGATTATGGTAACATCGTATATGGCTTCGCTAGGAAAGCCTACTTGAAAACCTTGGATCCAGTTCATCATCTGAGTCTTAGGATCTGCACTTCCCCGGAGAAAAGTCTACACTGAGGCTGGAGAACGTTCCTTGGAGATCCGTATGCTTTATCTCGCGATGAACTATTTTCTAAAACTTAAAGCTAACCCTGAAAATCTCGCTTACGACTGCATCCTAAACCCGTTATTTACATTTAAATACTCCAACAAACTGACAGAAGTTCCTCCTTTTGGTATCAGAATACTTCCTCACTTTGATACTGTGTGACGGTGGTTCTATTGTTGCTGGGCTCTGCACAATGGAAGGCTATTACCCACCCGTCTATTGTCTGCGGGGATCGGCTAGTGTAATCACCCTATGACTAATCTTAATACATTTATAAGTTTAGCTCGGTCTGTGTTAAGATGGGGGTTACAGAGATAGGGAGAAAAGGGTAAAGATTCACTGACACTAGCTCTCGCACGGCTATGAAACATAGGTAGTCCAGCCACTTGTTAACAGTAAATATTACACATTTATTTACTCTACTATATACATAATTCTCTAAACACTCTATTAACTTAAATGTCCAAATTCACTTCGAATAGTTTGTTCCTTGATGGGTCTATGCTGCTACTGTTCTTGATATTTGCTAATGTCTCATCATTGGGCTATATGTTCTGGTTGGCCTAATGTTTGGTTTCAGGAGAATGGATTACCGCACAGTCCTTCTATGTCAGTGTGGGTGCACGCTTTCGGTGTCACTTAACTGTAATTTGAGGTGTGGTGATGGTGTCTCCTCCTTGGTGGTAGACTATTGGGCTATCGTAGCTCAGTGCTAGATGCTCCACTGCAGGTCGAATGTCAGGGTTGACTCTTAGTGGTCTTCCTCCTGCCTCGGGCCAACGATGCCTGCTTGTCTGCAAGATATGAGACGAATTTCTGCAACGCTGTGTATACTACGGGTGTGCAGAGCGTCTCACTGATGGCAGAAACAGCCCTCAGTGATTGCTCCACTTATATATATATATATACATATATATATATATGTAAGCGACGAACAATCTTCTATTTCCATGGTCCACTGGAATCTCCACTTTAATTCCTATACATATACACATCATGGCTAAACTAAACACATGGAGAAGTAATTAACAATATACATATTCTCCAGTACAGCCAGTGGTCTGCAATAATACACATAGAAGAAACAACAGTGGGTCCGTAGAGGATACCTCATGGTGGCGGAACTGGTCACGTGTCCGCCACGTGGTCAAGCAAAGTTTGACTAACATTCACAATTCTAAACATGGCAAAACTTCACAAACATAATACAGCCGCACTCGCCTAAACGAAACACGCTTAAGCAAAAAACTCGGATATCTGAAACAAAAACCAATTCCCCGCCAGACCCCCCTCTTTGTAAGACTATTTCTAATTCGGATAAGCCACACTCTGTCAAAAAATAGCTAACTCAAACACGGACATCTCAAACGTGATTTTGACAGATAAGCCAAACTCTGAACACTATTTTTTTTCTTTAAAAACACTTCGGGAAGACATATTTTGTCAGGACTATAATTAACCTACGGAAACGAACACGTCACCTGTTTATCCGGGCAAACTGATGACTTCTGCCACATGTTTTGCAGAAAGAGTGGTAAGTTTGCTTGCGTGAATTAGGTGGTGGTTTCAAGGTTAGTGAGAGGATGGCCGAGGGAGGTGCACAGGGGAGAGGCAGGTCGAAAGGTAATGTGCACGCCGTTCTAGCGGATGTCAGACCCTGTTTTTTTTACTTTCAGTGTTGAAAGATTAAGCCAGAAGATTAGTGGCTGCGGAGGATGCTGGCGGGCAAGTTGCAGCATATCACCTCGCGTGTGTTGTCTTGTCTTGTCTTGCCGTATATGCCCACAATCAATCGTGTTGGTCATTATGGCACTTTTTACCAAGGTGCATGCTGGGTGTGTTCTTGTTACCGGCGCTCACCCGTCTAGGACATGAGCGTCAGGATCTTTAAAGTCCGTTATTATGGAATGTATGCGACACAGACTATATCTAGGTTTATACTCTCATCCAAAAGAGTAGGAAACGGGAGTAAAGTGTCTTTCCTAAGGACACAACTCAATGCCCCGGCCTGGGCTCGAACCCGGGATCTTCCGATCTGCAAGCCAACGCTCTAACCATTCGGCCACCGTGCCTCCCCAGGGTCCAGGGCCCAGGGTCTTTTGAGTGCTCAGATTGCTAGTGTGTGTCTAGCCTAGCATGCAGTATTAAAGTTTAAGGAATACTGTAAGCTTAACGTTTTCGTGTCTGGGTAAGTGACCTCAGCCGAATTTTGTTGTCTTTTTGGGCCGTCTAAAGGTTTCGTTTTCAAATGTTTATCTTTTTGTTCTAACTAGCAGTTGTTCTTTGCTTAGGCCTTTGAAAGGGAATCTTTGCTTTGTTTCTGAGATTTGTCACTGTTTTCACCATTTTGTTTTCAGTTGGCTTTGAGGTATTAATAAAGCCCCACTGAAAAAACACTTGTAAGTTGTCACTGTTTTGATCTTATTCCTTTAAACACACACACACACACACACACACCCACACACACACACACCCACACACACACACGCACACATACACCACGCACAGAGAGAGAGAGAGAGAGAGAGAGAGAGAGACAGAGAGATAAAGAAAGAGAAACAGAGAGAAAGAAAGAAAGTGAGAGAGAGAGAGAGAGAGAGAGAGAGAGAGAGAGAGAGACATTCCAAGTGATTTTACAACTTATCCTGAAAAAAAACTCGCTTAAGCCGAACTCTAGGGTAATTTCTAGGGGAAAAGGTTGGCTTTTCCGAACTCGGATATGCACAAACTCTGATAAGCGAAACTATTTTTCATTCCCCGGGCGAGTTCGGCTTAATCAAAAAATCGCGATGAAACACAAGATAGATCATTTACATTTTTGACAATGTCAGGCTGTGGCTATTCTAGGTTGAATTGAATTTCACCCATCCGTGCTTTAGTCTTCTGCTAGCGATATCTTTCACAGCGTTGCTCCTTCTCGTGTGAGAGTTAGGCACAGAATGACTACCTAGTGTAGTGGTCAGCAAAAGCCTGCGAAAACTAGTACTACCAGTGGCGCCTCTAGCGGGTGTTTCTGGCCATATGCCAGCTGAATGAAGTCACTGCCTAACTGAGCCAGAGTTAGCGTACACATGCTTAGCACACAACTGACTTGCATCGCCTGCTTGGCATCGACTTTAATTTACAAAGGCTACAGCAGGCTAAATTATTTTAGGCGAGAAGTATTAGTGCAGGGTCTAAATAGCCTTCTGTGACATACTGCAGGCACAGATATTGACTCTATGAATGATGACCAATTGCTAACTGTGCTCCCACTTTGGAAACTGATCAATTCCATTATCAACTTCAGTCTCACATCCTTCAAAAAGAATTACACTTCCGAAGCTGTTTATAAGCAACTTTACCTAGATAAATGTTCATTGTAATAATGATACGAAAAACCTTTTGCGGATGGGTCGAAAAAAGGAGATGCAGTTGCTGCATGCTGCGTCGGTCTCTGGGAGGCACCTCGACCAGCCTTTGCAACAGCCTGTACCTGATTTTTGTTCTGTTTATACAGCTGAGCTCGAGGCAATTCATTTAAACGGGTTTATCAGTCCAAAAGATCCACATTTTTAATCATGTCCAATTCAATGTCAGCACTTCAGGTTCTTTCCACGAGAAAGATATTACATCCTTTTCTGGCCGAGAACCATGATCTCCACACACAACTTGTGTCTGAAGATAAAAAGATAGTATTTATGTGGGTACCACCTAGTCACATGAGCATCAGCAGCAATATTGCGGTGGACAATGCTGCCAAAGAATCTCTGCATCTAGATTTCCCTTCAGAGATTTTCCAATTTGTTCCTTACTCTGACCTGCGTTGTGTGACTGGCTCTTACTGTAAACGGCTGTGGCAGACTGAATGGTTTGTTCAGATCAATAACAAGCTATATCAAATTTTTCCAAATCTGTCTGCTTCCTTGCCTAACTTTGCATCCACCCGCAAAGAGGAAACTGTTTTGACCCGCCTGCATATTGGACATACTTATGTCACCCATAGTTTTCTTTTGAAATGGGAAGAATAACCGTGGTGCTTTGCATGTGACAAGTTCTTCTCCGTCCGCCATTTTATGTCTGAATGTGCTGATTTGGTTGATGACAGAGAAGGATATTTTGGTTCTATACATTTTAATGAGGTTTTTGAAGTTTGCAATGGTCAAAACTTGTTTACATTTTTACATGATGTTGGTTTGTTTTATTACATATAGGTCATGTTATCTTGTTTGTGTGATTGGTTACATTTTATAAGTAATGATAGTTTTATGTACATCTTTTATTATTTTTTAAATCTAGTCTGATTTTGAATAGCTTTGTTTGGTCCTTATTCGGCTCTTAGAAGTCAGCTGGACCCTATAAACATTGAATGTCTAATCTAATGTAGCTTGAGCCCATGTTCAGTCATTAATAGTAAAACATATAAAAGAATAACAAAAGCTTATTTGTCCAGAGAGAGTGTATATGGAAATACTGTAACTGCATCATAAGGTGTTGCCATACAGGAAAATTGTTATAACAAAACCTCCAGCACTTTGCTATGATGATGTGATTATTGTGACTTGTATTGACCATACACTTTATGTACAGATCTTTGCTATGATGATGTGATTATTGTGACTTGTATGGACCATACACTTTATGTACAGATCTTTGCTATGATGATGTGATTATTGTGACTTGTATGGACCATACACTTTATGTACAGATCTTTGCTATGATGATGTGATTGTTGTGACTTGTATGGACCATACACTTTATGTACAGATCTTTGCTATGATGATGTGATTATTGTGACTTGTATGGACCATACACTTTATGTACAGATCTTTGCTATGATGATGTGATTATTGTGACTTGTATGGACCATACACTTTATGTACAGATCTTTGCTATGATGATGTGATTGTTGTGACTTGTATGGACCATACACTTTATGTACAGATCTTTGCTATGATGATGTGATTATTGTGACTTGTATGGACCATACACTTTATGTACAGATCTTTGCTATGATGATGTGATTATTGTGACTTGTATGGACAGTACACTTTATGTACAGATCTTTGCTATGATGATGTGATTATTGTGACTTGTATGGACCATACACTTTATGTACAGGTCTTTGCTATGATGATGTGATTATTGTGACTTGTATGGACCATACACTTTATGTACAGATCTTTGCTATGATGATGTGATTGTTGTGACTTGTATGGACCATACACTTTATGTACAGATCTTTGCTATGATGATGTGATTATTGTGACTTGTATGGACCATACACTTTATGTACAGATCTTTGCTATGATGATGTGATTATTGTGACTTGTATGGACAGTACACTTTATGTACAGATCTTTGCTATGATGATGTGATTATTGTGACTTGTATGGACCATACACTTTATGTACAGGTCTTTGCTATGATGATGTGATTATTGTGACTTGTATGGACCACTTTATGTACAGATCTTTGCTATGATGATGTGATTGTTGTGACTTGTATGGACCATACACTTTATGTACAGATCTTTGCTATGATGATGTGATTATTGTGACTTGTATGGACCATACACTTTATGTACAGATCTTTGCTATGATGATGTGATTATTGTGACTTGTATGGACCATACACTTTATGTACAGATCTTTGCTATGATGATGTGATTATTGTGACTTGTATGGACCATACACTTTATGTACAGATCTTTGCTATGATGATGTGATTATTGTGACTTGTATGGACCATACACTTTATGTACAGATCGGCATGGTGGCATGGAAGATGACGCTGAAGACACCAGAGTTCCCTGATGGCCGGGACATCATTGTCATCGCCAACGATATGACACACAGAATCGGCTCCTTTGGACCTCAAGAGGATCTGCTCTTTAAGGTAACTATCCTATTCTATCCTATCCTATACCGTAACTCAAAGGTCGTTGGGGAACCACAGGATATCATTTAACCAGCGTACTCCATCTTTCTCTGTTCTCGGTAACCCTCATGGCTTTGCTCAGTGTCAAGCCAGTCCATTCTCGAATGTTGTCCTACTAGGACTCTTAACGTTTATTTTAACAACTTTATATCACCGAGGTGAAATTCGGGCACTTTCATTTTCAAAAGTACAGCAGCCCCATGTGAAGTTCTTTACCCAAGGTACATGCTGGGTGTATTCTTGTCACCGGCACTCACCTGTCTAGAACATGAGCGTCAGGATATTTAAAGTCCGTTATGATGGAATGCATGCGACACAGACTAGACCTCGGTTTATACTCTCATCCGAAGGAGTAGGAAACGGGAGTAAAGTGTCTTTCCCAAGGACACAACACAATGCCCTGGCCTGGGCTCGAACTCAGGACCTTCAGATCCGCAAGCCAACGTTCTAACCACTCGGCCACCGCGTAACTGCTGGTTGATATACAGAACCAGAGGATAGATACTATATGAAATACAATTTTAAACAATAAAATGTGAAAGTTGTTGTTGTATCAAATTTTATTCTTCAGATTAACATAAGTTGTACTGATAAAATGTGAAAGGAGAACAGTGTGTTTAAATGTCAACTGAAAAATCTCAACCTTTGGGCAGATCAGCTGTAGCGTAAAGTGGAAGTTAGGAAATAAAGTTAGTCTGTTTCGAACATTTTGGCTTTGGAATAGTTTTTCATGGCTTTTATGCTGTTTATTGATTTCTGCCTGTAGGATGAAGTATGGGAGCTAAATAGTCATTAGAGCGCTGGTCAGTTGTAGAAATCTACTTGGGGCTCATTCTCTAATGGCAACAGGAGCCAGTTTCTACAACCATTCTCTCTTGCATATCTTCCATTTCTTCTGTTGCCTTAGCAGCATGTTAAAAGAACCAGCTCGTTCTGTCAAAAGAGCAGGCTGCAGGCTCAAATAAAATGATAAACACAAGTGGATTAGGGGGGGTCCGTGGAGTTTGACAGCATGCTTGATAATGGAAAGTTAGTCTTGGGCAGCTTTGAGGTCAGTTCTGATTTGAACCTGTAGTTTGAGCAGCTCTTTTGGCTGGTACATTAAGTAATAAAATAAGAACAGTTACTTTACATCTATATACCTGGTTCACACATTTTTTTTCTCTTTAATTGCAGAAAGCGTCAGAATTGTCTCGCAAACTGGGCTTGCCTCGCATCTACATCTCTGCCAACAGTGGGGCACGCATCGGTCTGGCCGAGGAAATCAAATGCCTCTTCCGTGTAGCATGGGAAGACCCTGACAATCCAGATAAAGTAAGAGTTAAACTAATACAATTTTCATCATTATTGTTGTTGTTGTTTTTTCTGTTTTTGTCCTCATCAGTGCTGTTGTCAGTTGTTATAATCAGCATAAAGTTTATTTGCAGATCCATCTTTGTCTTCTACTACTACTTCTTCTTCCCCTTTCTTCCTTCTCTCATTTCTTTTCTTCCTTCATCTCCTCCCCCTCCTTCTTGGGTTTTCTGTGCCCTTGTGCAAGAGTCTTGGTATAAAAGTGTACTGTAGTAGTATGGTTGTATGGCAGTTGTCGTGTTGTTACATACTTATTGCCTATGTTGGTCAGGGTTTCAAGTACTTGTACCTACGACCAGATGACTTCAAGAGAGTGGCCACTGTCAACTCAGTCAGAGCAGAGCTCATTGAGGACCAGGGAGAATCGCGCTACAAAATCACTGACATCATTGGTAAGACTGACTTGGCAGTGGCTGTAACCATTACTGCTGGCTGTCTGTGTATGGTTGCAGCTGTGATGTGTGTGCCTGATTGTTCGTTGTTTGGACAGTGACAATACTTGGGGGGCCATTTTGAAATTGCTTTTGCACCCATGGGTATAACGGGAAAGAAAATAACTTTTTTTTGGTGTGCTTCAAAGTCAAAGATTCCCTGCTGTAGTCAGCTATAAGGAAAGACCTAGAGGTTAAGCAATTGAGTGATTGATTTTATTGATTGATATTGTGTGAAGGCAAGGAGGAAGGACTGGGAGTGGAGAACTTGCGAGGGTCAGGCATGATCGCAGGGGAAACGTCTGCTGCATACAACGAAGTTGTCACCATCAACCTGGTAAATAGCTTATACTCTTACAATTGCTGCATAATTTCATTTAAAAGGAAATTATGGAATAAAGGTTTGTTTTTTAAAGAAAAAAAGAAGAAGAAAAGATTACTTTTATTGCCTAACTATTTTGTGCGTTTACCATGACATTTCACAGCTGTAGGGTGGAATAGTACACACACTGACTCAACCAAGGCTTTTAGGTTTTGAGGTTAGTTCAGCCAGGCTAGCTATAAATAGCTTTGCCGATAGCTTCGCCAGTGCTTCTTTCCTTTCCTTTCACTGGAAGGTAGGGTGTAGGCAAGCTATAAATAGCCCGCAACCAGCAAAATGTGGGGGAACCTAAGAGTGCTGCTCACATAGGCAATGAGCTGGTGTGTACAGTACACAAACTGTACATTTTTCAGGTGACCTGCAGAGCTATTGGTATTGGCGCATACCTGGTACGACTGGGCCAGCGTGTGATCCAGGTGGAAAACTCTCACATCATTCTCACTGGTTCTGGAGCACTGAACAAGGTGGGTACATGTTGTGGCTGTGCTTATGGCTGTATTTATGTGTATGGAGTGAGGGAGAGGGGTGGGAGTTAAAGCCAAGTTGACATTGTGGATAAGGAGAAGGTCAGGTGTATGTGTGGTTGCTTTAATAATAATAATAATTAACATTTATATAAGATAAGATATTACTTTATTAATCCAAAAGCATGGAAATTACATTGTCTGTCATTGAAACATGTCCATTCATTCTTCTTTTACACACACATAAATATTTATGCATTATTAATGATCTTCAAACACATGGACATATTTTCATAATGCAGATATTTCAATTAAGCAGTAAAATGGGTTAACGTAAGAACAGATAAATATGAGAATTTAAAATTAGTGTGTAAACATATAAACTATTTATACAAAAACATTAAAAAAAAGAACAATAATTAAACTAACTAAGCTGCATGAGAGTTGTAGAGTATGTTTAGTAAGACCTACTGACTTGTTTGTTATGTGCTTGAATGGCAAGTGGTATGAATGAGTTCCTGTACCTATTTGATGTTCCCGCTAGTGCCCTAAAACGTCCACTCCTGTCTATCCGTCGAAAGTCAAATTCCAAGAAAAGTGGATTGTTACTGTCAGCCAAAATTGCAGTCAGCTTTTTTGTCACTTGTCTGCTATGTATCGTCGCTATGTCATCCTGTGCCCTCCCAACCACCCCACTAGCCCTTTTTATCTGTTTGTCCAATCTTCGTTTTTCTGTTTGTGATACGTTTCCTCCCCAACATGAAATTCCAAAAGAAATGATGCTTCCTATTACAGCTGTATAAAACATTTGTAAAATTTCCTGTTTTACATTAAAGGGTCTCAGTTTTCTTAAATAAAACATTCTACTTTGCAGTACATAGCGCCCTTTCTAATGAAAGCTCAGAGCGCTTTACATTCACATAAGATACTTCTAAGCACTAAAATGGCTGAGCAATAACAATATAAAACATGGTAAACAAAACATACAAAATTTCATTAGATAATTTGAACACACACACATGCACCCACACACACACACTCACACACTTATACAGAGTTCAACACGAATTTACATTGTGGTGTCACCAAAGGAACGTTTGAACAAATGGGTCTTGAGGCCAGAACAAAAGGCAGCAGATGTTAGGGAAGAATAGAGAGTCATGGGAAGGGAGTTCCAGACCGTGGGAGCAAAAAATGAAAATGAAAGTTCACCAAAGAATTTGTTCACTCGTGGAATGCAGAGGTTTTGGGCAGAAGAAGATCGAAGGGTTCTAGAGGGTATGCAGGAGTTTACCGTGGTTTTGTGATAAGAAGGGCCGGATGAAGAGAGAGCATTGAAGCAGAGGTAAGCAATTTTGTACTCGATTCTTTGTTTGATGGGAAGCCAGTGTAGGGATTTAAGATGAGGAGTTATATGGGCAGATCTTGGAATGCAAAGAATGAGACTGGTGGTATTATTTATAATCTTTTGAAGTCTTTGCCATAGATAGTCCGGGCAACCACAGAAGAGAGAGTTACAATAGTCAAGCCGTGAGAGAATGAAAGCTGAGACAAGAGTTTGAGTGGCTTTGGCAGAAAGAAAGTGACGGATGCTGTTAATTCGACAGAGTTCAAAATTTAGGTTTCGGATTAGAGTTTGAATGTGAGCTTGCATAGTCAGGTGAGAGTTTAAAATCACGCCCAAGTTTTTCACAGAATCAGAAAACTGGACAACAGAGTTACCAACAACAAAGGAAGATGGAAGCTGAGATGTTGTTGATGTGAATGCACTCTTTCACATATATATACACAAGATTGATAAACGTTTCAATATCAGTTTATTTCAACCTCCATGCTCCTAGCCTCGGCCAACCTAAAGCTGCCGCTCTAGCAGTCGCCGTAGTTTCGTAACATAACATAGTTTCGTATTTATAACATAACAAAAGTATAGTATTCCCAATACTATAACATCCCCCTTCTTTAAAACAACATAATAATTAAACAAAGAAAATGAAACTTAACATATAGTACTTGTTTGAACAAGGATAAGTTGTGTTAAACAAATAAACTGGGAAAATAACATAATAACATAATTATAAACAATGGCATTGGATTTATACTAGGTTATTTGAGGCCATGTAACATTAATGAATTCTTTAATTGATTTGACAGTTAAAACAAAGCGTGGAAGCAGGTTGACATAATTATGCAAGGTCCTAACAATCATCTCTGTATCTGATTGGCGGTCTGATTTGTCGGCCAGTCCTTGTAACTATTGGTACATGTCTTGACTTGCTCGTGTCTACATCGGGTGGATTTATTTTTTCTGTTATTTCTCTCTTGGTGCTTGGTGTTTCGGGATATTGTGTGATTGTTGGTTCCACATCTGTTCCCCCGCTGGGACTCTCAGTCAGTTGGGGGTTCTTTGGGTAAGTCTGTTCGACCTCTTCTCTTGGAGTTCTTTCATGGAGATCTCTTCTGTTTCTTCGTATGATGTTGCCATTTTCTGTTTGGAGATTGTATGATCTTGGTTCTTCACATCTTCCTGTAACTGTAGCAGGTGCCCATGTTTTGCTTTGCTTGTCAAAGACTCTGATTGCCTGACCAGTATACAATGGTGGGAGTGGATCCCGAGCATGTTGGTCATAGTAGCCTTTCATTACTTCTTTTTTGTGTTCCATCTGCTGTATGTAGCTGTGGTCATCTACACGTGGCATCATGCGAGATGGAAGCAGTGTGGCAATCGGTCGTCCCATGAGTAGTTGAGCGGGAGATGGAATCTTATCATCCAATGGAGTGGCTCGAAGATTCATCATAGCGATGTGAAAATCAGTACCGCTGCTGTTACATTTCTTTATGGTTTTTTTAACGGTTTGGACTTGTCTTTCGATAAATCCATTGGATTGAGGAAATCGAGGCGACGAAGTTGTATGTTGAATTCCCCATCGCTTCAGAAAGTCCTGGAATGCTTGTCCTTTGTACTGGGGTCCATTGTCGCTGACAATGATGTCTGGTCTGCCAAACATGGCCACAGTTTTCTCAACTTCTTCTGTGATTGCTGCGCTCGTTGTTTTGGTCATTTCTGTGACAACGTGATACTTTGAGTAGTAGTCACAGATCAGTAGGTAGTTTCTACCCTCAATCTCAAAAAGATCAGTTCCCAGCTTCTTCCATGGCCCACCTGGAATTTCATGTGGGAGAAGTAGTTCCTTTTTGTTGGCATTGGAGAATGCTTGGCACGTGTCGCATGTCTTGATTAACTGTTCAATGTCTTTGTTGATATTTGGCCAATATGCACATTGACGTGCCAGCAAGCGTGTTTTCTCTATCCCCTGATGGGATTGGTGCAGTTGGGTCAAGACGTCTGCTCTCATGTTTTCAGGAATGATGATCTGTTGTCCTTTGAAGATTATTCCATCCTCAATGGCGAGCTCGTCCCTGAAAGACCAATATGGTCTGGTGTCTGTGGGGAGTTCTTTCACGTGCGCTGGCCAACCATTGATAATTGTCTCCATGAGGCTGTTCAGGATTGGATCTCTTTTTGTGAATTCTCTGAGCTGTAATTGCTTCTTCGGTGAGAAGCTGATGAAGTCAAATTCACAGAAGGTGATCTCATCCGTGGATAGGTCAACGCCATCCACACGCATATCCAAATCGATTGCTGTCTTGTCATCATTGCATGGGAGTCGGGACAAGGTGTCCGCTATTGTCATTGTGTTCCCTGCTCTGTACTCAACCTTGAAGTCGTAACCTTGCACTTTCTGCAGCATGCGCTGAAGGCGAGGGGGCGCTTTGAGGAGTGGTTTTTGTACGATCATTTCAAGTGGTTTGTGATCTGTGATTACTGTAAAGGGGCGTCCGTATAGGTATGTGTGAAATCTGGTGATGCCAAAGACAACTGCTAACATTTCTCGGTCTATATTCGGGTAATTACTCTGTGTTTGGTCCAAGGACTTCGATGCAAACGCCACTGGGCGTCCATCTTGAAGAAGTGCTGCACCCATTCCTTTCATGGAGCTGTCCACCTCCAGGACGGTCGTTTTCTTTGGATCAAAGAACTTGAGGCATGTGGATGCCTGTAATAGGGACTTCAAACACTGAAAGCAGTGAATCTCGGATTCCGTCATCTCGAATGGGACATCTTTCTTCAGAAGTTCTCTCAGTGGCTGAGATTCCTTGCTGAAATTTGGGATGAACGCTGCTAGGTATGTCATCATGCCAAGGAATCGTTGCAATTCCTCCTTGTTTTGAGGGACTGGCATGCTCTGGATGCCTTGAACTTTGGCTGGGTCAGGGCGTATGCCATCCTTTGAGTATATGTTGCCGAAGAATGAAATCTCGGGTTGTCGGATGGTACATTTTTCAGAGTTGAAGACAAGCCCACATTCCTTGGCTTTCTCCATCAGACCCTTGATGTTCTTGTCATGCTCATCCTCATCCTTTCCATATACGCAAACATCGTCTGTAATACCAACCACGCCAGGAAGATTCTCTAGTATGTCGTCCATCCTGGCTTGAAAGATATCTTGAGAGACCCGAAGACCAAATGGAAGGAGTTTCCAGCAGTATCGGCCAAATGGGGTTCTGAAAGTCGTCAGTAGTTGGCTTTCTGGGTCAAGGTGGACAGACCAGTAACCAGCTTTTGCATCCAGTTTACTAAATACTGTTGCACCAGCAAACAAGGGGTTGATTTCTTCAAGGGTTGGTACCTTGTGTGGACATCGCTTGAGAGCATCGTTCAGCTTCTGTGGGTCGATGCATATGCGGAGTGATCCATCCTTCTTGGTAGAGTAAGCTAGGCTTGAACACCAGTCTGTATGTTCTGTTACTTTCCTGATGACCCCCTGTTTTTCCATCTTCTCGAGTTCAGACTTCAGCTTGTCTCTGAGGTGAATGGAACATTTGCGTGGAGCGTCGACGAAAGGCTCAGCGTTAGGCTTAGTGCGTAGAGTTGCTGTCTGCTTGAAATCGCCGAGTGTGTCAAAATTCCCTGGATATGCGAGTTTGAGGCCCTCAACGGTGGTGATGTCATCGATTTGAACTGCGTTACAATGAATTGTGACCAGTTTCAGTTTTTCGCATGTGGGTAACCCAACTATGGGCGGTCCATTGACATCCACTACATAGAATTTTGCTGATGTGAAATCCCCCTTATAGCGAAGCTGAAGATGGATGGACCCCAAACATGGGATTTCCTGGCCGTTGTATGCTGTGAGCTTTGTGTTCTTTACAGGGGTGAGGATTGTTGAAGTTGGTCTGTTTCCATACATCTGCTTGTATGTGCGCAAAGGAAGGGTGTTCCCTGATGCCCCTGTATCCACCTTAAGCTTGAGTTTGTGAACTTTTGAAGATTCAGGTCGCATGATGTCTAGCTGTGTAAACACCTCCTGACGGTTGTTGGATTTGCAGTTGGAGTCCTGGTTCAAGGTAGAAATGCAGATTGTGTCATATGACGCTTCTGAAGAGCCTGTGTCTGGCTCATCTTCCTCAGTGCCCCAATGCATTTCGTTGACTTTTTTGTTCCATTTTCGATTTCCAGATTTTGACGTTTTGTATTGTTGTGCATCTGGCTTGTATCCACCGATACGTTGACGGCACACTCTACGCCAGTGTCCTTTCTTCTTACAAAAGTTGCAGGTGTCTTCGAATGCAGGGCATTTGCGGGGTGCATGGCTTGTGCCACAGTTACCACAATTATGTTTGATGTGGTCCACATTGTTCTCACAGGTGGGTCTGGTTCCTCCACTGGCCAGCTGCTGGATCTGTTGACGTCCAGCAATGACGGCCTCATAGCGGCGACCTTCAGCGATAGCGTCGTCAAGTTTGTATCCCTTCAACTGTCGCAACAAGTCCCGCTGAAAATCCTCTATTGGTGTCGAAGCAATGATTATCTCTAGCAACCGTTCTTCTAGCTCCTCTTTACCAAATTCGCACTTCAGAGCTAAAGTGCGTGCACGGATAACAAAATCATCTATGGACTCATCGCTGCGCTGCCGGCAGTCCATGAGCTGAAGGCGGTTAACCCGAAAGTTGACTTTAGTCTTGAGTTGAGTTTCAAAGAAAGTCCACAGTTCATTAGACTTGCGCTTGTCCACGTCAGATAAGCCAGAGGCTTTCAGGCGGCGGGTGCCCTCATCTCCAAGTCCTCGAAGTATTTTGAGTGCGATTTTACCATCCTCAGTGATCTCCTCGTCTTCACAATAGATGATGATATTTTCTTTAAATAACTGAAATGCTTCTGCATTGTTATCTGTATTCCAGTTCATTTGGGGTATGCGTGCAGCCATGATGTATGGAGAAAAACAACAACAAAGAGATGAATATATATTGAATAAGAATGAATAAAAATTATATATGCAAAAGCCGATGTTTGATACTGTATTAAAATGAAACAAAATGAAAGGAAAACACGATTATTTTAAGTTGCAACAGGCAAATTTGAACCACGGAATCAAGTCCTTTGTTTTTCACACAATTTTCAAATACATGTATGCCTAACACAATGTCATTCAAATTTTAATAGGTCATGTGCATGATGTGGTCTTCATAATGTTCGTGTATGGGTTTTGGAATATAATCAAGAGTCAGAAATTGTAAATCACTAAATGTCACTCAGTACTCATCAAATCAATGTCATTGAACGTGATCTGAAAGAAAAAGACATGAAATGACATAGATTGCAGTACGCCTTGAGTAGAATGATAAATTCTTGTATCAAAACTTAATAAGCGTCTTTTGTTTATTTTGCTTGATTTGTGAGCTGAAAACGTGAGGAGTGAAGTAAGGGAAACAACCACGTCATTCGTTTCTGTAGATCATCGGAAGAGTTGTGTCCCTTGAACAAGAAGCTGCCACGCCGGTTACGTTTTCTGCATCCTGTTGAAGTGTTCCGATAGTCTTTGACTTTGGTTTAACGAATAACGATATGTGGTCGATTCAATGTCCAAATTGGTAGAATAAAGTCACCTTTTGTTACGTCTGCTGTGCTTCTATTTCTTGACCGTTTCACAGGTCGATGTCGATGACATTCGGTTTTGGCCGGTTTTGCGAGCGCGAGGCTGAAGCTGTCTGTTGATCAACGTCGAGCAGTGATTACTCGTCTTTGAGGCTTCTTAGGTCATCTGTCCGCTGCCACCATGATGTGAATGCACTCTTTCACATATATATACACAAGATTGATAAACGTTTCAATATCAGTTTATTTCAACCTCCATGCTCCTAGCCTCGGCCAACCTAAAGCTGCCGCTCTAGCAGTCGCCGTAGTTTCGTAACATAACATAGTTTCGTATTTATAACATAACAAAAGTATAGTATTCCCAATACTATAACAGTTGTCATGCAAGGAGATGAAATAATTATGGCTTCTGTCTTTTTGTCATTAAGTTTCAATTTGTTGAACGTCATCCAGGACTTGACATCACAGATGCACTCTTGCATCAAATTTATTGTAATGCCAAGATCCTGGAGGTCAGAAGGTTTATGAAGTTGTATATCGTCAGCAAAGGAATTGACAGAGTGAGAATGGAGGATGTCAGAAAGAGGGGATGTGTAGAGAACCAAGACGACAGGACCCAACACCGATCCTTGCGGCACGCCACAGAGGATAGGAGCAGGATCAGAGCGGTAATTGTCGACGTAAACAGTTTGTTGTCTGTCAGTAATGTATGACGTGAGCCCGTCAAGAATTGTGCCATGAAGGCCAAAAGTGTGTTGCAGACGGTCAATGAGAATGGTGTGATCTATGGTGTCAAATGCTGACGAAAGGTCTAACAGAGCAAGAACAGAGAGTTTTCCTTGATCAAGGGAGAGGAGGAGATCATTAGGGATTTTAACAAGAGCAGTTTCTGTACCATTTCTCTTTGATTTGAGAGCGTTTACAAAACTAGCATCAGTGAGTTTTAATTGTCGTTGGTTTTATTTTTTCAGACCTGTTTCATTGTTGATTTTCTTGGAGTTTTGGTGCAAGCTATGGTTGTCAAGAATCATGAATATTATTTATTGTCTTCATAATTAACAAAAAAAACATTCTTATTTGTCATTAGATGCCTGAACTGATCAATTTAACAGATAAGGTTTAGATTTTTTAGTGCTTTTTGCAATTAATTGGTTGAATTGTTTTTATCAGGTGTTGGGAAGAGAAGTGTACACCAGCAACAACCAGCTGGGCGGCATACAGATCATGTACAACAACGGTGTGACACATGCTGTAGTTCACGATGACTTTGCTGGTGTCTACAAGATCCTGCAGTGGCTGTCCTATGTTCCCAAGGTCAGTTCTAAATTAAATTGCATAAAAATTAAATATTATGTTAATACTAATTACATGAAAGCCTTACAAATCATGTTAAATAATGATTGATTGTAGAAGAGTGAAAGATACATCAATTTGAAGTGAAATGGAAACCAGCCAAGTTAATATTGGATGGGTAACAGCCCTAACATTATTGAAGTCATCAAAAGCCTTTATGACAAGGCTCTCAGTGCAGTCCTCCACAACAGCGCCATTGGGAACTGGTTAAGAACAACAATCAGCATGCATCAAGGATGCCTACTTTCTCATCTTCCTGTTATACAGATGATCATGCAGATCATGAAGGCACAGCATAGGGGGTAGAGCAATCTCCAACGTCCATTTTGCGGATAACATTGATGGATTGACTTGAGAGGAACAAGAACTTGAACAGCTTGTACAGAGGCTTGACACCACCTCCAGAGCCTATGGAATGGAAATAAGTGCAGAGAAGACCAAAATTATGACCAACAACTTCAATGGCATCAACATGGACATCAAAATCCAAGGCCCAACCCTCAACTTGGTGCATAGCTTCAAATATTTAGGAGCCATTGTATCACAGCAGACCTATAATGAAGAATCAGGGTGGAGAATTTTCCTCGGATCCGCGGATTTCCGCGGATTTCCGCGGAAGGCATTTGCATTTCCAATAAAAAAAATATTGAGTTCCGAGATTTTTATTTTTCGTCCGATATATTTTTTGCGGAACACCTCCGTGCCGCATTCAAGTTATTTTGTCGGTCATTCAATGCGTTCATAGAAAGTGCCCGCCCGCGACTGTTATACAGAGCTATGCTATAAGGCCTACTATATAGGCCTACTATGAGCAAGAAAAGAAAATCGGGCGACCGCGACTGGGAACGGTAGTTTATAAAGCACGCGCGTCCTCCTTCCTTTGTGTTACGCTTCAGCGATTCTTTTCAATGTCTTAGCAGTCTTTTGAAATCACAAACAATGTCTTGCTCTGCCGAAAGTGGATTTGTTGGTTACTCGTTCAATTGCGTTGCGGGACATCATATTATATATTATATAATGTCCCGCAACGCGATTGACCGAGTAACCAACAAATCAAGATTCTTAACTTTTTTGAAAGACATGTGCATAAAACTTTTTTTTTTTTCTATTCATATTTACTTTGTGCTTTTTGCTTTAAGGAGAGGCCCTAAATTACTTTTAAAATTGCATAAATTCATTTTCTTCCATCCCCTACCAGGGATTGGCCCCTGGACCCCACTGGGGCCTAAGGCGGCCTCTGGGCCCCGGACGGATTTCAGAGATTTCTTGATTCAGTTGTTCTCCACCCTGAAGAATACAAAGCATGGAGATGAGGTGCTGCAAAAGACATCTTGGCATTTCCTGTACCCAGCACATCACCAACGACAAAGTCAGACAGACCATCACACAAGCCATTGGACTACACGATAACTTGCTCACAGTGGTGAAGAAACAGAGACTCTGATGGTATTTCCACGTCACCTGAGCATCAAGCCTTGCAAAGACCATCCTGCAAGGCACAGTGCAAGGAGGTAGAAGAAGAGGGAGGCAGAAAAAGAGGCGGGAGGACAACATTGGAGAATGGGCTGGACACTGAGCGAAGCCATGGGGGTTGCTGAGGACAGAGAAAGAATGCATATGCTGGTTAAATGATATCTGTGATGCCCCAGCAACTTTCGAGTTATAGGATAGGTAACATCCAACAGTGGAGCACATGTATGGGTGACATTTAAACATTTATTTATTACAGTTGAGTTTGATTAAAGAAAAAGCTTGTGATTGTATACTATTTTTTATTATTATTTATTATTATTATTATTATTATTATTATTATTATTATTATTATTATTGAACTAACTGCAGTATAATTGTTGTTGTTGTAGGTGCATGGAGGGAAGCTGCCCATTATAGAATCATTGGACACTGTAGATAGAGATGTGGAATTCATGCCCACCAAGACGCCCTATGACCCACGCTGGATGCTGGCAGGCCGCAGACTACCAGGTAACTGAAAGTCTTGATGTATAATTAATTATTCTTGTTGCTCGCATCTCAGGATTTTATTTGTTTTTCATTGCAGTATAAAATGGCTGTATGTCATTTTGCATTGAATTGGTTTAGGCGATCTTCACTACTGTCTGTGTTGCTTCACTTCCTTGTGTGTATGTAGTAAAGTCATCGGTTTTTATCCATTGTGGTGTACTAGTTCAAACAACTGCCCAAATCAGAATATACCTCAGAACTGCCCAAAAAGCAAACTTGCTTGCATCATGTGCACTGTGAGTATGATAAATATCCTTCAAGCATCTTTTATGCGGATTAGGGGTGAGAGGATAGGATTGGATAGGATATGGGTGAGTTCTCTTTCAGCCAAAAGGTGGTCTTGATTTTGTGGTCCTGATTTCTCTCTTCGAAGTCCGCTGGACCCTATAAGCAATGAATAAATGACTAACATTTACACTATACTGAAAATGCTGTACATTGTTTCAGCAGCAGGTAAAATCACTGTATTTTCAAGGCAGGAGGTTTGGATCAGTGTGGCTTAAGTCATTACAGTATATATTGGGTGCAGGATCAGTGTGGCATTACAGTATATATATAATAGGGTGCAGGATCAGTGTGGCTTAAGTCATTACAGTATATACAGGGTGCAGGATCAGTATGGCTTAAGTCATTACAGTATATACAGGGTGCAAGCACGTTTGCATTTTGGCATAGGACTCCTGTGACAGTTTCTCCTGCCAAGCTACTAAGGGTGTGAACCAGGAGCCATGGACTCTCCAGGTGTGCAGCTTACCCACAGAGCTATCGTAACACCGAAAACCCATTGTCCTCAAATTCTAAATCATAAAACTAATTATATACGTTTCCCTTTTTTTTTTTTTTTTTTGCAGAGGCCAAGGTGTTCCAAGCGGGCTTCTTTGATCAGGACTCTTTTGATGAGATTTTGGCAGCCTGGGCTCCCACTGTGGTGGTGGGACGTGCCCGAATCGGGGGTATTCCTGTAGGGGTCGTTTCTGTGGAAACAAGGACTGTGGAGGTCACAGTTCCAGCTGACCCTGCCAACCTTGACTCTGAGACCAAGGTCAGTTAAAGGCGTTGTTTTCTCTTCTAATGTATGTACCATTTTATATGAATATGTATGTTCATTTTCTACATTCCTTTATGCTATTTTGATTTATTATTTGTTTTCACAATTTTTTTAAGGTTCATTGGAATTTTGTCATTTTATTACACATCAACAAAACAACATATTTAACTGACTCATAGTCCAGGGGGGGGGGGGGGGGGGCAGTATAACCAGACAAGGGGGGGCGGAGGGGTTGGGCTACACAATATACTAAAGACAGTGAAACGAATGACATGACATAAGGAGCGTTGCAATTCATGACAACAATAAAACTACATCATATTAAATGATATACAAGCAGATAACAACGGCTCAACATTGTGGCACCAGTTCACACAGTAATCAAAAGAAATAAAACATTTAAAAGAAGTACAGAACCCACATACACATTGCGAGAAAAAAAAAGTATTTGTGAGAAACGAAGTATCAGGGAAAGTACAGTGGAGTGAGTACACAAACACACACACCAAGCAACACTGACGGTATTCAAAAAGAAGAAAAAGGCAATGTGCAGGTGAAGACTTTTGTTCGCCTTCTGATCATGATAATTTTTGTGGTGCACACTTGATTGCTTACTTCCCTCACGGACCGAAACAACACAGTTTAATTGAAAATAAGTTAGATTATCAAATTGGAATAATTTTGTGATCTTGAAGTTTAGTCTGAATACAACTATATAATAATGATCCTAATAATTCAATAAGAATCCAATTTCAAACAATAATTTTCATGGCGATACTGTGCTGCCGGTAGAATTACTAGAGGAAGAGACCATGACAGAGGTGCCAATTCCTTCAGTCAAGGAAAGGTGAACTCTTTTTCTTATCTACTTGTGAAGTCTTAGCTTTTGTAGGATTAATACTAAATGATGTCTGACAGGTGATACAACAAGCAGGACAGGTATGGTTCCCAGACTCCGCTTACAAGACAGCACAAGCTATAGAGGATTTCAACCGAGAAGATCTGCCTCTCATCATCTTTGCTAATTGGCGAGGCTTTTCTGGTGGCATGAAAGGTTGGTATCTTGGTAGATTTCAATGATTGTTGCATAAATACGCCTGATATTTATTTACCTGATTAAATGATTTGCTGCATAACCTGTAGCAAATATGACATTGTGTGTGTTATAGGATAGATTCATTGCTGATATTGCAAAAGGGTTTAACATATGCTTTTGTTGTACACAGGCAGTTATTTATCATTGGTGTTTGCTTTGATATTCAGCAGTTGGTAGGTTAACACTGTTATTATTATTCTTCTTCAGCAATTTGATGCTTTAACGATGCATTTTGTCTTTTTTCAGACATGTACGACCAGGTACTGAAGTTTGGGTCCTACATCGTGGATGCTTTGAGGGAATACAAACAGCCCATCATGGTCTACATCCCACCTTACGGTGAACTGAGAGGGGGGTCGTGGGTCGTAGTTGACCCCACCATCAATCCTGACCAAATGGAGATGTTTGCGGACTCCCTCAGCAGGTTGGTTATCTTTGTATCTGTATCTATATCTCTACATCTGTGTGTATCACTCGGTATCTGTATCTGTAAAGTGCTTGTACCGACATCAAAATAGTGGAGCGTGGGTGGGGGCTATATTTGTCTCCTATTGAACTAAACAATAAGAGAGTTTTCTGTGGATTTGCAGTTATGCAAATAGTGAACTTTTCATACTTTGTGAGTTCCTTACAATGGAGTCTGCTCATATAAAAAGTTTGCTTATCACCTATCAATGACAAGGTACTACTTGTTCTCTGTTGAAGGAGACCGTTTTCTCATTTTGGTATATGCAAGTTGCAACTTTGATCTTTGGTTCCAAGATGCTTCATTGCAGTTATAATTAGAGAGACAAAAGGTTTGTGTAAACCCGCATGAAGTGAGTGGTCCCACCTAAAGAAACAGGACTGGAGGTTATGAAAAAGCATCTTCAACGTTAACCAAATTGGATACAAATCCACTGGTAGGATGAGGGAATAATAAGTAGGATGAGGAAATAAGTAGGATGAGGGAATAAGTAGGATGAGGGAATGATAAGGATGAGGGAATAAGTATGAGGGAATAATAAGTAGTATGAGGGAATAATAAGGATGAAGGGAATAATAAGTATGAGGAAATAATAAGTATGAGGGAATGATAAGTAGGATGAGGGAATGATAAGTAGGATGAGGGAATGATCATGAACCTGAACTTTGGGATCTGTGCGATAAACAAAGAGAGATAAAAAAAAAAAAAAGAACACCTCACAGGAGCTGATTTCTACCGAAAAATCAACAATGACATCCGAAAAGGCATGTGCACAGCAAAGGAGAACTGGATAGAAGATCAATGCCAGGAAATAATAATAATAATTACTGTATTTATAATGCGCTTATCTTATAATAATTATAACTCTAAGCGCGCACTCACAACTCACGCACGCATGTGCACGCTTTAGACAATGACACATGTAACAATTACGCAAAAAATACATTCACTCAAATATACTCATACCACAAACAGACCAGACACTATATGTAAGAGACAGCTGGCGATGGGGTGCGTAGTGAGGTCATAGTGTTAGAACTGCTTGAAAAGGTAAGTTTTGAGGGCAGACTGGAAGGAGGTGGGAGAGGGTTTCTGACGGAGAGAGAGTGGAAGAGTATTCCAGATGGATGGGCCGTAGACAGAGAAGGAGCGGGACCCGAACGTGCTGAGTTTGGAGCGAGAAATGCGGAGGCGGAGAGGGTCGGAGGCAGAGCGAAGAGAGCGAGAGGGAATGTATGGGTGAAGTAAGTCAGAGAGATAGAGAGGAGCGGAGTTGTTGAGGGACTTGTAGCAGAGAGACAAGGTCTTGTATTGAATGCGTTGGGAGATGGGAAGCCAGTGTAGGGCTTTGAGCAAGGGAGTGACGTGGTCAGATTTCTTCTTTCTGAGGACGAGGCGGGCAGTATTGTTTTGAACGCGTTGGAGAGGGAGAGTGGTGGAGCGGGGAAGGCCGGAAAGAAGGGAGTTGCAATAGTCGATGCGAGACAGGATGAGGGAGACAGCAAGTTTGGTGGCAGCTTCAGTGGTGAGGTATTTTCTGATCTGACTGATTCGACGGAGGTGGAAGTAGCAGGCCCGGGCGGTTGCAGAGACAAAGCTAGTCATTGAGAGAGAAGAGTCAAGGATAACGCCAAGGTTCTTGGCAGAGTCGGAGAGAGGGATAGAGGTACCGTCAAGCTGAAGATGGAGAGAGGAGGGGAGCTGAGGGAGTTTCTGGCGTGTGCCTACCTGCATGGCTTCCTTTTTGTCGTCGTTCAGTTTAAGTTTGTTTGCTGTCATCCAGTCCTTCACGTCTTCACAGCAGTCAGCCGTGCGAGTCAGGAGTGCCTGAATGTTGTCAGGTTTGTCTTTGTCTTGTAGTTGTGAGTCGTCAGCATAGAAGTGGTGGTTTATGTGATGAGACTGGATGATGTTGGTCAGAGGGGAGGTGTAGAGTGTAAAAAGGACCGGACCCAGGACAGATCCCTGAGGAACTCCGCAGGAGAGCCTAACTGGGTCAGAGGATATGCCATCGATGATAACGGACTGCCGTCTGTCGGAGAGGTAGGAAAGAAACCAGGAGTGAGCGGAGTCAGTGATGCCAAAGGAGTGTTGAAGGCGGTGGAGGAGGATAGAATGGTCAATAGTGTCGAAGGCGGCAGAGAGATCGAGTAGGGTAAGAAGGGAGATGTTGCCTGAGTCATTTGAGAGAAGAAGATCGTTCAGAATATGTAAAAGGGCTGTTTCAGTGCTGTGGTGCTTGCGATAGGCAGACTGGAAGGGACTGAGGAGATTGTTGATGGTGAGGTGAGCGTTGAGGCTGGTTGAGGACAACCTTTTCAAGTAGCTTAGACAGAAAAGAGAGATTGGAGACTGGGCGATAGTTTTTGAGGTCATTTGGGTCAAGGTTGTGTTTTTTGAGGAGAGGGCGAACGATGGCAGACTTGAAGATATTAGGAACGGAGCCAGTTTCTAGAGAGGTGTTGATGATATCGGTGATGAAAGGCAGAAGTTTTGGGAGACCGTCCAAATACAGGGAAGCTGGGAGGGGGTCTAGTTCACAGGTTTTGAGAGACATAGTCTTTATGATTTGAGAACTTCTGCCTGAGAGAGAGAGCGGAAAAATGAGAGGGGGGTGCCTGTGAAGGGGGAGTCAGGAGGGCAAGGCGGAGATGGTAGAATGTCAAGTGTGTTGCGCAGAGATTGAATTTTGTCAGAGAAATAGGTGGAAAAGGCGGATGGGAGTTCTTCTTTTTTGTGTGTGTTGGGGAGTGGAGATTCTTTAGGTGTGCCTAAGAGTTTGTTCATCGTAGCGTAGAGAGTTTTGGAAGAAGTGGATTCTAGGATTTTGTTTTGAAGGTGTTTGCGTTTGGCATCAGAGATCAGTCTGCAGACTTTGGATCTGATGGTTTGGAAAATCTGTCTGTGAACGGTTAGGCCAGATAAGCGCCAACGGCGCTCAGCTTGCCGACGCTCACGCTTGGCCGTTGCTATCTCATGGGTGAGCCAGGGGGAAGGGAGTCGGTTGGGCCTGGAGCAGGAGGTGACAGGGGCATGGTTGTCAAGAAGTTTACGGAGAGAGGAATCAAAGTGAGATGCAAGATCAGAGGAGGAAGAGTCAGAGAGAAGGTCGACAGCTTCGGCGAAGAAGATCTCACGGTTGACAGGTTTTAGTTTGCGGCGAGAGACAAGGAGTTGTTGTTTGTGAGGGGGAGGTAGATTGAGGAAGATGAGAATAGCGAGGTGGTCGGAGGGGAGTACAGAGGAGATGTCTGAGTCGAGAAAGAGTTTATCGGAGGTGCGAGTGAGGATCCAGTCAATGGTGTGGCCAAGACGGTGAGTAGGTTGTGTGATGTGTTGTGTAAGATTGTGGTTTGAAAGTGACCTGCATAGGCGTTTTGTGTCCGGGTGATCAGGTTTGTCAAAGTGAAAGTTGAAATCACCAAGGAGGATGTGTTTGCCGGATCGTGTGCTGTAATGGTCGAGGAGGAGGTCAAATTCAGTAAAGAACATAGAGTTGGTGAGTTTGTTTTGGGAGCTAGGCGGAGGGCGATAGATGCAGGAGAAAATGACTGAGTGGCCGGGGAGTGTTGCTTTGGCCTCGACATATTCAAATGAGGGATGTGTGAAGGGCAGAGATTGAGTGAAAGAGAGGTGAGCAGAAAGGCAGTCCCTGTAAATGATGGCAATGCCGCCACCCCTGGAAGCGCGCGGAAAGGAGGCAAGTCGGTAGCCACTCGGAGTGGCGCTTGCGATAGTAGGTTCGTCACCCACTGGCCGGAGCCATGTTTCAGTTATCACGACAATATCTAGGTCATTGTCGGAGATGAAATCCGAAATCACGTCGGCCTTGCCATCTTTGCAGATAGACTGAGCATTGAATAGAGAACAGTCTGAACAAGAACAACAGCAAGAAGGCCTACCAGACTGTGAAGCGGCTGACATGTGTCAAACAGCCCAAAGTCTACACGATCCAAAGCAAGTCTGGCATATGCCTTACAGAAGAACAAGAAGTCTTGGACAGATGGACAGAGTACTGTTCTGACCTTTACAACCATACACCAAATAAAGACCCATCAGTTCTAGCATGTCCCATGAACAGAGAAGAAGAAATCCTCCCAATTCTCCGGGAAGAAGTTGAGGCAGCAGTGCTATCGCTGAAGAAAGGGAAGTCAGCGGGAGTGGACAACATACCCGCGGAACTGCTACAAGCAGGAGGAGAAGCGATGATTGATGCTCTCATTATTATCTGTAACAAGATCTGGCAGAGTGGGGAGTGGCCTATACCATGGACCCAGTCGCTTGTCATCACTCTTCCCAAAAAAGGTAACCTTCAGGAGTGTAAAAATTACCGCACCATCAGCCTCATCAGCCATCCCAGCAAGGTCCTCCTGAAAATAATTTTAACAGGTTGAAACCCCAAGCTGAACAAATCATAGCTGAAGAACAAGCAGGATTCAGGGCAGGGCGAAGTACCACTGAACAGATTTTCAACCTCAGAATAATCTGTGAGAAATACCTACAGCACCAACAACATCTATATCATGTGTTCATAGACTTCAAGAAGGCGTTTGACCGAGTCTGGCATGCAGCTTTATGGGCAACAATGAAAGTGTACAACATCAGCCCTAAAATTATTGAAGTCATCAAAAGCCGGTATTACAAGGCTACCAGTGCAGTCCTCCACAACAGCACCATCAGGGAACTGGTTCAGAACAACAATCGGTGTGCGTCAAGGATGCCTACTCTCTCCAACACTCTTCAACATCTTCCTAGAGCGCATCATGTCAGATGCTCTTGCAGATCATGAAGGCACAGTCAGCATAGGGGGTAGAGCAATCTCCAATCTTCCTTTTGCGGATGACATTGATGGATTGGCTGGAGAGGAACAACAGCTGGTACAGAGGCTTGACACCACCTCCAGAGCTTATGGAATGGAAATAAGTGCAGAGAAAACCAAAATGATGACTAACAACACCAATGGCATCAACACGGACATCAAAGTCCAAGGCCAATCCCTCAACACAGTGCATAGCTTCAAATATTTAGGAGCCATTGTATCAGACAATGGGTCCCGACAGGAAGTCCTCTCCAGGATCGCACAAACAACTACTGCCCTGACAAGGTTGAAGCCCATTTGGAAAGACAGGACCATCAGTCTACATTCCAAAGTAAGACTGCTACGCTCCCTTGTCATCTCCATCTTCCTATATGCTTGTGAAGCATGGACCCTCACAGCAGATCTCCAACGAAGAATAAAAAGCATGGAGATGAGGTGCTACAGAAGACTTCTGGGCATTTCCTGTACCCAACATATCACCAACGACGAAGTGCGACAGACCATCACACAAGCCATTGGACAACACAATGACCAGCTCACAGTGGTGAAGAAACAGAAACTCTGATGGTATGGCCACGTCACCAGATCATCAGGCCTTGCAAAGACTATTCTGCAAGGCACAGTGCAAGGAGGTAGAAGAAGAGGGAGACCGAAAAAGAGGTGGGAGGACAACATTCGAGAATGGACTGGTTTGACACTGAGCGAAGCCATCAGGGCTGCTGAGGACAGAGAAAGATGGAGTATGCTGGTTAAACGATCATCTGTGGTGCCCCTACGACCTCCGGGTTACGGGACAGGATAGGATAGGAGGGAATGGTAAGTAGGATGAGGGAATGATAATGATGAGGGAATGATAAGTATGAGAAAATGATAAGTATGAGAAAATGATAAGTAGGATGAGGGAATGATAAGTGGGATGAGAAAATGATAAGTATGAGGGAATGATAAGTAGGATGAGGGAATCATAAGTAGGATGAAGGAATGATAAGTAGGATGAGAGAATAAGTATGAGGGAATGATAAGTAGGATGAGGAAATGATAAGTATGAGGGAATGATAAGTAGGATGAGGGAATGATAAGCAGGATGAGGGAATGATAAGCAGGATGAGGGAATGATAAGTAGGATGAGGGAATGATAAGTAGGATGAGGGAATGATAAGTAGGATGAGGGAATGATAAGCAGGATGAGGGAATGATAAGTAGGATGAGGGAATGATAAGTAGGATGAGGGAATGATAAGGAATAACGTCTGTCACACAGAGGAGGGGTGCTGGAGCCAGAAGGCACAGTAGAGATCAAGTTCCGCCGCAAAGATCTGGACAAAGTGATGAGGCGCCTGGACCCCAAGCTGCGACAGATGCAGGACAAAGCGGCCATGACGGATGTCAGCCCGGAGGTGAAGCAAGAGTTGCAGAAAGACATGAAAAAACTGGAGGAGGCGCTGGCTCCAGTCTACCATACAGTGGCTGTTCACTTTGCTGACCTCCATGACACTCCGGGCAGGATGGAGGAGAAAGGAGTTATCTCTGTGAGTGACCTCAGTAGTTTGGCTTTGTTTGCTTTACTTACTTTGGCAGTTTTCAGCAGACTCTAATTCTTAATATTGTCTCATAAGCTGTGGCTAGTCCAGTTGCCATGATTGTACATTGTACTTACATATTGATGTTTCAGTCTGCTTGCCTGGTTGGCAAGTATGAATCTGTCCATGCATCTTTGTATGTTGTAGGAAGTAATAATGAAGTAAATAAAGGAATATAAATGAATGGACGAATGATTGAAGAAGAACAGTAAACTATGTTAATGTTATGGTATACAGGAAGTGATTGAGTGGCAGCGCAGTCGTAAGTTTTTCTACTGGCGTTTGCGCCGTCGGCTGTTGGAGGCTCAGGCTAGAAAGAAGATTGAGGAAGGGGGACACCGCTTGGAGACTCGTGGCCATCTGGACTCCATCCTCAACCGCTGGTTCACTGAGGACCAGGGAACTGTCAATGTGAGTGATGCAGCTTTGTAATATTTTAAATACCACAAATAATATTTGGAAGGGTAAGCTAGAAATCCAGAGACATAATTAATTGAGGAGAGAATGCTTTACGTTTCACTATCTCCAGCAGTCAGCCTCTATACCTGTCTAATTATTCACTATCTCCAGCAGTCAGCCTCTATACCTGTCTAATTAATTATTCACTATCTCCAGCAGTCAGCTTTTACACCTAATTATTCACTATCTCCAGCAGTCAGCCTCTATACCTGTCTAATTAATTATTCACTATCTCCAGCAGTCAGCTTCTACACCTATCTAATTATTCACTATCTCCAGCAGTCAGCCTCTATACGTATGTAATTATCCACTATCTCCAGTAGTCAACCTCTATACGTATCTAATTATTCACAAACATTCAACACAATTAACTGCAGTGAACGCAAAATGTCCCATTTTGTTTCTATAGATTAAGGGTAATAACGCCCATCATAACGTTTTTGCATTTGACCCCTAGCACAGTTTGCTTGTGAGTTGTGATCTGCAGCTTTTATTTATTAACTTATTTTTTAGAGGCTGTTTGCGAGCCTTGAGAGGGTAGACATTGTGAAAGGAGTGTAGATAAACAAACAGGCTTTCTCACAAAATCCTTCTCTGTGTGATAGATAGATTTTTGGAACCGAAAGTTTGCTATATCAACACTGTAAAACTGAATGTTAGGACTGAATGTTATTGTTTTAAAATGAAGTGTGCAAGCAGAACAAGAGGTGTTTAAGTGTGGGCCGATAGACCCCAACCTGTAACAAGGTTTTGACCAGAGTAACTGTCATGTCAAGTTGAACATTGTCTGCAGCACAACACCAACATTCAAAACATCCCTTTACAGTGCCGCTCCTTACTACGGTGCACTAGGGTTTTGAAAATGGCAAGCTTCCTATCCTATCCTATCCTATCCTATTGTTTGGATTTCTTTCAAGGGTGGAGTGGGTGGGGAAGATTTTGAATGGTATTTAGTTTGTTCACAACATTGTGATTATAGATCGTGGTGATAGGAACATTACTATGACCGTTTTCACAACATTGTGATTGTAGATGGTGGTGATAGGAACATTACTATGACTGTTTTCACAACATTGTGATTGTAGATCGTGGTGATAGGAACATTAGTATGACCGTTTTCAGGCATACAAGTGGGAGCAGGATGACGAGGTAGTGAAGTGGTTGGAATCACAGCTGGAGGCACACGACAGCACCAGCCTTGTTCTGGACAACATCCGCTGCATGCACAACGACCATGCTCTTGCCAACCTCAAAACGTACGTACACACATTCTGTTCATGCCTCTGTTTTAGATCTCCCCTCCCCCCCCCACCCCACACCTTATAAAGAGCATACTCCATTAATCAGATTTTCCATGCCTATGCTGTTCAACCCTTACCTCCGTGTTTCAATGTTCTGTTTATTTCATTCCTTTCTTCTTCTTGTAGTAAAAAATTTTATATGTTAATTTTTTTTTTAAATTCCTTTATTTAGTTTAAATTACAACCTCTTTGCGTTTGTAGTTTTGTAATAGTTGGAGACAGTAATACAGTTTTGTGTAGTTGTATTTGTGATGGTATTTGTAATAGTAATGGTCCACTTAGCTACAGTTATCCCATGCCATGGTGCTTGCTACATTAGTGTCAAACTTTCACAGGATTAACCCCCATCCAATTGTAGCTTGCTTAGTGATGCAATGTTTAATTTGGTCCGAATTTTTAAGAATGCTCATATTTATCATTTGGTGAAGTTGTGTTTTGTTTTTGTTTATTTATATAATTTTTAATTTGTTCAGACTGCTGAACAACAACCCTACAGTGGCCACCGACACCATACTGCAGTTGCTGAACAACATGTCTGTGACACAGAGGGCAGAAGTTGCTCGCATATTATCTACCATCGATGGCCCTGAAACTCCCGTGGTGGTTGTCATTCCTGAATCTTCCTCCTCGCACGCTTCCAATGTCTCCCACTCCACAGACTTTGTCTCCTCCCATTCTGCAGTCTCCCATGGTACAGACTTTGTATCCTCCCATTCTGCAGTCTCCCATGGTACAGACTTTGTCTCCTCCCATTCTGCAGTCACCCATAGTACAGACTTCCATTCTTCAGACTTCTAGATGTCACAAAACTGTGAAAGTGTCAGAAGTTATTGACATTTATCATGTGTTAGGAGTGAAACTGTGATTTTACATCGTCTTACTTTTCCAGTGTGCAACTTCTAAATCATTGGAAACTTCAAATTCATTGGAAAACGGCTAAATCATTGGAAAACGCCTAAATCATTGGACCTTTATAATTTATTGGAAAACGTCTGTACTGTATAATCGAATCGGTCGTATTTTCTGAATACTGGGACATTATTTTTTATTATGCAGACCTCTACTCTTTGTAAACTGCCTGCCTGTCATTTGACTGTCGTTGCAGTATTAAAGTTGCACAGTTTACTTATTTTCTTATCTATTAATTAATTACTTCATTTTGTTTTGGACTAAACATTGGATACAATTTTATGTGTCTTTATATAATGTGACTGCTAAATAATATTATGTTAGTGTGGAGATGTTATTATATTTGTCAAACATTGTGAATAGCCCTATGTTGCTATTTATTTAACATGCAATTTATGACTGCCGTGTTTAGCCATGTATTCACCACCTCCCACCCCCTCCCTTCAAACCACCCCAACACATTTTTTTTCAGATTTGTGCAAGTCTGTGCAAGATGGGTCTTAAGTAGTCAAAAAATGACATTACAAAATTTATTTGTTGGGTCCAATCGTCCCCCTGTCTGTGCAAAACTTGCAAGTGGATTAATATCTTAGAATTTATTTCAACTATCACAACCAAACTTGGTAAGATGGGCGTATATCCATGAGACCTTGTAAATGATCAGTGAATGAATGACTTCACTTCAAGGTCAAGATCACAGGCTCAACAAATGTTAGTAAAAGAGAAAATGTTTCACTTTTTGACTGACATGCATAGCAATGGTAAGTCTGTGTACTCAATGTTTCCCTTTTTGACTGACATACATAGCAATGGTAAGTCTGTGTACTCAATACCCTCCCCTCCTTCCTCTTCCCCCAAAATTTAGTTTACCAGATGTTTGCTAATCTGTGCCAAATGAATCCTAAATAGTCCAAAAATTATATTTTAAACAAATGTCCGTCCGTCCATTTATCTGCCCTCCGCAATTTGCCATCTGTAAAACTTTACAGTTGCTAAGTACTTAGCTGTTTTTAACTATCACAACTGAACTTGCTACGATGGTGTATACCCATGAGACTTCATGAATGATCAGTGAATGACTTCAATTCAAGGTCAAGGTCACAAGGTCATCAAATGTTAGTTTTAAAAAGACAATTTTTCAAAAATGTTCTCTTTTTTTTCTAGGTTATTAGTATTAAACTTACGATTCTTTGATGCATGATAGATATTAATGAGACACACATACTATGCAAATTGGGTCTACCTTACTCCAAGGTCAAGGTCACTGGCTGTCCAAAGTCGGTTTGTATAGGTACTTTGAAGTGAGCTTGATCCTAAACTATGGAAAATATAAAGTCCAAACTTGTTGTATTTAGAGATGATAGCTTGATCTTTCATAGTGTTTCATTTTTGCCTTGATCTTGAAGGTCAAGGTCACTTTAGACCTTGTAAAAACATACAAAAAGTATGTCGTCATACAGTAGAATGGCTGTTTATTTAACCCATAGTTTGGAAGAACATTGGGTTATTTGATCAGACATGCACAAGAGATCACGTGAAGGTCAAGATCATCCAAGTCAAGGTTACTGAAGGTCAATGTCATGCCAAGGTCATCATTTTCTTTTGTATTATTCAACTTTTGCTGTACTTTATTTGATAGTATATGAGTATATTTGGAGCCCGAGATCAATACATCTCAGTCAAGAGTATAGAAAGATTAAAGTCGGTGTTATTTTGCATTTTAATGCCATCGTTTTATTTTGGTTTTTCTCTGGGCACTCATTTTGATGTTAAATATTGCAAGTTCTATAAGGAGCATGTGAGTCATATGGGCTTTGCCCTTCTAGTTGGATAAGCAAAGGTATCCCGATACTTGGGTCACATCTGTAGTAAGATAGTCAAATGGCAAAATAGTTTACTTCATGGCAGTGTTTATGTATTAGTACAAAAATAGCAATAAATAACTTTATTATTTGTGATTGAGCTTTTGAAGTGATGTTGAAAATGAGTAATAGAATAAAAGGCTGTATTTGTTAAGTGTGAAGCACAATGATTACAGCTATGCTGTTGTACTTGTATGTGTGGTGGTGGTTGTGTGTTTCTATACAGATACAGGTCTTCATGTGTCTTCAAACATGACAAGGACAATGGTTAGCACTCGGTTGTATTGTATTAACTGAAATGAACATGCATGATGTACATCTGAAGTGCTCGCATATATTTTGTAAAAACCTAATGTGGATATTTATCACAAATTTTAGTCACTGCTTGTTTTCTATTTTTACTAAAACAGCTAATGCTTTTTTTAAAATCAAATGTAAAAAAAGGATTGCTAAAGGTATCAGGAGCACACATGACAGTTTTGTGTAACTGCTGAACTTAGCATGATGCACTGTGTGCCTTCAAAACTTAAAACATAAATATGTGCAAAATGGGATAAAGGCAATTGGTGATGATGACAGTGATGATGACAGTGATGATGACAGTGATGATGATATTAAGGACACGCCGTGGGAAATACAAATTAACGGTTGTGAATGTGAATCATTCTAATTGTACTTGAAATTAAATTGTTCAACATTTCAGCTATGTAATAAAACTGAGACTGGGAACAGATTTTTTAGCGTTTTGTTTGTTTATGTTGAGAACTCCATTCATGTTGAATATAATTTGTGTGTTTGATTTAATTTGGTACAATAAAGTTTATTTTCAACAAGTATTGATTTAATGTTGCCTTTTGACAGCTTTTGTTTTGTGATGTAAACTTTATGTTGTGATGTAAACTTTTATTTTGTGATGTAAACTTTGTGTTGTGATGCAACATACAATGCGTATGTCAATTCTCCCATTCCCCCAGTCGGGGTGCCGGGGGTTTCAGTATAAATACTATCCCCACTTTCTGGAAATTTAGTGCTTTAAATTCCTACTGTCGCTGTCTTTCTCATTTGCTCTTTCTCATTCCTGCTCTGTTCTATCAATCTGCTATACTATCTTCTTCTTCGCTAGACCAGTCCCCTACCTTTTTTCTTGAAATCTCTTCTGGGACAAGACTCGTGTATGAGGTCTGTTGGATCAGCTTGGGAATATTGGACACTTTCTGCCAGGTGGTCACTAGGGCTTCCTATGATGTTGTTATTATTTAGCAATGTAGGCATTTTATATGTATGTGTTTAGTTGATAATTTATAATGATGTTTGTATTCTTGTTTGTTTTTGTAAACGGGGGGTTCGATAAATTAGAGTACAGCCCCAGCGTCCCCTGCGTGGGATGTCTTTTTTGGAAAGTGACTGGCTGGTGGAGAGCTTTCAGTTTTACCACTAGGGTTGTTTCAGCAGATCTTTGATGCGGATCAGGGGTTGTCCGGTCCTGATTTGGCACGGAACAGTCCGCTGGACCTAAAGCAATAATCATGTAATGTAATTCTCCCATTCAATTTATATTTCATTATTTTTGTTTTTTGTTGTTGTTAGGCATGTCTGGTACACAGTGCAAGTTGCATATATGGACAAAATTCCAAATGGTCAATGGTCTGTGCTTTATATTTTAACAAGTTGGTATTTATAAGGCCCCAATTGCAAGGCTTTGATTACGTTCGGTGATGACAGGTGTACCCTAAATGTTGAATTGTTATTACATTACAAAATGACAATGGGCGTACCCTAAATGTTGAATTGTCATTACATTATACAATGACAATGGGTGGACCCTAAATGTTGAATTGTCATTACATTACACAATGACAATGGGTGTACCCTAAATGTTGAATTGTCATTACATTACACAATGACAAAAGGGTGTACCCTAAATGTTGAATTGTCATTACATTACACAATGACAATGGGCGTACCCTAAATGTTGAATTGTCATTACATTACACAATGACAATGGGCGTACCCTAAATGTTGAATTGTCATTACATTACACAATGACAATGGGTGGACCCTAAATGTTGAATTGTCATTACATTACACAATGATACAGTAGACTTTCATTGTGCAAACCAACCGCTAAAGTTTGAATTTTGGTTCTGACAGGGACTGAGGGAGTGATTTCCCCTGTTTTAACATTACAGGCTGGTGGCCTTTCTGAATGAACCACGCGGCTTAAGGGTCTATTTTATCAACCTAAAATGAAAAACCTTAAGAGCCATTTTTATTTTAGTGGTTGGTAGATGCTATTTTTAGCTGTAGACTGTTGGCTAGCCCTGAATGTATTAATGTACACAATGACCACACTTGTCACACAGGTTTTGGGTTTGCTGTAGTGTGGTAACACTCACTGTCAGTGTGAAAAGGCTCTTTCAAGGGGGTGTGGTCACAGTGGGTCCCTGTAATATGCAGAGATGCCAACCCTCACGGTTTCGACGTATTATTTTCCGGTGGCAAATAGTTTTTTACGGTTTTACGCTGAAGTCATTTTTCTTACGGCGAGAATAATTTTTACAAGAATATATATTTCCAGCTGATGATTATGGCAAAAGGACTGTTACACGTTTGAGACTGATTACACTTAGGCACCGTCACAATATAAAATAATGCAGCATATTATATAACGACCTTATAAGGTAATAAATCTATTTGATTGTTTAACTTATTGCATATCATAGTTCACAACCTTGTTAGCTGCGCTGAAACAGCAGCAGCAGACAAAACAATGCAAATAAATCAATGAGATTTACCTTTTTTTTTTCTTTTTTTTAATGCCGATACACAACCTCAAAGCGATTTATGTTAATTAACTCTAACATTGTGCTGTACATGATTCTGATTCGTAGCAGGTAAATGTTAAAAATTTTGCGAACTGACATCGCTTATCCTTCTGACTTCGGTCAGGGTCAAGTTTGACCACAGATTATTATAGAATTCTTTTGCAGAGCTCAGTCATCTTTGATTTTTCCAATATGATTTTTAATAAGAAATCTCAATCCTGGATTTGCTCCCTCTTGTCTACGGACAAAATTTTAAATCTACTGACAATTTATAAATTTCTCACTGACAGATTTTTCTGCAGGTTGGCATCTCTGAATATGCTGTTTATTTATGGAAATAGCCCATCATTACTGAAGATAGAAGCTCCATTCATGACAAATATTTTCTTTGAGTTTGTATGTGCCATTTTGTTCTTTCTCATTCCTAATCTGTACTATCAGTCTACTATCTTCTTCGCTAGACCAGTCACCTATATTTTTTCTTGAAACCTCTCCCAAAACTCCTCTTTTGTGTCGTTGTGCTGTTGGGTCAGCTTGGGGATTTTGGACAATTTCTACAAATGGTCACTAAGACTTTATATGGTAATATTATTTAGCAATGTAGGCATTTTATAGGTATGTGTTTTGTTAATATTTTATAATGATGTTTATATTCTATTTTGTTTTTGTAAATGGGGGTTTGATAAATTAAGAGTACAGCCTCAGCGTCCCATGAATGTGATGCCTTTATGGTAAAGTGACCGGCTGGTGGAGTGCCTTCAGTGTTACCATTAGGGTTGTTTCAGCAGATCTTTTATACGGTTTGGGGTGAGTCTTCTCTCAACCAAGTTGTGGTCCTGATTCGGCTCTATGCAGTCCGCTGGACCCTATAAACAATGACTAACATGGTTTATTTTATTTTATTTTATTTAAAAAGATTTTTTTCTGCAATGGCCTAGATTACAATGTGTTAGGTTTTGTGTTGTAGATTTGGTTAAACGTGTAAGAAGTTGTATAAATGTGAAGGAAGACCCCCGTTGGGGTGCCGGGGGTTTCAGTATAAATAGTATCCCCACTTTCTGGAAATTTAGTGCTTTAAATTCCCACTGTCGCTGTCTTTCTCATTTGCTCTTTCTCATTCCTGCTCTGTTCTATCAATCTGCTATACTATCGTCTTCTTCGCTAGACCAGTCTCCTACCTTTTTTCTTGAAAACTCTTCCGGGACAAGACTCCTTATTTGTGTCTGAGGTCTGTTGGATCAGCTTGGGAATATTGGACGCTTTCTGCCAGGTAGTCACTAGGGCTTCCTATGTTATTATTTAGCAATGTAGGCATTTTATATGTATGTGTTTTGTTGATAATTTATGATGTTTGTATTCTATTTTGTTTTTGTAAACGGGGGTTCGATAAGTTGGGGTGAAGCCTCAGCCGTCCCCTGCGTGGGATGTCTTTATTGTAAAGTGACTGGCTGGTGGAGAGCTTTCGGTTTTACCACTGGGGCTGTTTCGGCAGATCTTTTATGCGGATCGGGGGTTGTCCGGTCCTGATTTGGCTCGGAAGAGTCCGCTGGACCTAAAGCAATACTAATGTAATGTAATGTAATGTAATGAAGGAAGAAAGGACTATAATAAATTATAATGGAGGATTTTATTTTTTTTTATTTTTCAGTATATGTTAGGATAAATATTTTGATGTCCTGGAGTAAAACAGATTTGGTTTAAATCTGACAGTATTTTCGTTTGTTTGAAGTAGAAAAAAAAGTATTACAAAATGATCATTGTTGACAGTAATATAAAGGGCATTAGATATTGTGCTTTGTTGACCATACATTAAGGACTCTTGAATTTGGCTCAATCTTTTCATTTATATTGTATAAAAGACATGAAAACAAATTGTACATAATTTACCAGGTTGTCAGATTTTCAGTTGGACAAATTTTTTTTTTTTTTTTTTTTTTTTTTTGGGGGGGGGGGGGAAGGGTGAAATGAATAGTATATTTTGCTATACACACTATATTTGTAATTGTACTTTAAAGCACATGATGTGAGCACAATTTAAAATGTATGTATTTGTAATACTTAGTTTTGATGATGAGAAGTAGAATGTAGTTGTGGCTTATGTACAGCTTGGTGCAAACATTGATTTATTTCCAAGGCAGAAAATAAATATTTAAGCATTTTTTGGGCAGCTTGCTGTCAATTTTACAGTTGTTATTTTCAGAGCAAGAGGGCAAATTGAAAGCAAATCACAGAATTATTGAGCTGAAGTAACACTATTTTCTTTACACAACTGATAATGATGCAAGAAAGAGTACTTTCTTTGTATATTTATAATATTTTTTGCTATAATATGAAGTTGCATTTAAATACAAGTTGTGATTTGATCAAAAGTGTTCAGATAATGGCAATGTTTGATTGTTTTACAGCAATTTTCTGCACCATTATTACAATTTTGAATGAATATTCAATTTCATATATATGCTGTAATGAGTTTGTGTAATGTGTGAAAGGGCTAGTTCAGGTTATGCATATGTGCACAGTTCACAAGTGCACATAAATTTATTACTGGTTTGTTTTTCGAGAGCACACTGTGAATGTGGTTTGCGCGCTGTCTAAATATTTTAATTTTTTGGATTGGTAACTTACGTATGTCTCTTATTTGACCAAGTCACTCATGTTATCAAAATATTTTACTTTCATCATTAATAAAATAATATTTGCGAGGCTGGCGTTTTATGTCGGTGTAAGCATTTTCAGCTTGACTCTTAGGTTTCATTGCTCATACTAATTGGCCCATTTTGTGTTCTAAACCTTAAATCTGTATGCAACCTCTGTCAATGCATTCTCACTCGGAAAGTTTTAACCAAATTTGTAGCCAGCAAAACAGTTTTATTCAACAAATATGTGATAAACTTTTTTCTCGTTCATAAATTCCTCTAACACATAAATATATATGAATGAACGTACCATTTAGAGCAGAGTCTATTCATCACCCACAAAGTTTATCACACAAGAAAACCCAGAATGACAATTTGCAAACGCAGACCCACAAAAATAAATAAAACTTGCAGCACAAATGTTGCACCACTCCAAAAACAAAACTGACATTTTTTACAATGCTACTGACCACATACCCTTTCATAAACATCGCGAACATCTCATTGCCCCCATAGAGTCCGATATGTAATTTCTAAACATTTCGCCAAAACCTTAATTCAAGCACAAAAATGCATGAAATACTAATACCAAGGACAAAAAGACTAACAAAGACTGGAATGTTTAATTACATTACTTGATTATTGCTTTAGGTCCAGTGGACTCTTCCGAGCCAAATCAGGACCGGACAACCTCTGATCCGCATAAAAGATCTGCTGAAACAATCCTAGTGGTAAAACTGAAAGCTCTCCACCAGCCAGTCACTTTACAATAAAGACATCCCACGCAGGGGACGCTGAGGCTGTACTCGTCTCTAATTTATCGAACCCCCGTTTACAAAAACAAAATAGAATACAAACATCATTATAAATTATCAACAAAACACATAAATATAAAATGCCTACATTGCTAAATAATAACATCATGAGAAGCACTAGTGATCGACCATATGGCAGAAAGCCTCCAATATTCCCAAGCTGATCCAACAGACCTCATAAACAAACAAGGAGTCTTGTCCCCTGAAGAGTTTTCAAGAAAAAGGTAGGTGACTGGTCTAGCGAAGAAGAAGATAGTTATAGCAGATTGATAGAACAGAGCAGGAATGAGAAAGAGCAAATGAGAAAGACAGCGACAGTGGGAATTTAAAGCACTAAGTTTCCAGAAAGTGGGGATAATATTTAAACTGAAACCCCCGGTTCCCAACTGGGGTTGGAATGTTTAAAAATACATTGATAATAATAAATACAGAAATAAATACGATTGATACAATGAGTAAAAGGAATATTAAATTAATAAAGCTACCCCGATGCAGTTTGGGAGTAAATTGTTATAGGCAAAAACGTGTAAGTGATATAATGAAGGAATGAAAAGTGTTGATGATACATGTATACGAACTAAAATGTAAAGTTAAAAACACTCATTTGGAAAGTTATTTCAATACACTGAAAATTAAAATTGCTGAAAATATAAAATATGATAATGCAGAGAAGAAAAAGAAAGAGACAAAACAAGCCCAAAGCTTTGTCACATAAACTGAAGCTAAAGGTAACATTTATACTACACCAATAACATAACTAAAGCTAACATTCAGTAAACAATCTCATGTCATTAGTAAACATCTCATCATACACTCTGCTCTTTTCAAAACATCCAGTTATAGAAAATAAACAATTTCTTCCAAAACATCAGTTAATTATAAAACAATAAAAGATGATAGATTACAAGCGGTGCAAACTCGCAAATAAAATCAACCAATTAATAATTTTTCCAAAGTTATAAAAGTAGACATTATTGGATTCTGTGGCTAACTAAGCTCCATGAAGGCAACACAATGCATGTTTCAGTGTTCCCTGTGCATCATAACTGAGTAATGAAAAACTAAATACATGAGGATGACATCATACCACGGCAATCTATAAAACATGATGAAATTACAAAATCAGTATATCATACATTATCTTTTGTAAAAACTATCAAATAATCTGAACAACTGTGACATTTCAAACAGAAATAAAAACATCACAATTGCCACTTTTAACCTTCACAAAGTCATGCCGACTACACGGTTTCAATTAAAAAATGAAATTTTACAAAAAAATAAGAACAAAGATTAAAAAAAAAAAATCCAGTAAAGACTCACTGGCATCAAGGAGTTTTATTTTATTTTGAAAATGAATAAAACTTGCACAACACATTCACCAAAAACCCAGTTACAAAAACTCACTGAAAGGACATTACAGATTGTGTAGACACTATAGGTATCTTGACATACTAGTATCATCACAACAATCATGTTCATCATGACAATGTTGAAGATGATGATGAAAACTTGTATAATAGCACTAGTTTCCTAACAGTTTAGTGCTCACATATTATGAACTGGTCGATTCAATATTCCCAGAAATATTACCCAAACCAGAACAATGTAAACTTCCAATGTCAAAGGAAAGGGGGTTTCGCATGTACCCCAACGCAAGCATGTAAGTCTGTTAAGTCTTGGAATCAATTCTAAGAGATAGTATTGTATTGTATTTTACTGAAAATAACCTGTATACTGATTGTCAGCATGGGTTCAGGAAGAAGAGATCTTGTGTAACTCAGTTGTTACACGTTATGGAAAATATTACAAAACTATTAGATGACAGAAAACCAGTTGACGTAATTTACCTGGATTTCAGGAAGGCATTTGACACGGTTCCCCACAAGAGGCTTTTACAAAAATTAGAAGCATATGGAGTGTGCGGTAAGATAATAATAATAATAATAATAATACAGGATGCTATACGCGCCTTACCCCAAATCATTCAGGCTCAAAGCGCGGCGACCTATACCAACATACACGCTCACCTGTCTCATCCACCCTCACACATACCAAACACACATCCATCACTCAAACAGGTGGTGTAAAGGCAGGGAGATCGCTATTAGAAGACGGAAAGAAAATCGAATTTTTATTTTTGAAATTTTTTATATTGACTGCGTCCTGTACCAAGATAGCCAGTTGGGTGTGCAATTTTCTGTCAGACAGGGAACAAGTGGTGAGAGTTGGTAATGCAAGGTCTGAAAAGGTAAGAGTATCTTCTGGTATCCCTCAGGGAAGTATCCTGGGCCCAATCCTGTTTACAATCTTTATAAATGACCTACCAAAGTGTGTAAACAGCATGTGTCAAATCTTTGAGGATGATACCAAAATATATAATGATGCAGGTAAGAGTGATGATCTGCAAAAATATCTTATAAAGCTACAAGCTTGGACAGAAACATGGCAATTACATTTTAATGCTGGTAAATGTAAGGTGCTACATGCAGGTAAAAATAACCCCGAACATGAGTATGTGATGCACAGAAAGGAAGAACGTTCACATGTACCTATATTGACAAACAGGTATTTATAAAATTATACATGGCAATTGTTCGACCCCATCTTGAGTATGGGAACATAATATGGTTTCTAAAACTAAAGAGACAATCAGTAGCCATTGAGAAAGTCCAAAGACGGGCAACCAAACTGGTTAAAGAGTGTCGTAACATCGTTTGGATTAAGTATCTAGATTTACACTCCTTGTATGGACGAAGAGTGAGAGGAGACTTGATTCAAACTTTTAAAATGTACCATAAAATTTACGATTTGTACTGGACTGACTTTTTCTCAACACCTATTTGTAATTCAACGCGAAACGCGGAGGGGAAGATATTTGTAAACCACTGCAGAACTAACACTAAAAAGCTTTCTTTCTCCAGTCGTGTTACTAACTGGAACGAACTACCCATTTCTCTTAAGAAAGCACCTTCAATTAACTCTTTCAAAAACCAGTTGGAATGAGCTGCCTAAGTACTAAAAAATTGTTCTTTTACTTTGATGAACTGTAATGCATTCAGGAAATTTGCATGCACTATCAGACCCATGTAAATCATATGAAAGATGGGACATTCAGAATAACCATGTAATGTAATGGGACATTCAGAAAGGCCTGAGGGCCTGTTTTGTTCTCAACATACTACTACTATTTGCTATGGTTTTCATTTAGTGAAAAAAACTGGGATATTTTCAAGCAAATAGATTCCAAACCTGCAAAGTATGCAGGGCATCCTTTATCATACTAGATGCAAACCACATGTGAAAATTTTAAGTTATTTTAGGTCGGTCTGGTTCCCCCTCCCCCCCATTCCTCCTTCCCCCCCCCCCTCCCCGGACGTTCTTGTCTCTCTGCATTAGGCGTTTGTAGAAGAAAGAGCTCATGATGTGAGTCCTCTGGCGATTTACCTCCGACACACGTACGTTCCAGAATTAGGTGTCTGAGGATCAAATCCACACCATCAAGGTCAAGATACTTTACTACCCAATGAATTCAAAATACACAGGATTGTGCTTTGGTTAAACTGGGCTAAACCAAGTCTTCATTTTCACAGATTGAGGAATCCAAAATACCAAACTGAGCTAACAATTTGCGGGTCTACATTATTTTGAAGTGGACGCACATATTGGGAACAGTGGATGTAGTGTTTCCCATGTACCAGCTGACACAGCCACAAAATAAAAATGGAAGTGTTAGTGCAATCCCCTACATCTATACATTATTTTGATTAACTCGAGAGCCATTCTACTGTACTATAACCTATTTTTTTTTGTATGTTTCTGAAAAGCCTACTATGACCTTGACCTTCAATATCAACGCATAAACGGAACACATATGAAAGATCAATCTATCATCTCTAAATACAAGTTTGGACTTTAAATCTGTCATAGTTTAGGATCAAGATCACTTCAAAGTAACTAAATGACTTTGGACAGCTCCGGTGACCTTGACCTTGAGTGAGGTTGACCAAATTTGCAAAGTATGTGTGTCTCATCGATATCTATGACGCATCAAAAATCACAAGTTTAATATTAATAACCTTGGAAAAAAGTGAAATTTTGTGAAAACTTGTAATTCTTTTACTTACATTTGTTGACCCTGTGCCCTTTACCATGAAGTGAAGTCATTCTTTCACCGATAATTTAAGAGGTCTCATGGATATACACTATCTTACCAAGTTTGGTAACGATAGTTAAAATAGGTTCTGAGATATTAATCCACTTGAAAGTTTTGCACATGCACCATACGGTGGAGGGCGAACAGACATTTTTTCTTCTTTTTTAAATGTCATTTTTGGACTATTTAGGACTCTTCATGGACAGATCTGCAAAAATTTGAATATTTGTTTTTGGTGGTTAATATATAGACTCGCACTGCTATGCATGCGAGTCAAAATTTTGATGATTAACAGTTATTTTATAGGTCCTGTAAACACGGCTGTAGATGCAAAAAGGCTTCCAACTCATGTTTGAACATCAATCAGGTTATCACACATAACAAACTGCAAATCCATGTGCTTACCTCTCCAACTACATTCATCGATATAAAATAATAAGAAATAACCAAAATATGTGCTGATGCGGGAGAGATTTCATGTTCAAGCCAGTAGCTCACACCGACTCAACCAAAGTTGTTTAGTTTTGAGGTTAGGTCTGCCAGGCTAGCTATTAATAGCTTCGCCCATGCTACCTTTCCTTTCCTTTCACTGGAATGGAGGGTGCAAGTAAGCTATAAATAGCCCGCAGCCAACAAAATGTGGAGGCACTAAACAGTGCTGCTCACGTAGGCATTGAGCTGGTGTGAGCCATTTGCCTTGATTGGACTTTAAGACTATTGCGAAATCATGATGTCGCACACAGACTGCATGTGGCATTATCGACCAAAAGAGCATGTGGTATTTCGACCGCAAAGCCTATACATAGATCTGCATCTGTTCAGAGTAGTTAGCGTCATTCTAACAATAAACACCAAAATTGACACTATCCATATGTTGTTCTAATTAGTGTGACTTTTCACAGCATGGCCTAATCATCTAGTAACGTATACCAGACTTGCCTACCTGAAAAACATGTTGACAGTATTCAAAGCAGCTTAAAACCAGATTTTGGAAGCTTTGACCAAATTTTTGCATAACGGATTTGTAACATGTTAATATTGACATTGTGCACAAAGTGTACTGAAATACATGTACAAATGCGTGTTTACTAAGCAAATAATATTACAAAGTATAAGATGAAAAACTCCGCCAAGGATGGTCCCAAGCCCGACTGCAAAAGGAGGAGGGTTGGGCGTGGGGTTAGCACCCCCACCCCGTAAAAAATACTATGCTACAGAAACGCTAACAACAGAAGAAAGAGACAACTTTATCCTGGGAGAGGAAGGTACACCTGGAGTCGATTAGAAGGAATGGCACAGGACAGAGGACTCTGGAGAGCTGTTGTTGGCGGCCCATACCCTGGCAAGGGTGACGGGCATTAAAGTAAAAAATAAGATGAAAGGACAAGTGAAGAGTTCTCAGTTAAGGTCAACGTTTTGCAGAACAGGGCAAATAAACTCACTTTCACATACTTCAGGTTACAATGTATGCATGTAATCAGCACCAGTGTTTTCATGTGCACATGCAAAAAGCTTTTGATGGGTCTATCGCCTTTAGCATCTTCTTCAAAGTTTTTTTTGTGATTCTGATGATACGCACTTTCGCAGTCGTTGTGACCGTGTGTACAAGGGTGAAGTCGATTTTGCACAAAGCAGGGCATCTTGCAAACTGGCCCTTTGGGAGATATAGTCAGACAAGACCACTTTTGGTTGTAGACTTTCAATAAAACTTTCTTTCTAACCTGCTGTTTAGCTTTTTATTAATCTTTATTCAGATCGGGAGAACGGCATACATCATGGCTTCGCTCATTTTTCAACACACAGCATTGAGCAGAATGGAGGAAACAGGAACACAAGTGCAGCAAACTTATGATATGTGCACAAACTCCACCTTGGTAAGGGAAGTAACTACACTGCGCATCTTTTAATCGTAAAAAAAGAAAAAAAAATGGGGAAAGGAGGTTTTTTAGCGGGTTGACCAGATGACCGTACGCCAAGGTTAAATTGAGTATGAATACGGCGACCAAACATATGGTAGGCAAGTTTAATATACCGAGTAACAAGAAAAAAGACTGCTGAACATAGCTGTGGTGCTCTTGAGTGAATGGAGGGGATGTTGTTGCCATGTAAACTTGATAAAATATGCATAAAACTCCGTCAATTTTCGTTTCTTGGAAGCAATGTTCTGACACATTTCTCTGAAAATCATTAATGGCAAAATAAATGGCCACAAATAGCACCAATGTAACGAAAATTTGATGATTTCTCCATTGACAATAATAGGTACACTTGAATTCCTACAAATCATGAATGTTTCTTAGCAATATAAAGACTTCAAACGAAATCTTTTTCTTTCAAGATGCTTCAGAAATTTACCTCACAAATTAACATAATTTAAAACTCCATTTAATTTACTTTTGATTCTTATAAGTATAATTTAAAACACAATTAGTAAGAGGGAGAATGCTTACAACGATTTTCCTTTACCCATGCATGACGTCTAACACGACCTGCCCAAAAGTAGCAGAATTGGTGCGATTTCTGCTTCATAGAATATTTGTTTTCCCAAAACCAACATTTTGCCTGGGAGTTGCTCACTTCATTTATCTAATACTAAAATATTATCTTGGCAAATAAAATAACTTTCTACAGGGTGGCCCGTAAATACCTATCCATCCATATATTTTGAAAAAAATAATTTCTTGATTAATTTTTTCCCTTACATTTTTTCTTCTTCCTTGGTATTTAAAAAAAATGTATGTGTGCATGTTGCGAAAGAGTATGGGCCTAGAGTAGATTTTTGTTGTCTAGATTTGCCTGGATATAAATGTGTGTATTATTATTCTTAGTATTAAACATCCAGTGAATCTGTGGGCTGTCCCTGATAATATTATGCAACGCCATGTTCTATGAGATGATGGGAAGTATTTTTTTAAAAGATGTTTTCAAACTATGTTATCACCGAAACAAGGGCAGAAACTTGTTTGCTAGTTTGGCCTAATGTGAACCTCTGGATATAAAATAAACGTACTATTGTTTTCGTCATTTTGTCGTTGGTAAAAGGTTAGGACACGAAGTGTCCCAAACATGTGCTGTATTTTAAATCTCCTCTGTTTATAGACCTAGATCTAAATAAGAGTTCACTTACATAATTATAAAGCAAGTAAAACTGTTTGATATTTGCTTTATATCAAATTGCCAGTAATAAAAAAATAACACGAAACAAATTTTTCCTTCGTCTCTCCTCTCTGATCATTCTTACCCCTCCCCCCAAACCCCATCTCTCTTGCTCAAACACACACACATACACACCTTTTCTCTTAGAAATAGAACTTCCTTCCTAGAAAAGTCTATATTCATGCTTTATTGTAACATGGACCAACAGACACACACACATAAGAGAGAGAGAGGGAGAGAGTGAATGAGCGAAGGGGGAGAGAGATCGGAAGAGGGAGGGAGGGAGAGAGAGAAAGAGAGAGAGTGAGAGAGCCATCGTGATCTGCTGGCATCCACACTTCCTTCTTTTCTGCCTTTGAATCCCCTGTTTCTCTGTTTACCTGTACACCCCATTGTTACCGAAGAGGCAGAATCTTTAGGAAAAATGTGAAAACTATAGTTCGATGTGAATGTCTGATGCTCCATATAGTCTCCAGAGGCGTATTCTCTCAGTATTTTGCAAACGGGAAAAGCAACAAACAAACAAAAAAAGCAAAACAAACACAGATTGCATCTAGATCTAGACATTTTTGCTTCGTTGTTTGAGATGTCACAACGTCCTTGACCTTGCAGACCGTAACATTTGCGATTTCAGCGTAGCGGACGACAGACTGCTTTTTGGGATGCTCATTTGTTGCTTTCATTGGTTGTTTGTTCAATAACATAATTGCACAAGTGTGAAGGTTTCAGACTGTAATGGCCTTTGTAAACCTCATAGAGTTATAAGGATTCTATGCTTTCCCAACCATGACCTTTAAGAATGACAAGAGCTACCAGACTAATTTTGACACTCCCAAAGAAAGGTCATGCAAAATCAGCTATTGTCAGATAGTAGGTAGAATAAAAAGGATATAATAGTCTACGCTGCACCACAATTCGCCCTAGTGCTGGGAACAGAACTGTCATGGCTGAAAAGACTGGGCTGATTTGCTACAAGCGATTACAACTCACTTGAGGAAGAAGTCGATGATGCCATCATTGAGAAACTCTTCATCATTTAGACAGAACATGTCCTGGTTGGTAATGGTGATGGCGCCTTTGGTCTGAGATGGGTAAATGAGAATTCTGCACAAACAGCACGTAAGAAATAAGTAACAGGCAAATGCCCAGTTTAAAACAAATGAACCTTAGATAACTAACCCTCTAACCCCCAGAAGTGCCTAAGACTTAGCTTCTATTTCCTAGGTCAAGGTAAATAACTCCGTCAAAATGCCACACCATGCATACACAAAAATTAATTTAAAATAAACAACCCAAAATTATGTTACACTCAACATTGCTAATAAATCAACCACATAATTTTCTTCTAAATGAAATGTTACACATACAATTTTACAATGTGTTGCAACAGGAAAAAAAATCTGAATGTCAACATTGCATACTGCACAACATACAGCAATATGATCACTGCCACAAATAATAATTCACAGGTTCTTCATCAATTCAAATCCGATGGAAACAGATCTTCAAAGTGAAAGTCCAAATCTCTTTCCTCTCCATCATTCATCTGCACCTAAAATCCTTCAAATGGGCCATTCTCTTCAACAGATTCTGCAAGAATCTGACGCCATAATTCTCTGCCTATCAAAATTCAAACTTTAATCAAACTGTAAAAATTCACTGTGTGCGGTCTACAGACTCTAAGAATGCAGTGTTACGTTGAGACGCGCATGGTGGTGCGTGTGGGACGCGCACGATAGATCTGATCGTTTTGTTTTGCACAGCATTCAATAACAGAATGTATTTTCCTTTGATTTGATTTTGCATTGTTATTAGAAGAAGCTTGGTATAATGTTGATAATTTTAGTTGATCGATATTATTTGAGAATTTTCTAGAGTTGGTTGTTTACCATCGATCGAAGGATTTATGATGAAGAAAGTTGTATGACGTAAGACAGTGATGATGAAGTTTGTTTTGATTGCTTGCGCGTCACGCTGGAGTGTTCTACATTTTTCTGGAGTATAGAGAGACTATATATGTGCGCACTGTTTCAAACGAAAGTTGGAAAGTTGAAAGTTGTAAAGAGAAAGTGAAAAGTGGAAAAAAAAGCGATTGTATGCAGTTGTTGATGTTCGCTGAATAAAGTTGGAAAACTTCATACGACGACTCCTGGCTTGTTGCTGAGTGAACAGGTTGTGTGGATAAACGAATCTGAGTTACACCTATCAGGATTCAAGCATCGGGACTGAATGAACTACTGATTTTAAAAAAAACAACTAGTGTAACACCTTGAAAACTCCGTCACAAACCACAGGAAATTGTGATCACATGTGCGAGAGTCTCGCATATTTGCTATAAATAAGATTTCCATGTGGCAGCCATGGAACAGACAGATGTTCGCTCCGTGAGCCACACCAGCTCAATGCCTATGTGAGCAGCACTGTTTAGTGCCTCCACATTTTGCTGGCTGCGGGCTATTTATAGCTTGCCTGCATCCTCCCTTCCAGTGAAAGGAAAGGAAAGGTAGCATCGGCGAAGCTATTTATAGCTAGCCTGGCTGAACTAACCTCAAAACTAAAAAGCTCGGGTTGGGTTGTTGTGGAGCATGCACATAGCAAAAATATAAGTCGCTATAGGTCACTCCATGTGTAAGAGGGTTAAGATCACCTAAACCGACTGTCTTAACTGACTTGCTACTACGGACAGCTATCTATTCTAAACTAGGTCACCCCTGATTCAACTAATTAGCATTAAAGAAAAAAGTGATGGTCACACTCTAACCTCACAAAATGACATTCCATGAAACTTTCATTATACAGCAACTCATGAGGTCTGAGAAAATTGCAATTAACTGAAAATTAAGCTGGGGTCTGGAACCTGTGTAGGCCCCCAGTCAGGGGTTCAGGGGACGAAGCTGAACATTTTTCATATTTCTGATTGAAAAAGACTTCAAGAAGGCGTTTGACCGAGTCTTGCATGCAGCTCTATGGGCAACAATGAAAGTGTACAACATCAGCCCTAAAATTATTGAAGTCATCAAAAGCCTGTATGAAAAGGCTACCAGAGCAGTCCTCCATAACAGCGTCATCGAAAACTGGTTCAGAACAACAATCGGTGTGCGTCAAAGATGCCTACTCTCTCCAACACTCTTCAACATCTTCCTAGAGCGCATCATGTCAGATGCTCTTGCAGATCACGAAGGCACAGTCAGCATAGGGGGTAGAGCAATCTCCAATATTTATTTTGCGGATGACATTGATGGATTGGCTGGAGAGGAACAAGAACTTGAACAGCTGGTACAGAGGCTTGACACCGGACCACCTCCAGAGCTTATAGAATGGAAATAAGTGCAGAGAAGACCAAAATGATGACCAACACCATTGGCATCAACACGGACATCAAAGTCCAAGGCCAATCCCTCAACACAGTGCACAGCTTCAAATATTTGGAAGCCATTGTGTCAGACAATGTGTCCCGACAGGAAGTCCTCTCCAGGATCGCACAAACAACTGCTGCCCTGACAAGGTTGAAGCCCATTTGGAAAGACAGGACCATCAGTCTACATTCCAAAGTAAGACTGCTGCGCTCCCTTGTCATCTTTATCTTCCTATATGCTTGCGAAGCATGGACCCTCACAGCAGATCTACAATGAAGAATACAAAGCATGGAGATAAGGTGCTACAGAAGACTTCTGGGCATTTCCTATACCCAACACATTACCAACGACAGACCATCACACAAGCCATTGGACAACACGATGACCTGCTCACAGTGGTGAAGAAACGGAAATTCCGATGGTATGGCCATGTCACCAGATCATCAGGCCTTGCAAAGACCATTCTGCAAGGCACAGTGCAAGGAGGTAGAAGAAGAGGGAGACCGAAAAAGAGGTGGGAGGACAACATTCGAGAATGGACTGGTCTGACTCTGAGCGAAGCCATCAGGGCTGCTGAGGACAGAGAAAGATGGAGTACGCTGGTTAAACGATCATCTGTGGTGCCCCTACGACCTCCGGGTTAAGGGAGAGGATAGGATAGGATAGGATAGGATAGGATTGAAAAAGTATCCTGGCATCTGAGCTGTGAAAATAAGCACATTGTTTTGTCACCAATAACGTACAATCAGAGTCAAATACTGAAGCTGTGCTGATGGTTGTTTTGGTGTACATTTGAACATAAGCAGAGCAGGTGGCATTATTTAGTAGTTCATATAATTATAAAGAAATTTACTTAAATTAATAAGAACAAAATGCTGAAAATGTAGATGTTCTGAATTGGTGTCTCTCAACTCTATTAAACATTTGGTCATGAATGTACATGTAATAAAAAGGAAATTAAGACTTGTGGTGCAAGGTTGGGTTGAAAAAGAAAGTGTCATGGGCTCCTCCACTTACTTCCACCTCCAGCCGATTTTGACACTTCCTTTCTTGTCTAAATCTCTCAAAAGAGCTTAGTCACGGTTTCAATTTCTGAAACGGCATGTTAATGACGACAAGAAGGCACACATATACCAGAAGAGGAATTCTCAACGGTTCATTTAAAAATGTCAGTTATGCCAATAGCCTAACCAGTGATCGTCCTAGGGATTTGCAAAACCGGTATGACGTCACAGTAAACAAACCCACTCTAACGCAAACCGGTAGGCCAGTTACGGAAACCGGTATGACCCATAGCAAAGCTTAATAATGTGTCACTATTTTTTCCACCGAAAATCTGCCGACGAATGCAGTGATTAATTTTTGCTCACGTGAATTGATTTCGCCATTCCTCTCGGAAACAGCGTGACAATTTCAACGATTTTGCACTCGAAGTGTCTGGGCTAGATTCACGTAGGCTAGTACAAGTAGATGGCGACTCTGTTAATGCACTTTCTGTTTCATTAGAAACATCTTCGTCTTCACATAAACTTCTTTTATCGCCCCTCTCCCCCCCACCCCCTAGCAAAAAATGAAAAATAGATTTTTTCTTCTTCATTATTACTAGCCTATCTGCCACTGTCGCAATACATACTGACGAGCACGAGGAAAGAAAAAAATCGAAAAGTGCGCAAGTTTTATTTATCCGTATTCACAATAGCCTTGCGCCCGCCAATGTTATATCATTCTGTATTAATTACCGCAAAGAATATGGCAAGGCTACTTAACGCATTCGCAGGCCTCTCGTCTACACTACCTAAACACATAATCAGCGTGGCTGGCTGGCTCTCTCTCTCTCTCTTAATTTCTCTTGTTTTCTTTCTCTTTTCCTTTATTTTTGAAACCAGTCAAACAAAATAAGAACCGGTAGGCTCTACCAGCTACTGATTTTTCAACCGGTATTTTTATTCTCAAACCGGTAAAATACCGGTAATTTCCGGTGAAATCCATCCCTGAGCCTAACGAATAGTAACTAAGAGCGCTGTTCTCAAATGACTTTATATTATTAAAACCTCTGAGCAATTTGATGATAATATGCTTTGGGAATAAAAATTATGTGCTCAGGATAACAAACAAAACCTCTCCCCCCACACCAAATTTTCTCAACGGTTCTGTACGAATCTCAGATATGAACTCTGGAACTTCAAAATTAACGGTTTCCCGTTAATTAACGGAGAAATCTCATGCCTATTTATACTGTTCTTGCATTGGATTGGCTATGACTACACTGATTACACTGCAAGTTCAGCATCTCCCGAGTTGCTTCGGGAATATCTGATGTTCCAGTATTTTAACATTATAAAAATAACTTTGGGAACCTCTTTAAGCCATCAAGTAATAGTGCTGCTACATTGCATTGGGATGAAATGACAACAGTCTCGCAGTTATAATTATTGCTTTATCACCTCAATAGGTTGTGTAGAAAAAATAAGAATAAATAAATAATACCTACATCTCAAGGTAAAATTTGTCAGTGAAATATGGTGACTGAAATCACTTTTCAATGGGACCCTCAAAGACTGGCGAGTTCGACTGTGGCCTTGCACAGCTTCCACTGGCAAACCCTGACAATTTGCCACTGCCACCATGGCATCCTCCAACAAACTGCCATCACCCGCATGGTGCATCTCTCCCAACACTCTCCTCTTCCTCCTCACTTACCCCAAGCCCATCCCCGCCTATCTCTGCACAGTTAAGAGACTGATTGGTGGCACCGCTGTGTCTGCGAAAATTGCTGGTCGAGCACTGGGGGTGAGGACTGCACCAGCAGGCTGTTGGCCTCATCAGGCGTCATATTCTCTATCGGCAGCATGTTGTGGTCTCTGTAGTAGTCCAGCTGCTGCTGGAACCCAGACTCATCTGTCAGAAAGTCGATGATGATCACAAGCATGTTCTTCTTCGGATCTGAAACACAGCAACAGCCAAATAAGTCTGGCTTTTTACGAGTTCTGACAGTGAGACAGTGGAAAAATGTACTAGCAGTATTCTTAAAACAGGAGGCTGGCATGCTCTTTTCCAGAACTTGAGTGTTTTTATTTTGTATACATTCTCTCTCTCTCGGTATGAACATTTCCCACCAAATCATGGTCTACCAAATACATTCACTTTTTTTTTTTTTTACTCTCCAATATTTTATACAAGAAAAAACAATGGCCTATAATTTAACAGTGTAACAATTAAGCATCAAACATACAAGAAATCTTTTTGTCACTGCACAATTATGACAATAGCAAATGAGACAGTATACCAAATATGAAGAAACAAGAGCACAATGCCAGACTTACTAGCACTACTAGGGTCATAGAACTCTGGTGAACCTTCATCCATTTGGAATATATTTCGGATGCGAATGGCACAGCTGGCTGTGGTGCGTAGAAAGACCAAGGGCTGGTGTTTTTTGTGCAAGGAATACTGGATACGGGTCAAGTCGGAGATGAACACGTAAAACTCTTTTTCAGTCCCCGTTGTTTCACCTGCAATCACACCCTTGACAATGTACAGATGATCAACGATGGATAATAATGTTATAATAATGTAGTAGCAACTGATAATCCACTTCACATCAAAACTGACACTTTCACATCGCCTTTAATTTGATGGACTAAATAAATGTAAATAGTCACTGACCACACTGTCATTTCGACTTACCCTCTGCGTATGGGGATATGATGCATTCTCGAAACCCGCCGCCTTGTGACCTGAGTTTGTCTGGTTGCCTATATTGTTAAGCATTTGAATGAAATTTTCTTCATGTGGTTGTGTTCAGAAGGCAACAAAGAGATCATTACAAAATTTCAGTATTCAGTGCACTATCTTGACAAAAAACAAATTGTGTGGGAGAAGCCAGGAACTTTGTACGTTTTACATCACTACAAGGTATTGAACTCGTGCCTCTGTATGTATGACTGTTGCCATTGGCAGCATGACAAGGTTTAACTAGGAGGGCAAAGCCCATATAACTCACATGCTCCTTATGGAACTTGCGATATTTAACATGAAAATGGGTGCCCAGCAAAAAAAACACAAAATGAAACGGTGGCATTAAAATGTGAAGTAATACCTACTGATTTTTTTTAACTCTTGACTTTGAGATGATCTTGACCTCCTGCTCCAAGTGCACTCATGTACCATTAAATAAACTACTGCAAAAGTTGTATTACACCCCCCAAAAAAAGACCTTGGGATGACCTTGACCTTCAGTGACCTTGGGATGACCTTGACTTTGACCTTTCATGCTTATGTATGATCAAATAACCTAATGTTGTTGCATACTATGGGTTAAGTAAAGCCATTCTACTGTACGATTACCTTTTTTTCTTTTTTTGCCAGGCCTCAAATGACCTTGATCTTCAAGATCAAAGCAAAAACGGAACACCCATGAAAGATATCACTCTATCATCTCTAAATACAACAAGTTTGCACTTGCTTGTTTGCTTGTAAATAAAATGGACCAAGAAATTGACAGAGAGGGCTCAGTGGGTCTTCCTTCTTCTCCTCCTCCTTCCTCTGCAGAACCCTTCAACCGCACCACCCTCCCTCCCTATCCTTTCACATGAGGTATGTTGAGTTTGAGGTTGTCGTTTGAGGAGTGGAATAATTGGGAAGGTTGATATAGTGAGAAGGAAATCAGAGAGATAAGTAGGGGCAAGCTTGTGGAGGCATTTGTATGTGAGAGCGTTGAGCTTGTATTTGATCCTATATGAGACGGATAGCCCGTGGAGTTGTTGCAACTAAGGGTTAATATGATCTTTCTTTTTCTTTTTAAGGACAAGACGGGTAGAGCTGATTTGAATGCGCTGAAGACGATAGTAGGTACCGGCAACCTCTCTTTCCCTATGTGTGAAAGGTCTAGATGTGGTGAAAATGGCATATTTTGAATTAATTGTTGTGTTGTGATTTAATTCAATATTTGTGAAAAAAACATGTGAATAAGAAAGAATAAAACTCGAACGTTTTACCTATCTACTTTTTGTGTGGTCTTGTTGATGGGTTGTGTTGAGGGAGAAGGGAGAAGGATCGCAATCGGCAGCGAAAAGCTGCTCTGCACTTCGCCATTTTGAACCTGCCAGTGAAGGCAGCGCGAGCGACAAAAACACACACACCTCACGAAACTTCTGCTCGCGAGCTGTATAGGGCATTCATAATATGCAAATTAGGCCAGGTTAAAAGACGAAAAGCCAACGATTCGTTTCGTATAAATATTTTGTTAGCCGTTATTTTCTTTCTCGTTGAAATTCACAGTCAAAGTTTAGGAACGACTTTAACTGCAAATATCTTTTAATCGGGTAGGAAAAAGGCCAACTGTAATATATTTGTTGGAAAGCTTGGTTTTCGACCTTTTCAATGGTGTACGCAACTTAGTTACATGATCCATTCACAATTCCCGCGAGCCAGTCAAAGACGAGTGCCCATTCAAGCGTGCTTTGTGGTTGACCCGAACAGTATCATGGCGGATGATCCAAAAATGTCAGCTTCTAACGATGTGTGTTTGTCGCCATTTCTTCGCGAAATCGGAGAATCGATTGGTAAGTACACTTGATAATTACAGATGAATTTCGGATAAAATTATTATTGCCCATAGTTTTGTTTAATGTGTACCTCGAAACGTGTTTTGTTTTGTTTGAAAGTTCGACCGCTGAAGTGTTAGATTAGTCATTAGAAGTGTTCAAACATCGAGTTACGGTTCTGATACGACCATCGGCTAATTTTAATGCAAACAATTAGCCGTTACGTATAGTCGCACAATTCTTTCTCAGGTTTCGCAAAAACATAATTCACGCATAGTTGTGTAGTTTTCTTGTGGGATTATCGATTATTGATGTGATATTTATACGTGTATAGAAACCGGAAGTAGCGTTCAACAACAAACGCTGTCCTTCTAGAGACTAGAATTGGTAGGCCTACGCACTGCATTTTTAAATTTTATTAGCACTGACGTTAGGTTTACTGTTTACATGTGTTAAAATTAGTGTAATTATTATTAATTTAAATGCGTGTTACATGTCATGATTATTACAGGATGGTGGATCTTAGGTATTTTATCAATTTTTTTTCCAACCAAACTAGGCCTAGTGAACATCTTTTAGTAAGTTGAATGTTAGCAGGTTGCTTTGAATCTGACAATATTATGGTACAGGAGATGACTTGTATTTATTCCAAACCAGTGATATATCTGTGAATGTGATCTTTGTTTGTTTTGATACATTATATTGATTTCTCCAGTGGATGAGAACTTCTCAAAGACCATCACACAAGCCATTGGACAACACGATGACCTGCTCACAGTGGTGAAAAAACGTAAACTCCGATGGTATGGCCACATCACCAGATCATCAGGTCTTGCAAAGACCATCCTGCAAGGCACAGTGCAAGGAGGTAGAAGATGAGGGAGACCGAAAAAGAGGTGGGAGGACAACATTCGAGAATGGACTGGTTTGACACTGAGCGAAACAATCAGGGTTGCTGAGGACAGGAAAAGATGGAGTACGCTGGTTAAACTATCATCTGTGGTGCCCCTACGACCTCTGAGTTATGGGATAGGATAGGATGCGACACAGACTAGACATTGGTTTATACTCTCATCCAAAGGAGTAGGAAACAGGAGTAAAGTGTCTTTCCCAAGGACACAACACAGTGCCCCAGCCTGGTCTCGAACTCAGGACCTTCACATCCGCAAGCCAACGCTCCAACCACTCGGCCACCGCGCCTCCCTTGACTCTTTTGCTGTAAATTTGTGTGTGGTGCTGTTGTGTATTTTCTCTGAATGTGAAAAGCAAAGGATATTTTAACATTCATGATGTGAAGGTGAGATTGTTTTAGTTTTTTACATCAAATGTATGTCCTGTGCAAGGTTTTTATGCTTTTGGAAATATTTACGTCTAAAATATTACGGATAGTGATACATGTAAAAAAATGTCTACACTGGAACCTCATCTTCATGCATGTCAAATTAAATGGCTTTACAAAATAAGAAAAATGCAATTTAAATGGTAAGAATTGAATAAAAAATGACTTTGTTATGCCCGTTTTAAATAATGTGTTCCAAACTGCAGTTTTTTTCATGGGCAAAAGTCGTTCGTTATGCATTTTTGGTCTTTCCTTGTGCTTACAACAGAGTAGCTATAGCTGTGAAAAAAATTGAGCCATTTTAAACCATTGTGCACAATATGTTCATGAAATCTGGGTGTTGTTGCAAGAAAACTAACTAAATAGTGCATCTTCAAAATTGGCTAAATGTCACATTTGCTCAAATGTAACATTTCGTGATAAGTTTTACGCGAGATTTAACATATCTCCGGTTCTAATTAAGATATTTGGCTAATTTTTTGTGTGTTTAGTTTGGTTTTGTGCCTTTTTTTAATATAAATGCAGTTTTAAGTTTAAGAGCAAAAAAAAAATTTTCCCCTGCCGGTACCTAACGATAGATAGAAGCTGGAAGTCCAGCAAAAAGGGAGTTGCTATAGTAAAAAAACTAACATTTTTACTAACATTAGTTAACCCCGTGACCTTGAGGTGAATACATACTCACGTTGTTATGCATGCCAGTCAAAAACTAAAAGGTGCGAATTAGCAAAGGTACTTACGTGTCACTTTGAAGTGGATGCTATTGTTCATAAATCGGACTTCCGGGCCCACAGCTCTCATGGATCCTACACGCACACCTCGAACTAGGAAATACACACCGTCCATTGGCAGGTTGGGTTTCACTATCTGACCCATCTAAAACAGAAACAATCATTAGTTTGTGGGGGGTGCAAAAACATGTCAAAATAGAAAGTTGATAAAGGTCAATCTCCCAAAGGTAGGGTTCAGCACTAAGGAAAGGTAGAAGTTACAGCAATTTGAAAGCAATTTGAACATAATTGCAAGTTTCCAATGTTAGGACATCATGTTGTATACAAAAAATTGATAAAATCTATAGGCAAACTTTGAAAAAACTGTGGTACCATGATACTGTTTATGACAGTATCCGATACATGAACAAGTCACAAAGTCTCACATGCCTCGCTTCATTAGCTAAGGAGTGTATCAAAGGGCTGAGGGCTGATTTCTAGACTGCCTCACCTTCATTGTTAACAGAATGAATGAACATTGAAGTTTAACGTCAGTAGAAATCAACAAAGCTTTGCATTACAGTCTGAACCAAACTCACTTCAGCTTCCATGCGCTGGCGCCGTGAGGTGCCAAACTGCTTTGGCAGCCGTGTGCCTAACGCTCCGAAGATATCTTCTTTTTCTTCTTTTAATTTAAAGTCATAGGGCGACACTGGAACAGGAGGAAGGCATGAACTCTCACCACCCAGTGGGCCTTCATCATCACTGGACAGGATCATCACTGTTTCTGAAAACAAGATCACAATATTCATCATCACCACGCTCTCTAATGTCCAATGCCCCCCAAAATCTAACGCAAGATGGAACAAGTCAAATTAAAATTAGAACAAACAAATGTAGCTACAGTGAAGGCAATTCCATAGCCAGTGAATTAAATCAGCAACATTGTGTTTATAAATATTGAAGTCTCTATAGCTGACCATTTTTCACCATTAAACAAGACAACAAAAATATGCCATTATAAAATTTGTCAGGAAGATTGTATCTGCAAACCCACTCCCCCCCCTCCCCCCTTCTCCAAAATACCAGTTTTCTCCTTTATATATGGTGAACTTTATCCCAGTACTTCACATTTGATCCACAACAAATAACAGTTTACCACACTGCATTCCAATACATTACCTATTTCCTTCGCTTTCTTGCCACGGCCAACACATCGCGAGGTTCGAGCACACCGAGCAGCACCACGAAGGCCACCTCGACCATGACGACTAACACTCGCGTCATTGTTGTCATTGCTGGCAGGGCCAGAAGTGACTTTACCGCCACCCCAGGTATGTTCCGAGTCACACGGAGGATGGCTGTCTCCTGTCAGCTCCAGTTTCTTCTTCTTGATGATGACTTTGACCTCGGCAGGAAAGACAGGATTGCAGCTCTCGCATTTGTCCAAGTCGCTGCTGGTAGAGCCACAATGCTTGCATACTGCTACAGGGTTCAGCCTGACGCAAAAAAGCTATGGGCCATTGGGCCCCTCAGATCAAATTTCAATGGGCCATGATTTCAGCAGTAATTGCGTACATGTAAAAGATAACCTGGAGATATTATTACAGAAATTAAAACAAAATAGATTATTGTGAGTGTGCATGTGTTGTGAAGCATGTTTACCAACAAAACACTAACCAGAACAGGGATCAGTATTTTGACTTGACTAGGGGCTCACACAATCATCTTGCGTAGGATTAGCGGCGGTAGACTGTGGTTTAACAGCAGCAAACGACAGTCTAGACTGTCCTACCTCAAGTTTAGGTATTTTGGGGGGAAGGGGGGCATTTTCAAAGCGGCACAAAGAAAAACACAAAATCCTCCTTGCACGGACACAACATGAGCGCACACGATAGCAAATTCTGATTTGGAAGAATCGTACAACACTTCTTATTGGCTGAAAGATCAACATCCGGGCCCTCAATGCCAATCGCTGAACTTGCCTTAGCAAAAGCACGTTTGTCGCCTCCAATACAGTGCACTGTTATTGTGGTGGCGCACTAGTACCAAAAATCGAAGCGCCATTCGGCCCCTGGCAAGAATTGTAGATGGGTCATTTTTAATTTTTATGCGTCAATGGCGCAGGGCGCGCTAGTAAACTGATCCCTGCTGCTATGCCTTCTTCATCCTGAACACAACAGTCAGCAAAACCTCAACCACTCATGAAGCAAACTAGCAATTTTCATCATGGCTCAAAGGTACATGGATTTCAAAACACAATTAGTTGTATTTTCATTATACAAAATTGTTTTAAAACCATTCTGTGTGAAAAAAGGCACTTGAAGCTTTAATAAGACAAAGAAGCATTGAGTAACCTGGAGTTTTACGTTTTTAATCAAACCCAAAAGCATTTTAAGGGTCACCGACCATGACAGGCAGTGTAAGCGCATGTATAAGCCATACTTACATCAGCCAATTTGCGTTTAGGAGGTGAAGTGGATGCACACATGTTTCGTGATCCTTGATCCATAGCCGATTCCTCTGCAAGCAAAACATACCACTCTGGTTATACTTGCATCGCATTGCAATCACATTCAAGTAATTACTTGCCTTTTACAGCTCACTCAACAGTTATATATTGATTTGATTCCTCTTGTACAATTACATTATCAAAATAAAAATATAAATATCCAGAACTACATAATATACTCCACAAGTACTATAAAACAATAATAATCCTTTTAACTCTATTAGTATTACAAAGTTAGTTACGCAATAGCGCTTTCCTCTGCCCAAGAAAATTTTGCTAAACCCAACAAAAAATGGGTAGCGTTGGTTAAAAAAATCATAACAAATAATTTTGTGCTTGATTTTCATTCTGTATTTTGCTCAATGTTGTGTGAAGAAATGTTTGTTTCCTAATTGCTTACAAGTAAATGCATGTTTGGGAATATATCTCTCCCCAGGGGTGGATTATGGGTAGTTTCCCAGTTGCACAAACCCACAACCCCCCCCCCCCCCTCCTGCTCCCAGCTCGTCTGTTTTATTTAAAAAAAATTGTTCTCTCTCTTTAAACCTTGAACAAGAATGTGCCAGTGGTAAAACGAGCCATGCAAAATCTCTCTAAATTTGTCCTGGATGAAGAAAATCGCAGCAACTTCAACGACCTCATCCACTTTCGCATCGAATCTGGTGATACAGTTCTTCAGCAACATTTAGAATCCTCTCAATCTGGCACAGGTCATACATTACATTACATGGTTATTGCTTTAGGTCCAGCGGACTCTTCAGAGCCAAATCAAGACCAAAAGGCACAGGTCATGCTACATACACAGGGGCGAGATTTAACCCAGGAGACTAACTAGCCCGCCGGGCTAGCTAGGAAGTAAAGTGAGGTAGCCCGCATGGTTTTTAGACAGCCCGACAATCGCGTATTTACGGCAATGTGTACAGTGCATTAGACTAACTTCTTTATCGAAAATGAGCCAAGATCGATCTTCGCCATCTGAACGTTTCAGCCATGCAGTCTGAAAATGTCTTTTTCTCTTCGATTCATACTCTTTGTGACGCTCTTTCTTCTCCGAACTAGAATTCGCCTTCTTTGGCGGGGGTTCGTTGACCCCAGAAATAAAGTTCCACATTTTCGGATCAACAACCGTCACCTTGACAATACACGTAATTTGTAGCAGTGTCTTTTTCACAAACAAAGCAGACAGCGCGCTTGGCGCAAAAGAGAAGTAGGCAAAGGGAAATAACCCTCGCGTATGCTTCAGAACGGCATACTCGTAGCAGACGAACAGTGCCCTAAAAAAGCTCTCGCTTCGGACCGAGCTTCTAAAAGTCTGCAAGTAGTTTTGTTTTTTTTAGGTCGCCAAGCAGGCTGGCTCAACTATAAAGTGAGGTCGCCCGAGCCGGTTTTAAGTCGCCTCGGGCGACCGCTAAATCTCACTCCTGATACATCAGCAAGACCACTCAAAACAACATTCATAGAGTTGATTGGTGACTACATCAGGGACAATTTGCTGGCAGAAGTCAAAAAGGCAAAACATTTATCTCTCCTTGCTGATGAAGTATGTGACACAGCCAACTGGGAGCAGCTTGCGATTGTCTTGCGCTTTGTGGACTCGTCCCAGGTCATACGGGAAGAGTTTCTAGCTTTTGTTTCTTGTGAACGAATCACAGGTGAAGCACTCACAGAAAATAATCTTGGTTGCCTTGAAGAATGGGGTCTGCACGTTGAAGACATCAGGGAGCAGGGGTATGATGGTGGTTCAAACATAGCTGCCAAATTCAAAGGGGTACAGCCTAGGATCACTCAGCTGAATGAAAAGGCTATTTACTTTCATTGTGCAGCACATTGCCTCAATTTGTGCATTGTAAAAGCATGTGGTGTGCAGAGCATCCACAACATGTTCGGGACAATGAAGGAACTCTCACTCTTCTTTTCATTGTCTCCCAAAAGGCAGAGTTACTTGGAGCAAATCTTGAAAGCTTGTGACATCACCAACAAGCGAAAGCTTGCAGACTTATGTCTGACCCGATGGATTGAAACGCACAATGCGTTTGAAACCCTGACTAACCTGTTCACATACGTGTACTGTTGCTTGGGTGACATGGAGAACAAAAGCGAGGACTAACTGGGGTAGTGACATTCTGACTAAGTGCCGAGGACTAAGAGCAGCAACCACAAGCAGTGCTTTCATGGTGTCTTTTGTGGTCACAAGAAACTGTCTCAGATACCTTAAACCTCTCTCAGTGAACCTGCAGAAGAAAACACTGGATGAAACATATGCTGCTATTGAACTTTGAAGAGACAGCAAGTGCTCTTGCTGATCTTCAAGGCAACCTGGATGAGGTCTTTAGAACTTTGTTCACTCAGGCAGTGGAGCTTGCAGAAAATGTCCATGAAAATGTGACAATGCAGAGGACAGCATGTGGACAGACACTCAGACAAAATCAGCCAGCAGACACACCAGAACAGTACTTCAGAGGCAGCATAGCAGCGCCTTTCTTGGACCACTTACTGTCCGAATTCAGCAGTCGCTTCAAAAATACTGTTAGTCCAAGATGGACTACTGCTCGTCGCAGTCTAAGCTGCTGGTGTTGAGAATGCATGCAAGGTTCCTGAGGGCATTACATGTCTGGCAGACATGTGGGCATCTGACCTGCCAGATCCTCTAGAAGTTCCAGCAGAGTTCCACCGCTGGTGCGTCAAGTGGAAAGGACAGACATCACAACCACGCCCTTCAACAGTTGCTGCCTCTCTACTGCACTGCAACATAAACTTCTTCCCTAACCTCCATGTCATACTTCGACTGCTTGCAACGCTTCCCGTCACCGCTAAGTGTGAGAGGTCGATCAGTGGGCTCAAACTCCTAAAACCAGCCTGAGGTCAACCATGACAAAAGAGCGCTTGAATGGTCTGGCACTGATGAGACTCCACATGAAACTTGAAGCGGACGCATTGGCCATCTATGCATTTGCAATGAAATTCAAGACCCGAATGGCGACAGAGATACCTCGTCACCTCTTTCAGCTTGACTGCTGATTAACTGGAAACCGGTAGGATAATCATTTTCATGTACTCACTAGTCAAAGGGTCAACAGTTTTTCTTTGACTCCTGTCAATACGGTGCATTACTAATTTCCTTTAGTTATTCAAAGTGACCTGGAAACCCCCCCTTCTCAATGCCATAATCCGCCCCTGCTCCCCTAACACATGGTTAGTTAGTTAGTCATTGAATTATATGGTCCAGCAAAAGAGGGTGAATCAGGACCACAACTTGGTTGAAAGGATTCACCTCTGATCCGTATAAAATCTGCTGAATTACCCTAATGGTAACACTGAAGGCACTCCACCAACCGGTCACTTTACTACAATAAATGTATCCGATGTAGGGGACACTGAGGCTATACTCTAATTTGTTGAACCCTTGTTTACAAAAACAAAATAGAATATAAACATCATTATAAAGTATTAACACAACACATACATTAAATTACATTACATTATTATTATTGCTTTAGGTCCAGCGGACTCTTCCGAGCCAAATCAGGACCAAACACATACATGCCTATGTTGCTAAATAATAATACCATAGAAAGCCTTAGTGATCATTTGGCAGGAAAGCGTCCAATATTTCCAAGCTGACCAAACAGACCTATCCCTATCCTATCCTGACCCGTAACTCTGAGGTCGTAGGGGCACCACAGATGATCGTTTGCCCAGCATACTCCATCTTTCTCTGTCCTCAGCAGCCCTGATGGCTTCGCTCAGTGTCAAACAAGTCCATTCTCGAATGTTGTCCTCCCACCTCTTTTTCGGTCTCCCTCTTCTTCAACCTCTTTGCACTGTGCCTTGCAGAATGATCTTTGCAAGGCCTGATGATCTGGTGACGTGGCCATACCATCGGAGTTTCCGTTTCTTCACCACTGTGAGTGCCGCAGCTCACCGTGTTGTCCAATGACTTGTGTGATGGTCTGTCGGACTTCGTCGTTGGTGATGTGTTGGGTATAGGAAATGCCCAGAAGTCTTCTGTAGCACCTCATCTCCATGCTTTGTATTCTTCGTTGTAGATCTGCTGTGAGGGTCCATGCTTCGCAAGCATATAGGAAGATGGAGATGACAAGGGAGCGTAGCAGTCTTACTTTGGAATGTAGACTGATGGTCCTGTCTTTCCAAATGGGCTTCAAGCTTGTCAGGGCAGCAGTTGTTTGTGCGATCCTGGAGAGGACTTCCTGTCTGGACCCATTGTCTGATACAATGGCTCCTAAATATTTGAAGCTATGAACTGTGTTGAGGGATTGGCCTTGGACTTTGATGTTCATGTTGATGCCATTTGTGTTGTTGGTCATCATTTTGGTCTTCTCTGCACTTATTTCCATTCTATAAGCTCTGGAGGTGGTGTCAAACCTTTGTACCAGCTGTTCAAGTTCTTGTTCCTCTCCAGCCAATCCATCAATGTCATCCGCAAAACGAAAATTGGAGATTGCTCTACCCCCTATGCTGACTGTGCCTTCGTGATCTGCAAGGGCATCTGACATGATGCGCTCTCGGAAGATGATGAAGAGTTTTGGAGAGAGTAGGCATCCTTGACGCACACCGATTGTTGTTCTGAACCAGTTCCTGATGACGCTGTTATGGAGGACTTCACTGGTAGCTTTGTCATACAGGCTTTTGATGACTTCAATAATTTTAGGGCTGATGTTGTACACTTTCATTGTTGCCCATAGAGCTGCATGCCAGACTCGGTCAAACGCCTTCTTGAAGTCTATGAACACATGATATAGATGTTGTTGGTGCTGTAGGTATTTCTCACAGATTATTCTGAGGTTGAAAATCTGTTCAGTGGTACTTCGCCCTGCCTTGAATCCTGCTTGTTCTTCAGCTATGATTTTATGATTTGTTCAGCTTAGGGTTTCAACCTGTTGAGTATTATTTTCAGGAGGACCTTGCTGGGATGGCTGATGAAGCTGATGGTGCGGTAATTTTCACACCTCTGAAGGTTACCTTTTTTGGGAAGAGTGATGACAAGCGACTGGGTCCATGGTGTAGACCACTCCCCACTCTGCCAGATCTTGTTACAGATAATGGTACAATACAATATTATTGCTTTAGGTTCAGCGGACTCTTTCGAGCCAAATCAGGACCAGTCACATAATGGTGAGGGCATCAATCATTGCTTCTCCTCCTGCTTGTAGCAGTTCCGCAGGTATGTTGTCCACTCCCGCTGACTTCCCCTTCTTCAGCGATTGCACTGCTGCCTCAACTTCTTCCCGAAGAATTGGGAGGATTTCTTCTTCTCTGTTCTCGGGACATGCTAGAACTGATGTGTTTCCATTTGGTGTATGGTTGTAAAGGTCAGAGCAGTACTCTGTCCAAGACTTCTTGTTCTTCTGTAAGGCATATGCCAGACTTGCTTTGGATCGTGGAGACTTTGGGCTGTTTAACATTTGTCAGCCGCTTCACAGTCTGGTAGGCCTTCTTACTGTTGTTCTTGTTCAGACTGTTCTCTATTTCCTGGCATTGATCTTCTATCCAGTTCTCCTTTGCTGTGCGCATGCCTTTTCGGATGTCATTGTTGATTTTTCGGTAGGCATCAGCTCCCTGTGAGGTGTTCTTTTTCTTTTTTATCTCTCTTCGTTTATCACACAGATCCAAAAGTTCAGGTGTGATCCATGGCTTCTTCTTTGGTCGGTGCTTGCCAAGGATCTCAGTGACGGCATCTGTCACAGCTGAGTTGAAGGTGGTGGTCATGGTGTTGACATCTACTTCACCAGCCCCAAAACTGAGCAGTGGTGCAAATTTCCCTCCAGCTTTGGCCTGAAATAGTTCTGCCACCTCCAGGTCTTGCAGTTTGTCCAGGTCAAACTTCAGTCTAGTGCACTTTTACTCTCTTCAAGTTCAAGAGGAGCCGGAAAGACATCATCACGAGATCGTGGTCACTTCCGATGTCTGTTCCTGGAAAAGTGCGTGTCCTGCCAATGTTGATGTTTGATCTGAAGCGTTTCTTGACAAGATGTAGTCTATCTGGTTGTGATGCTCTCCGCCGGGACTGTGCCATGTCCATCGTCTGGTTTTTGTGGAGACCAAGTGTGTTTGCCAGTACCAGATTGTTGTATCTGGCAAACTCCAGGAGTCTCAGACCCCTGTCATTTGTCTCGTTGTTGCAGTGGGGTCCACATGTGTCTCCCCAGTTGTGGTGCGCATCTTGGCCAACCTTGGCATTCCAGTCGCCTTCCACTATGTATGACTATGTCCTTCTTCGGCACTTGGTCATGGACCGCCTGTAGATTTTCATTAAAATCCTCCACTTCGCTGTCGTCATAGTCTGATGTTGGGGCATAGGTCTGGATGATGGTGATGTTGAAAGGGGCTGCTCTCAGACGGATGGTAATGAGTCTACTGGAGACTTGGCGGCAACCCATGACAGTGGCTAGAATGTTCTTGTGGACCAAGATTCCAACGCCGTGTTTGTGCCTGTCATCTCTACCGCTGAAATAGAGCTTGTGGCCTTTGTCGGTCGTTGTTTCACCTAGGCCTTTCCAGCGCAGTTCGCTGATACCTAAAACTTTCTATCGATAGTGGTCCAGCTCGTGGGCCAGTTCTTCAAATTTTCCTTCCACAGTTAGGGTCCTGACATTCCAGGTTCTTATGACGATGTTTCTCGTGCGGATCTTGCTAAATTGTCCATCAGTAGCATACTTATCACCTCCGTCCTGGTGGCCAACGGAAGACACGGTCCTTGTTGCGCCGGGCGATGACCGATCCGGTATGGAATTAGTTAATAGTTTCATCATGTAGTGTGTCTCCGCCCTGGCCGGTGACTTCTGTGTAGAAGACTTTCGCCCAGTGATGCCGTGCAGGGCTGTTAGTCGCCTCTTACGACACGCTGGGAAACGTTGGGTCTATTCTATTTAGTGCCCAAACCCACAGGACAAACAGACCCCATACACAACCCCACAAACAGACCCCATACACAAATGAGGAGTTCTGACAGAGTTTTCAAGGAAAAAGGTAGGCGGCTAGCCTAGCGAAGAAGATATTAGATTGATAGAAGTTAGAACAGATTAGGAATGCATACCTGTCATGGGGTTTTCGGGTTGTGGTGTAGCAATTTAACAGAAAAACCATAGCAAATAGAGCTTACAGGTTTGGTGTAGCACTAATGTGAATCACGCGATTTGCAACAAAACTAATGTGTTTACAAATGTATTGTAAAATCTTGTTAATGCACAACACTTTAGCTATTATCATTATAAACATTTTCATGTACGTTTTTCAAATTAAAAGTGAAAATGCAAAAAAAAAATAATAATAAATAAATAAAACATGCAGACAGAAAATAAGCTAGGCAATCGAATCATTTAAAAAAAAAAAATAAGGGAGAGAATCACTGACACAGAAAAAGCAGATGAACTTTTTTCCCCCAAACAACTTTGCTTATTCACAAAACATGGTTTACAATGCAAAGAAAAGAACTATTAGCATTGCACAAAAGCTTATACCAATTAATTTAATAAAAATATAACTAAATGGCTCCTTCTGTCTCTCCCTCACAAAGACTGATCGTAGACTGAAGTTCTGAACGAACACGTGTTGCGGAAGTGCGGTGCTAAACCGGACTCGACCGGAACAGACTACTTTCGCGCGAAAACCCCCTTGGTTAAAAAAATTATCGTCACTTTTGAAAAATTGCGTAGCAGCTTTGTGATACGCCGTAGCAATGGGAAAATGTTTAAAATGCGTAGCGCTTCGCAAAAATCCGTAGCACTTGACAGGTATGGGAATGAGAAAGAACAAATGAGAACAACAGAAACAGTGGTAATTTAAAGAACTACATTTCCACAAAGCGGTGATACTACCCAGCATCTGGATCCAAACCAAAGAGCTTATTACGGAAAGAGGCGGAACTTCCATTATGTCATATACAAAAATGCGAGACGCTCTCACGGATTATTTCCCTTTGCTCGGGCTGGCTATATTTCATCATCTGCTATATGAATGATCTGTGCGTGGTAACTTATTGAGCCTATGCCATTGCAAAAGAACATTTTTTATGGCAACGTTTGCAAAAACCAAACTTTTAACCATCATTATTATTAACATTCCGCTACTGCTGTCTTTTTGTCTTTTTTCTTTTTGTTTATGTTTACTTATTGACATTTATTAGGTGCTTTTATGCTGCTTATGTGTGTATGTCATAGGTTCGTTTTCTGCCCTGGAATTTATTATTTTTTAATCAACAACAGATATTTTAAAATTAAAATATGCATGAAAGACTGTTTCATTTATCCGAAACTGTGTAAATCCGTAATCGTGAGAGAGAGAGAGAGAGAGAGAGAGAGAGAGAGAGAGAGAGAGTGAGTGAGAGAGAGAGGTTGGGGGAAGAGAGAGCTGTCATTCAATCAATTAATCACAATAAAGCACAATAACAAAATGTTTCACTAATAGTGTGAATTTAATTTATATCAGGTGTCCCCCTACCCCCCAACCCTCTCACCTCCCACATCACTGGCTTAATAACATCAGTCACTTCATGGATAATAATTAATTAATCAGACAGAACAATCAGAACCTAGACTACAACATTCCACGCAATATAGATCTAATGCGCAGAAATTCACAGATCAGAACAAGGACTGAGTTTTTACATTACATGTTTTTTTCCGTTTACACTCAAACGAAAAGGGATTACAACAGATCAATGACCATTTTTGTGCCTAGGTAAGGGGTTATCTTGCACAGTATTTGATCACGAGGAGAAAACAGACTTAGTCTAATTTAACTTGTTAACATAAGCAGTTTGACGAAGCCAAACTGCCAATCTGACATCTACTTTTGAAATATAAGCACAAATATAGTCAAACAACCTAGCAATAACGTAAACAGTGAGCGACCTGTTGAACGTAAACTGTCAGCAAGCAAACTGTTTTGGATTTAGCACATAGGTATAACATGAATCATTCAAGCCGCTCTCCGATTGTTTTAACACTAACAGCACTGCAGCAGTCTTAGTTTAGGCCTACATAAACACACAAAAATGAAGTTTTTCAATTGCAATTTACCTTTCTTTGTCTCTTGGAAATTTGAAAAAGGACTTGCCAACACAACTTTTTTTGTATCTGGCATTATGGCAATTGATGGCTGTGCAAAAGTCACCGCCCTGTTTCACTTGGTCGCCTTTCGACTTTCTGCCACGAGCCATTTTCAGCATGCTGACAAGGGCGCATAACTCGTACCTTTTGTCTCGCGGTTCTGTACCAAGTTCCCCCTCTTTCTATCATTAAGCTCTTTGTCCAAACTGACACAGCTGTGCTGCTGTTCCTACAGTACACTAAAGAAAAAATGCACAGACATAAATGGTCAGTGAATATAATCATGCTCGTAGAAAGTTTTAGGAAGAAAGCCAATCAAATGTGTCCCAATGATCCATCTTTTTTATACATTGTCAATGGACGTTTCCTGATTGTGTACTTTTCCACGACTCCATTTGTGATGACGTAGTACGCTGAAGGGCAAAGCGGTTTGGAGACCACAGGCGCTTGTATCTGGACACGCGAGCGCCTATACCTGTGACGCGTCTCCCTTCGGTTATGGAGACGCGTCACAGGCATACGCGCTCGCGTGCTCGCGTGTCCAGATACAAGCGCCTGTGCCAGACAAGGGGGCAGTATTGCCAGACAAGGGGGCAGTATTGCCAGACAAGGGGGGAGTGGAGGGGTTGGGCTACACAATATACTAAAGACAGCATAAGACATTAAATTACATAAGGAGCGTTGCAATTCATGACAACAATAAAACTACATCATATTAAATGATATACAAGCAAATAAAAACGGCTCGACATTGTGGCACCAGTTCACACAGTAATCAAAACAAAAACATTTCAAAGTACAAAACCCACATACACATTGTGAGAAAAAAAAAGTAATCGTGGGAAACTAAGTAGGCTCTTTGGTAGGCTAACAATAGGAGTACTTCCTAAATAGCTGTCAACATGTATTTTGTACCGCACTTCATGGGAAGCAACTCTCATTGACCTCTTTTCGGTTTATTTAGGAGTACTTCCTAAATAGCTGTCAACATGGGAAGCAACTCTCATTGACCTACTTTCGGTTTATTTAGGGATAATGCCTATTCAATTCTTTCCCTGTTATTGAATTGAATTGAATAACAGGGAAAGTACACTGGAGCGAGTACACAAACACACACACCAAGCAACAATGATGGCATTCAAACAGAAGAAAAAGGCAATGTGCAGATGAAGACTTTTGTTCACCTTCTTATCATGATAATTTTTGTGGTGCACACATGATTGCTACTTCCCTCACAGACCGAAACAACATGGTTTAATTGAAAATAATTTAGATCTATCAAATTGGAATAATTGTGTGATCGTTAGATTTAGATCTGGTCGAAATAAAAGTATATAATAATGATCCTGATAATTCAATAAGAATCCGATTTTACACAATAATTTTCATGGCGATATTCTAGCTGCTGCCTCTAGTCTGCCTCCATAATGATCAACACGATTGATTGTGGACGTATACGGCAAGACAAGTTACTAGACGAAGAGACCATGAGGCCTTCAGTCAAGGAAAAGTGAACTCTGTCTCGTCTACTTGTGAAATCTTAGGTTTTGTAGGATTAACTAAATGATGCGGTGGTCTGACGTACAGATGATACAACAAGCAGGACAGGTATGGTTCCCAGACTCCGCCTACAATTTAAGATGGCACAAGCCATAGAGGATTTCAACCGAGAATATCTGCCTCTCATCATCTTTGCTAACTGGCGAGGCTTTTCTGGTGGCATGAAAGGTTGGTGTCTCGCCAGATTTCAATGATTGTTGCATGAATACGGCTGATATTTGTTGATCTGATTAAATGATTTGCTGCATAACCTGTAGCAAATGTGACATTGTGTGTTACAGGATAGATTCATTGCTGATGTTGCAAAAGGGTTTAACATATGCTTTTGTTGTACACAGGCAGTTATTTATCATTGGTGTTTGCTTTAATATTCAGCAGTTGGCAGATTTACACTATTATTCTTCTTCTTCAGCAAATGATTTTACGATGCATTTTGTCTTTTTCGACCAGGTCCTGAAGTTTGGGTCCTACATCTATCGTGGATGCTTTGAGGGAATATAAACAGCCCATCATGGTCTACATCCCACCTTACGGGGAACTGAGAGGGGGGGTCATGGGTCGTAGTTGACCCCTTATCAATCCTGACCAAATGGAGATGTTTGCGGACTCCCTCAGCAGGTTGGTTATCTTTGTATCTCAGGCCCGGACTAGGGGGGGGGGGGGCTTACAGGGGTTACGTAACCCCCCCCCCCCCTCCCTGGCCTGACTATGTACCTCTTTTTTTTTCTTTTTTTTTTGGGAGGGAGGGGGGGGGGGGCTACGTTACAATCATAAGTAAAACCGGGGAGAAATTTCAACCCTCTCCCCTAGGCACCATAAAAAAATAAATCCTCTTCCACTCTACTCAATTTCAACCACTGATTCTTTTATCACAAGTAACTACATTCTGTTACCTGAGACACTGTGCTTCCCATAGCTTGAGTCTCTGCATTGTAAAAGCATGCGGCTTGCCTGCAGTGAAGAACTGTCACTGTTTTTCTCAAACTCTCCAAAGAGACAAAGAAAACTTGAAGATACCATCGAATCATCTCAGCCTGACACGACAAAAACAAAGCTTGTTGATCTGTGCAGAACAAGATGGGTAGAAAAACATGAAGCACTGGAGGTTTATACATCTCTCTTTCTGGTTGTTCACGACTGTTTGGGACAAATTTGTGAAGACAGTGACAATTGGGACAGTGAGACACTGACCAAGGCAACTGGCTTTCTCCACACCTTGAGCAGCAGTGCTTTCCTCTTTGCATTCGTTGTCGTCCGCAATTGTTTGCGTTACTTAAAACCCTTGACAGTGAAGCTGCAGAAAAGGACAAAAGATGTTGTCGATGCCTACAGGGAAATCAAAGCGGTCAGTAACTGCATGTCTTCTATTAGAAGAGATGTCGACACAGCGTTCGTTGCCTGGTTCGGTGAAGTCAGCAAAATGGCGAATGCTTTGACAACTGATGTTATTGTTCCTCGTCAAGCATCCCGACAGACTCTCCGTGACAACCAACCTGCGGCCACTCCAGAAGAATATTTCAAGATTAGCATTGCCATTCCTTTCTTGGAACACCTGTCAATCGAATTGGACTCGAGGTTAAAAAATGCTGACCTAGCAGTTGATGGTCTCTGTCTGGTGCCAAGCACTTTAATAGACAACCAGGATGGTTTCATGCAGGTTCCAGAAGGGGTGAAGACACTGGCAATGTTGTGGGAGTCTGATCTACCAGACAACGCTACCCTTGATGCAGAATACCAAAGGTGGGTTTGCAAATGGCGAAGTGCTGCTGAGAATGCGACAGCTATCATCGCATCCACGGCATCAGAAGCAATGAAACATTGTGACAGGGATTTTTATCCCAACCTGTTCATCATGCTAAAGAACCTTTGCACCCTGCCTGTCACTACTGCCGAGTGTGAGCGTTCAAACAGTCAGTTGTGCAACCTGAAAAACTACCTGCACTCTACAATGGGGCAACATAGACTCAATGGACTTGCTTTACTGAAAGTGCACAGGGATGTTGATATTGACTTCAAAGAGGCAGTGAACTGTTTTGCCAGAAGATACAATTCACAAATGGTACTAATGCCGAGGAACCTAGTGCAGCAAGACTGAAAGTGAAAGCAGGGCGGTGATGTTCATAAATCACAAGGTAAAGCTTTATACTGTTAACGATCAACAAAATGTAGTGAATAATAATAGTATACAAAACATCTCTGCTGATAAATAAATGTTCGTTTGTGTTTTGTTGTTGTTGTTTTTTTTTAAGGGACGGGCAGATGATTATTTTTGTACCCCAGAGTTTGTCAGTTCAATTTGTTTAAAAAGCTCAAAGTCCCAGACCATCATAAATGGCTTTTTCAAGGTTCAGATTGCACCAGATTGCACCATTTTGCATCCTTGAAAAAAATACTTCCGGGGGGGGGGGGGGGGGGGGGGGGCATGCCCCCGGACTCCCCTAGAAGGCTCGGCGCTTCGCGCCTTCGCTGAATCTGTAACCCCCCCCCCCCCCTCCCCTCAACTTTTTCCAGGTCCGGCCCTGTAATCTGTATATATCTCGGGAGCGCCTATTGGCAATCGATTGCCTTTAGGTTTTCAACGCTATTGGCAATCGATTGCCTTTAGGTTTCAAACGCTATTGGCAATCGAGGCTCATGTGCAGTCAGAATATGTATTCTACCTAGATAACGTGTTGTAGACAGTAGGCCTATAATTCAGTAGCCAGAGATGTGTGTGAAATAAAAGTAAACAACGGTTATTCCCACTCGATTACGTCACCACTCACTGAAGTTACCTCCCTTGTGGTTAGACAACGCACAAAAATACAATGCATAATTAATTAAGCTGGAGTGGCCACTGCATCTCGTTTGCATGTTACAGCCATACTACTACTACTACTACTACTACTACTACTACTACTACTACTACTAAAATATACTACTGCTGCTGTGCTACTACTACTACTACTATTTTGTAGGCCTATACTGTTTTTCTTTCAGCAGAATTTATTTAAATATTACTGTATTTTGTTTTAAAATTATGTTTGTGTGTTTTATTTGGATTTTCTTGTTAGAAAAGTAATATTAAGGAATTAAAATTATTAATATTAACAACAACAACAACAACAGAAAAAGAACAATATTATTAACACTACTACTAGATATATATCTACTACAATTTTCTTAGATTTTATTTTGCTTTTTTTAATTTTATTTATTTATTTATTTATTTCTTAGGCCTATTATTATTATTATTATTATTATTATTATTATTATTATTATTATTATTGTTATTATTATTATTTATTAATTAATTAATTTATTAATTAATTTTTAATACTGGGTTCCTTTCTGCATTTTGTAAAAATATGTATTTTATTTCATAATTATGTTTAAATGTTTTAAATTGATAGAAATTTGAGAGAAATGTTATAGTCATTTGTTTGTGTAAAGCACTTTGTGATTTTGGAAAGCGCTGTATAAATTGCCTGTTATTATTATTATTATTATTATTATTATTATTATTATTATCACTTTCTTTTATTCTTATTTATTCAAATAGCACTCCATCATCGCGTTCTAACTGTTTTAGGGCTTTTTGAATAATCATATTATATAATATAATAATATAGATAAATATTACATAATCATTACATTTATCAGTACAACTTATGTTAAATGATGAATAAAAATTGGTGCAACAACAACAACAACGAAATTCAACATAGGATGCAACGTCGATCCTTCTTGGATGGCAGCCATTTTGGAATGAACGTTGGAAAAAAAAAAAAGACAACCTCAATTCCGTGAGATTTTCCTATCCTATCCTGTCCCGTAACCCGAGGTCGTAGGGGCACCACAGATGATCGTTTAACCAGCATACTCCATCTTCTCTGTCCTCAGCAGCCCTGATGGCTTCGCTCAGTGTCAAACCAGTCCATTCTCGAATGTTGTCCTCCCACCTCTTTTTTGGTCTCTCTCTTCTTCTACCTCCTTGCACTGTGCCTTGCAGAATGGTCTTTGCAAGGCCTGATGATCTGGTGACGTGGCCATACCATCGGAGTTTCCGTTTCTTCACCACTGTGAGCAGGTCATCGTGTTGTCCAATGGCTTGTGTGATGGTCTGTCGGACTTCGTCGTTGGTGATGTGTTGGGTATAGGAAATGCCCAGAAGTCTTCTGTAGCACCTCATCTCCATGCTTTGTATTCTTCGTTGTAGATCTGCTGTGAGGGTCCATGCTGAGAGATTCTACATCCGCCGATTACCTAGCCTATTTATAGCACGCGCCGATTGCCAATAGGGTTTGAAACCTAAAGACAATCGATTGCCAATAGTCACTTCGATATAATCTCTGTGTATTATCTATATCAACTGTCTGTAGGCAACATATAGTTGAGTGTGGGTGGGGGCTGTATTTGTCTCCTAATAATAATAATAATAACGTATTTTTGTATAGCGGGTACTCCAGCCTATGACCAGACTCACCACGCTTTACATAATCATTACATAAAAATACATACACTCAGTCAACATGCACTCGGTCAAACATCGCTTTTGCTACGATACACCAAAAGACGGAACAGTAAAAGTAAAAACTATTTACAACTATGTACACAAATGACAAAAAAAGACATAAATAGAATAGCAAAAACATATTCAAAGCTATTTATATGCCCGGTTAGACCCAGGAAGGAAAAAGAGTATAAATATTTACAGCCGTGTATACACTTACGGATCAGACAGAGAGAAAAGAGGAGAATGGCAGCAGGATACAAATCAGTCTGAGTAATGCAGTTTGAAGAGGTGCGTTTTGAGGGCCTTTTTGAATGCATGTGTTGATTGTATGTTGCGGATATGGGAGGAAAGGGAATTCCACTACTTGGGTGCGGAGTAAGAGAATGCACTTGGCCGTATGTCTTAGTGCGGGTGACGGGAACCTTGAGTGTGCGAGTGTTAGTAGAAGATCTTAAAGTGCGTGAAGGAGAGTAGACAGACAGTAGATCAGCAAGGTAGGAAGGACAAGAATCTGTGATGAAGTTGTGACAGAGAACAGAGAGTTTGCAAGCTGCAAGATTGAAAAGAGACTGGGACATGGTCAGCGATTGCTTCACAGAATGCTTTGCTCGTTTGTTTGCACAATGACCGTACATGTACATGTATAGGTTTACATACACTAGTACGCTGCAGCTATACTGGTTCGAACTGGAATTTACTGGTATGTACTGCTCTGGTGCTGGTTTTATCGTAACCTCCCACGCCTGATCAATAGGCACTGGAAGATTCGCTCGCGTGTGCCAATAATTATAAACTTTCACTTGCTTGCTCAGTGTAGGGGAGCTAACTTGGAATTCTTGAAGGGAAAATTTATGATCGGGACCGATTTAGACTGTCCGTGTCCGTGTCCGTGTCCGCGCGAGAGGCACGGTGGTCTAATGGTAGTGCTTCGGCTTGCGGATCTGAAGGTCCCGGGTTCGAGCCCTGTCCGGGCCATTGTGTTGTGTCCTTGGGAAAGACACTTTACTCCTGTTTCCTACTCCTTCGGATGAGAGTATAAACCGAGGTCTAGTCTGTGTCGCATGCACTCAGGCCGGAAACGCACACGCGAACACCTTACTGACTCCTCCTCTTCCGAGGCGGGTGACGGTGCTGAGCTACCTTCACCCTCTCGAACGGTGGTCTCTACGTCTGATGACGATGCGTGGGCGGAAATTGAAGACATCCCCCCGCACGATGCCAACCATCCTCTCACCCCTAATGATGCCCCGATGGGTGACCCCCCCGGAGCAACCAGCCAGCGACTGGACGAAAGTCAGACGCAAACGCTCCAGATCCAATCACAAAACTAGGCCCCCCATACGCACATCAGTTCCGAACTATGGCCTATGTAACTTCCCGGTCATAATTCAACAAACCGGGGACACCTCCCTGGTGAAAATTAAATCACTACATTGGAAAATGTCCGACATCCTTAGACAGGCTGTCACAGACGTAGACAAGATCCGACCCTACGGTGACGGTTTCTTGATTGACTGCGTCACCCAACTTCAACAATCCAAACTGGTGAAACTGACACAACTTGGACAGATATGCATCGTCTGCACCATCCCGACCCCTGTTGTCGAGGGTGTGATTCGGGGAATACCGACCACGGTTTCCGAGGTCGAGCTGGCCGAGAGGTTTGACGGCACCGTCGCCTCGGACGGTACCACCCTTCCATGCAAAATTAGATCCTTTCGGCGCCTCTCTTATGCCAACGGCGCCCCTACAACATGTGTTAGGGTGACCATTGAAGCCTCAACCTTGCCTGAGGTCATCAAACTTAATAAACGAGAATTCCCTGTAGAGGTATACACCGCCCCGGTCTTCCGGTGTTTCCATTGTCAAAAATTCGGGCATGCAAAAAAGGATTGTAAATCCAAGCTTCCGGTCTGCTCCTGGCGCGGCCTGTAAGGCCACCAAGCGTCAATGCGCCAATTGTCATGGCGAGCACTCCGCAGCCAACCACCACTGTCCCGCCCTCCAGGAGCGACTATTGGCTAACAAGCTAAGAGCGCAAACGTATATGCCCCGAGCCCAGGCATATCACCTGGCCAAAACTCAGCTCAAAACAGACTCAGAAAATCCACCCCCGTCCCCAAACGACCAGTGATCAAAAATGCCCTTTCCGTCATCTCTCCTGCGATTCCGAGGTCGACAGGCGCTCGCGCGCCCTCGGCCATCTCTGGTCGGACTCTATTCACGGAGCGTCGCTTCACATTCCGTCGCTTCACATTCCGCACCTGAGGTCCCAGCTGGTGTCCCACCCGGACCACAGGACTCTCCTTGGGCAGCCATAGTCAGGCTGGAAGCCGTGATTGCGAATCTAGCCTCCAAGTTGGACACCCTGGCTGACTCCCTCTAGGCAGCCAGGACTTCATCTACTGCTCCGACTCCTACTCCGCCACCAGCCCAGCCTGCTCCACCGCCTGTCCAGTCTCAGGCTATGGCGGTACTCCCTCAAAACTCCAACGAGGACTCCATCTGGGGCTCATCCCCCTGTCCCCCTGTCACCACACAAAACACCACTAAACACGCAGCCTCTCACCTGATTCGAGAGCTTTTGGCCCTCCTGAAACCTACTCTCCCTCATGACACTCTTGTTACCATTACACACCTAATTGGCTGTGATGATATTCTGGGAAGATACGTTTATCTTACTAGGGGGTAAGACTTATTGATAGATGGGCGATGTGCTACCACTATCGATCGTTCTTTTACCAGAATTCCGAAAGTTGTGTGAGAGACAGATCACGGCACTTTGGTCACATAAAATTTATATTTGTTCTCGGGAATTTTAGTATCATTTGGCTCAACTTGAGAACCGTTAATTACTAATCAAAAGACTAGATTATTATGACTCGAGAGAAGAAAACTAATAGCTACACAACAATACAAATAGAATGACACCAGTCGTATGTATGTAATTTCACTTTTTATATATTCAACACAAACTTTAACATTTCTGCATTAACCGGTAAATTAATAAGTAATATAGTTCAACGTGCTGGGAGAGTTCTTTAGCAGGGTTTATTCATCCTGTGCTAACTGTAGTTATGATTTTCACTGTTCGTAGTTTTCTAAATGTTCGAGTGGTTCTTTCTCGAGGGTAAGACTCAGTTCATTTGCGGGTGACTTATCTACGGTGAGTCGGGTCGCCCTTGTAGCTGTGGGGTTCGGACGTGGCCAGGTAGACTCTGGATTGTTCTCCTTTGGTGCCACGGGAGCGACGGTCAGGCGTTCGTCTCCACAAACCTTTATGATCCCAGGTCCGACCTGTAAAAGTCGGAGCTCTGGCTACAGTATTCTCGTTAGCTATAAGTGTGCGGTCTCCTCTGCAAAGTGTCTATAGCATCAGACACCTGCAGGGTTCCCATATGCACAATTCGATTCGAATCTTAAGGCTAAGATACATCAATCCACATGCATACTGTCTCAGAAACAATAATCTGTTTCTGTAACTATATATATATCAAGAACATATTATCAATACATGGCAATCAATATACAATAAACATACACATATCAAAACTACTAGTGTTATCTTACTTGTAGACTCTGGGACTCGTGAAATCGTCTTTTAAGTCTCTAGCACTCTCTTGATGAGATGGAGATAGACGGACACTGCAGTTTGTTCCTTTAGTTGACCCTCACAGCTGGACGGTTGGTTTGTGACTGACCAGCTGAGATTTGGTCCCCAAAGATATGCAAAAGTTCCTAGGAGTCTTCTGACCAATCGTTTTATTTTGAATAGTTCCTCCCCCTCTCTCTTGTCACTGGACACGCATAATTATCTTTAAAGTGGAGTGTCAGGGTTCGAGGGTAGGATAGATGTAATAACGATAAGCTGTGCCTGCCCAATACTGGTGACATCATCTTGGTAACTTTTGGCTGGAGTGCTCCTTAACAGGGACAACGTTCTAGTCCGTTTTGACTAAAGTATGCTAGTTACCATCATGCATGGCTAAGTCTGTTCGATGTTATCTGGAGACTTGGCCGCGTGACTGTCTGAAGGAGGTTAATTTGCCATGTGTGGGCTGCGTTTTAGATAACTGTTGAATTAACGTCCAGTTTCATTCGATGGTATCTATGTTTCGCTAAGCTAATTTCCTACATTTTTGTCGTCAATATTTCTGCTGTTACATTGGCACAGCCACTGACCCCCCACAGGTTGCCCCCAAAGCACCCAGAAGTAAACAAAACACTCTCCCAAAATGAATCCGACAACTCACAACAACATTTCCATCCTGCAGTGGAATTGCAGCACTGTTATAAATAAAAAAACCTTTTCTAGAATCCTACATACAAGAATATGGCCCCTTTGGCGTCCTCCTACTCCAGTCACTTAATGTGACTCCACGCATGTTACCCCGCCTTGAGGGGTATTGCTTTCCTCCCTCTGTCGGCCTCGAGGGGGCAGGTGGCAAGGTCAGCGTAGCCACCTACGTCAGCACCAAACTAACATACCAGCCACTTCTTATCCCTGTTGGACCGGATTTGGGATGCAGATTGGGGCATTGTAGTATCTCCCTACCCACCGCTGGACCTCTGCCTATTGCAATTGTAAATGTGTATTACCCTGTAGGTTCATCCCAGGCTACCCATGTTGCTTGGATTAAGCAACTCGACCCTCACTCCCACCACTGGATAGTCGGGGGTGACTTCAATGTTGGGCACTGCTCCTGGGACTACACGTGCCCCGACCAACGAGGGAACCACCTAGCCGACACCATCCTCGACTCCCATCTCAACTGTTTGAATGATGGATCTATCACCCGCATATCGGACGCAGCAAACATACGCCACACTGCTATCGATCTTACTCTAATTTCCTCCGCGCTTGAGGCTGATGCTCTGTGGTTTACCGGAAACGACCACATCCATTTGATTGTGGGTAAGGTTTCCCCCATCGAAGTGGACTCCTCAGCTAATTCCCGTTTTAACTGTAAGAAAGCCAACTGGTCCCTCTTCCGCCAGAACCTCGACAACGCTCTCCTGCTGGAAAACCCTCGCGACCCTGATGTCAATACGCACTTGGAAAATATAAGGAACATAATTCTAACCGCTGCTACCTTCTCTATCCCTAAAACCAAAACAAAAAAACCAAAAATACTCAGCACCCCAAACACTCTACCGAATGGGGGGACGACACATGTGCAGCGTCAGTCTCCAACAAGCGAAAGGCCATGCGCGCCTTCAAGGCCAATCCTAATGAAGCCAACCGTCAAGCCCTCAAGAACGCTTCGGCACACTGTCAGGATACCATCGCACAAGCCAAATCTACTTTCTGGGACAACTACCTCTCTGCCAACATCAAGGAACCCAGGGACTCTGCAAAACTTTGGGCAAAGCTCAAGAAAATGCGAGGTCGAACTCGTCCTCCCCCCCCCCCCCCCCCCCCCCCCCCCCGCCCCATGCTTATCAATGGGACATTGGTGTTCGATAGCTGCTCTAAAGCTGAAGCCCTGGCGTCCACCTTTGCCACCGCCAGCCAGACCAGCCAGCTCCCACCAGAAATGAAAACCATCAGAAACAAGTCAACTCACCCGGATCCCACTGACGACAATACCCAATGCTATAACAGCGACCTTACCTTAAAGGAATTAACTACGGCCATCACATCAACGGGCGCTGCGTCCAAGGCAACTGGAAGCGATCCAATTAACTATAAGATGATCAAAAACCTCCCTCCCAGCAAGCAATCTGCATTACTCGACCTGTTCCAGTCCTGCTGGAGGCAGGGGGTTGTCCCCCAGTCCTGGAAAGAGGCTACAGTTGTCGCCATCCCCAAGCAGGGGAAGCCTCAGAACATTGCCGAAAACCTTAGGCCTATCTCGTTGCTCCCCCACCTCAGCAAAATTTATGAAAAGATGATAAAAAACAGGTTGGAGTTTGTCTTAAATAAACACAATATTCTCCCTACATGTCAGGCAGGGTTCCGCAGAGGAAGAAACTGTATAGAACAAGTTGTCAGGCTGGTTGAGCAGGCCAGGACCGCGATGGTCAAAGGCGACACTGTCGTCGCAACATTTTTTTACATCAGGAGGGCGTTTGACACGGTCTGGCATGACAGACTGTTGGCCAAACTCGCCGACCTCGGCCTTTCGGGCCGTATCTACCATTTTGTTAAATCTTTTTTGCCCAATCGTTCCTTGGCAGTCCAGGTTGGGTCCGCCAACTCTCTACGTCACACAGTCGACATGGGGGTCCCCCATGGTAGCGTGATTGCTGTTTTCAGTCATGTTGTATGACATCAAGGACAGGCTGAACAGTCCCGGCCTCAACATCTCCCTATACGCTGACGACCTTGCGATCTGGTCCGTATATCAGGGTCGGAATGAAAATTACACCACCGGGTGGCTTTACGGCTACCAGACCTGTGTCGACAAAATAGCGAAATATATGGAAGACAATGGCTTCGCTTTAAGTCCCGCCAAGACATCTTTGATGGTCTTCTCCCGCCAAAAATCTATGACTTCTCGTTTCCGTATCCACTTACAGGGCCTCTGCATCCGGCCCTCTACGGAGGTCGTCTTCCTCGGAGTCACCCTGGATCAGAATCTTACTTGGGGTCCCCATATCGCCTCTCTGACTAAAAAAAACAATAGATCCGTTGCCCTCATAAAATTTCTAACTACACAAACAACTTTCACCACCAAAAACCTTGTTACACTTGTTAGCTCACTGATCAGATCTCGACTGACATATGGGCACCAAGTCTTCTTCACCACATCAGCTTCCAATTGGTCCCAACTAGAAACAACAGAACTTAGAGCTCTCAAGGCGGCGCTTTCTCTTCCTTATTATGTCGTTAACCAGTTAGTTTACCAGCTGTGCGGCTGGCTTCCTCTCCAGGAAAAATGCCGCGAGCTGGCCGCAGGCTTCGAAGCCCGCGCCTTTTCCTCCAACAGCGATGTCATGGATGTCCTTGGAACTGACTACCACCTCACCTCCTCCTCTTCATGTGAACAGGTCAAACGCAATCCACTCATTGCCCGAAAAACTCACTCACTTGCCTCTTACACATACACGCTCTGGCAGAGCATTTCTACCGACCCATCTGATGTTGAGACCCTACCAGTCCCTTGCTTCCCACCATGGGAACTCATCCCTCCTGCCATTGATACCGAAATTCCCTGACGCTGTCCTCAGTACATCACCAAACATGGAATGATCTGTATAAACTGAAAACTCACAACCATTGCTTGATTTATACCTTTGTGAAATAGGAGTACGAGTATGCTATGTTGTGTGTGTGTGTGGGTGTGTGTGTGTGTGTGTGTGGTGTGTTGTGTGTGTAGATTTGGATGTGAAGCCTAACATTTTTAATAATTCTCATTTTATTTAATGCTGTTAAATTGTTTTAATGCTATCCTATCCTATCCTGTCCCATAACCCGAAGGTCGTAGGGGCACCACAGATGATCGCTTAACCAGCATACTCCATCTTTCTCTGTCCTCAGCAGCCCTCATGGCTTCGCTCAGTGTCAAACCAGTCCATTCTCGAATGTTGTCCTCCCACCTCTTTTTCGGTCTCCCCCTTCTTCTACCTCCTTGCACTGTGCCTTGCAGAATGGTCTTTGCAAGGCCTGATGATCTGGTGACGTGGCCATACCATCGGAGTTTCCGTTTCTTCACCACTGTGAGCAGGTCATCGTGTTGTCCAATGGCTTGTGTGATGGTCTGTCGGACTTCAACGTTGGTGATGTGTTGGGTATAGGAAATGCACAGAAGTCTTCTGTAGCACCTCATCTCCATGCTTTGTATTCTTCGTTGGAGATCTGCTGTGAGGGTCCATGCTTCGCAAGCATATAGGAAGATGGAGATGACCAGAGATCGCAGCAGTCTTACTTTGGAATGTAGACTGATGGTTCTGTCTTTCCAAATGGGCTTCAACCTTGTCAGGGCAGCAGTTGTTTGTGCGATCCTGGAGAGGACTTCCTGTCGAGACCCATTGTCTGACACAATGGCTCCTAAATATTTGAAGCTGTGCACTGTGTTGAGGGATTGGCCTTGTACTTTGATGTCCGTGTTGATGCCATTGGTGTTGTTGGTCATCATTTTGGTCTTCTCTGCACTTATTTCCATTCCATAAGCTCTGGAGGTGGTGTCAAGCCTCTGTACAAGCTGTTCAAGTTCTTGTTCCTCTCCAGCCAATCCATCAATATCATCCGCAAAACGAAGATTGGAGATTGCTCTGCCCCCTATGCTGACTGTGCCTTCGTGATCTGCAAGAGCATCTGACATGATGCGCTCTAGGAAGATGTTGAAGAGTGTTGGAGAGAGTAGGCATCCTTGACGCACACCGATTGTTGTTCTGAACCAGTTCCCGATGACGCTGTTATGGAGGACTGCACTGGTAGCCTTGTCATACAGGCTTTTGATGACTTCTATAATTTTAGGGCTGATGTTGTACACTTTCATGGTTGCCCATAGAGCTGCATGCCAGACTCGGTCAAATGCCTTCTTGAAGTCTATGAACACATGATATAGATGTTGTTGGTGCTGTAGGTATTTCTCACAGATTATTCTGAGGTTGAAAATCTGTTCAGTGGTACTTCGCCCTGCCATGAATCCTGCTTGTTCTTCAGCTATGATTTGTTCAGCTTGTGGTTTCAACCTGTTGAGTATTATTTTCAGGAGGACCTTGCTGGGATGGCTGATGAGGCTGATGGTGCGGTAATTTTCACACTCCTGAAGGTTACCTTTTTTAGGAAGAGTGATGACAAGCGACTGGGTCCATGGTGTAGGCCATTCCCCACTCTGCCAGATCTTGTTACAGATAGTGGTGAGAGCATCAGTCATCGCTTCTCCTCCTGCTTGTAGCAGTTCCGCTGGTATGTTGTCCACTCCCGCTGACTTCCCTTTCTTCAGCGATTGCACTGCTGCCTCAACTTCTTCCCGGAGAATTGGGAGGATTTCTTCTTCTTCTCTGCTCTCGGGACATGCTAGAACTGATGGGTCTCCATTTGGTGTATGGTTGTAAAGGTCAGAGCAGTACTCTGTCCATCTGTCCAAGACTTCTTGTTCTTCTGTAAGGCAAATGCCAGACTTGCTTTGGATAGTGGAGACTTTGGGCTGTTTAACACTTGTCAGCCGCTTCACAGTCTGGTAGGCCTTCTTGCTGTTGTTCTTGTTCAGATTGTTCTCTATTTCCTGGCATTGATCTTCTATCCAGTTCTCCTTTGCTGTGCGCATGCCTTTTCGGATGTCATTGTTGATTTTTCGGTAGACATCAGCTCCCTGTGAGGTGTTCTTTTTCTTTTTTAACTCTCTTCGTTTATCACACAGATCCAAAAGTTCAGGTGTGATCCACGGCTTCTTCTTTGGTCGGTGCTTGCCAAGGATCTCAGTGGCGGCATCTGTTACAGCTGAGTTGAAGGTATTGGTCATGGTGTTGACATCTACTTCGCCTGCCCCCAAAATAAGCAGTGGTGCAAATTTCCCTCCAATTGTGGCCTGAAATATTTTTGCCACCTCCGGGTCTTGCAGTTTGTCCAGGTCGAACTTCAGCCTAGTGCACTTTGCTGTATTTACTCTCTTCAAATGGAGCCGGAAAGACATCATCACGAGATCGTGGTCACTTCCAATGTCTGCTCCTGGAAAAGTGCGTGTCCTGCCAATGTTGATGCTTGATCTGAAGCGTTTCTTGACCATGATGTAGTCGATCTGGTTGTGATGTTCCCCGCCGGGACTGTGCCATGTCCATCGTCTGGATTTTTTGTGGAGACCAAGCGTGTTTGCCAGTACCAGATTGTTGTATCTGGCAAACTCCAATAGCCTCAGACCCCTGTCATTTGTCTCGTTGTTGCAGTGGGGTCCGCATGTGTCTCCCCAGTTGCGGTGCGCATCTTGGCCAACCTTGGCATTCCAGTCGCCTTGCACTATGACTATGTCCTTCTTCGGCACTTGGTCAAGGACCGCCTGTATATTTTCATAAAAATCCTCCACTTCGCTGTCTTCATAGTCTGATGTTGGGGCATAGGCCTGGATGATGGTAATGTTGAAAGGGGTTGCTCTCAGACGGATGGTAATGAGTCTACTGGAGACTGGGCGGCAACCCATGACAGTGGCTAGAATGTTCTTGTGGACCAAGAATCCAACGCCGTGTTCGTGCCTGTCATCTCTACCGCTGAAATAGAGCTTGTGGCCTTTGTCAGTCGTTGTTTCACCTAGGCCTTTCCAGCGCAGTTCGCTGATACCTAGAACGTTCCATCGATAGTGGTCCAGCTCGTGGGCCAGTTCTTCTAATTTTCCTTCCGCAGTTAGGGTCCTGACGTTCCAGGTTCCTATGACGATGTTGTTTCTCGTGCGGATCTTGCTATATTGTCCATCAGTAGCATACTTAACACCTCCGTCCTGGTGGCCAACGGAAGGCGCGGTCCTTGTGCCGGGTGACGGCCCGGGCGACGACCGATCCGGTATGGAATTAGTGGATTGTGTCATCATGTAGTGTGTCTTGGGCAAAAAAGACCTGGCAGGGCCCAATCCTCTCCAGGCTGTTGGCCACAGCCGAAATCCACGAATACAGTGTGGCTCGCCTTGGCCCTGAGCACGTGGTCGTTGAACCTGTAGTAACGTGAGGTTCCTCCGCCCTGGCCGGTGACTTCTGTGTAGAAGACTTTCGCCCAGTGATGCCGTGCTAACATCACCCCTGTTAGTCGCCTCTTACGACACGCCGGGAAACGTTGGGTCTATTCTATTTGCCCGAACCCACAGAGCTAATAATGCTGTATTTTGTTTTACCTGCAGGGTGTGTTTGACTCCATAACTTTATATGACTGATGAGTGATGTATATTACTATGTTTACCTATCCTTTAGTGCTGTATACATGTTATAGGCCAATGAAGTGTATGACACGATTAATGACTGTGCAAGAAAGGATGTATTTCACTGTCGCCATGCCACACCAAAATCCTTGTAACGTTTTTACTTGGTAAATAAATATTCTTATCTTATCTTCTTATCTTATCTTAAAATCAGCACCTTAGGCAGTAAAGATAACTACTCACTTCTGTTGGCTCAGCGGGCCAAGGAAAAGATAAACTCACTTTCCCACTCACTACTTCCGATTTACACCGACGGCTCCGTCCATGCGGATGGACACGTCGGCTGCGCCTTCACCATTCCTCCATGGGCAGGGGCGGATCTTGTTCTTGTGCCACTTGTGCACGTGCACACCCCCCTGGCGGCCCCCCCCCCCCCCCCCCCAAAAAAAAAAAAAAAAAAAAAAAAAAAAAGAAAGAAAAGGAGGGAGAAAAGGAGAAGAAAGAAGAGAAAAAAATTACTAATTCTCACTCACCACAGTTTCATGTACCTCCAAATTAGTTTTTTTTTTTTTTTGTTTTTTTTTTTGTTTTTTTTTTTGTGACCAAACTTGTACATGCATCAGGTCAATTTTGAATAAAACTGATGTGAGTGGCTATTTCTTGTTTTATTTGCAGTAACTTTATCTGTCTTTGTATAAGCCTTTATGCAAGATGTTCTGCTATTGTAAATTTTATCATCAGAGTTTGCAGAGGGGTGTTTGTGTGTGTGTGGGGGGGGGACAAAACTTAAAGAGGACTTTTAGCACAAAACAATAATATTTTCAGTCCTTAAAATAATGCCCAAAATGCACCAGATTGCACATATTTTAACCATTATTTTCAAATTTTTCCGGGGAGGGGGGGAGGGGGGCATGCACCCGGATCCCCCTAGTACACTCGCCTGATTCGCAGGCTAGCGCTTGTGGCTACGCCACTTCGCATTAGTGCACTGTGCACACCCCCTCAACAATGGAAAGATCCGCCCCTGATGGGATATCACTAAATCCTTCGCTCTTCGACAAGGTGTAAGCATTTTCACAGCCGAAATGTATGCAATCTACATGGCTCTCTCCTTTGTCAGTGATCTGCCCTCTTTTCCACCAGGCGTAGCTATTTACACTGACTCTAAGTCAGCCTTGCAGGCCCTTGATACTAGAACTCCTAACAGAGAAACACTCCAATTAGAGATCCTGCTGCTCTCCCACCAAATTCACACCCGCGGCTGCACTGTCAGTCTGATTTGGATTCCTTCTCACTCCAATATTAAGGGTAACGACATGGCAGACCGGGCGGCCTTCGAGGCGGCCCTCTCGGGGCCGCCCATTCAGCTGCCTTTTGCCCTCTCTGAACTTAAAAACAAACTCCGGGCTTTCTCCATATCTATTCGCTCCAAAAACATGAGACGTTACTGTCGTCTGCGCGGCCTCCTCTTTCTTGCCGTCGGGCGAGGGCATATTCCCCCCCCCCCCCCTCCCGCGCAGGAACCAGGGAGTCCTCAGCCGCATTCTGACCGTTGGCGTTCATTCGAAATTTATGAATCCCGTTTGCCCATGTGGCAAAGACTTAAATTGGTTACATCTTTTCGGGGACTGTTCTCCCCTACACCCATACTTTGCGACTCTTCGCCAATACGCTACCGACCATACATTGCAACCAACAGACTTTCTCGTTGAACACTCTAAGCTGGGCGCGACCGCCCAGCTTGTTCTCTCCGATTCTATTCTTTCACCTCCCTGGAAGAGTTTCTTCTAGGGACGATGATCGGCCCGGTGAGGGTGCGAAGGCCCAAAGGTCCCCCCCTCCCGGTGCTTGTTCTTCTATCGAGGCGACCTTGCCGCCTCAACCTACCTATACTTTGTAACGAGGCAGCCGTTGTGACCTCCTCCCGGCTGCCCCCTATTTCCCCCCGACTCTCCACTGCCCTGCCCCTGGGCTTTGTGAGATGACTTGTGCCTCCCCCCGACTTCAGTAGAGCCTCGCTCCTGGTCGGTCCCTGCTCCCCCCGGCCATGGCCCAGCCAATCATTTAACCTATCCTGATTGAGGCATCCGTTCTTGACCTCGTCTCCCGATGTCCTCCTTTTTACTCGCCTGGCGAGGGTGCAAAGGCCCATAGGTCCCCTCTCCCGGTGCTTATTCTTCTCTTTTAGCCAAGCGACTCCAACCGCTTTGGTATCCACCTCTCTCGTAGAGAGGATACTTCTCCACCTTGCTTGCCCCGGCCCTGGCCCAGCTGACGGCCAACCTATCTTGATTGAGGCATCCGTTCTTGACCTCGTCTCCCGATGTCCTCCTTTTTATCTGCCCGGTGAGGGTGCGAAGGCCCATAGGTCCCCACTCCCGGTGCTTATTTTTCTCTTTTAGCCAAGTGATGCTAACCACGTTAGCACATACTTACCTTGAAAGAGGCACTTCCCTCCTAGTCTTCTGTAACAGCCGGAAGGTTTCCTGTCCTGTGAGACCTTTCTTGTTGAACTTCTTTGGTATCGCCACCTGTCTGCTGCTGGTGGCCTCACTCTCGCGCTGAAGCCCGCCCTCCGATTACCCCCTGGCACACACTTTACCCCTTTACTGTCTCTCTCTATCTCCTAGGGAACTGATTGTAAAAAACAACTTTACCTATTTCTCTTTATTCTTAATTTTTCTTCCCACGTTTTGCTCCAGCGTTTTCCACTGCTGGCAAAACCTTTTTATATATAATTAAATTTTTTGCAATTTTTTTAAAAAAGTTTTTTCATTAAGGTCCTGGAAGGTTTTTAAACTTTTAAAACCAACTTTTAACCCATTATAATAAAGTATTGAAACCCTCTCTTTTTAACCGGGAACCTCTTCCCTGTGTTGTCCTTTTATCACTAAACTTTATCTTCCCCTTTCCCCCTAGGGTAGAACAACCCGCCGTCGCCCCTCCTCGTCCAGACACTACTGGAGGCGGACCTGGTCCGCCTTCAAACCCATTATTAAGACCAGAATCTTCTGGTCGAAATTTTGTCCTTAACAGTAATTTATTAGGACGTAAAGCTTCGCTTTGCTCGCATGCACTCCATCATAACGGACTTTAAAGATCCTGACGCTCATGTCTAGACGGGTGAGTGCCGGTAACAAGAACACACCCAGCATGCACCTTGGTAAAAAGTGCCATAATAATCAAACATTGATTGTGGGCATATATGGAAGAAGTTAGAGAGGTTTCCGCTGATCAGAAGGCACTTCGTGTTGAAAACTAATAGGTGCCGAGGGAAAGTGTCCCTAGGTTGGAGGTGTCTGTTCTAGAGAAGCCCCTCCTCGCAGGTTCTACTGTATATCAATACTGTAAAACTGAATGTTATTGTTTTAAAATTAAGTGTGCAAGGAGAACAAGAGGTGTTTAAGTGTGGGCCCATAGACCCCAACATGTAACAAGGTTTTGTGTCAAGTTGAACATTGTCTGCAGAACAACACCAACATTCAAAACATCCCTTTACAGTGCTGCTCTTTACTACTGTGCACTATGGTTTTGAAAATGGCCATCTTCTTATCCTATCCTATCCTATCTTATTGTTTGGATTTCTTTCAAGGGTGGAGTGAGTTTGGGAAGATATTGGATGATATTTAGATTTTTCACAACATTGTGATTGTAGATGGTGGTGATAGGAGCATTACTACGCGTATGACTATTTTCACAACATTGTGATTGTAGATGGTGGTGATAGGAAGATTACTATGACCGTTTTCACAACATTGTGATTGTAGATGGTGGTGATAGGAACATTACTATGACTGTTTTCACAACAGTGTGATTGTAGATGGTGGTGATAGGAACATTACTGACTGTTTTCACAACATTGTGATTGTAGATGGTGGTGATAGAAACATTACTATGACTGTTTTCACAACAGTGTGATTGTAGATGGTGGTGATAGGAACATTACTATGACTGTTTTCACAACAGTGTGATTGTGATGGTGGTGATAGGAACATTACTATGACCGTTTTCACAACATTGTGATTGTAGATGGTGGTGATAGGAACATTACTATGACTGTTTTCACAACAGTGTGATTGTAGATGGTGGTGATAGGAACATTACTATGACCGTTTTCACAACATTGTGATTGTAGATCATGGTGATAGGAACATTACTATGACCGTTTTCACAACATTGTGATTGTAGATGGTGGTGATAGGAACATTACTATGACCGTTTTCAGGCATACAAGTGGGAGCAGGATGACGAGGTAGTGAAGTGGTTGGAATCACAGCTGGAGGCACACGACAGCACCAGCCTTGTTCTGGACAACATCCGCTGCATGCACAATGACCATGCTCTTGCCAACCTCAAAACGTACGTACATACATTCTGTTCATGCCTCCGTTTGAGATATCCCTCACCTTTCTCTTCCGGCCCCCCCCCACCCACCCTCTCCCTCACTGCATATTTTGTTGTTTTGTCTGTAGGTACAAAGAGCATACTCCATTAATCAGATTGTCCATGCCTATGCTGTTCAACCCTTACCTCCATGTTTCAATGTTCTGTTTATTTTATTCCTTTCTTCTTCTTGTAGTAAAAATGTTAAATGTTAATTTTGCTTAATTCCTTTATTTCCTATCTCTATCCTATACTGTCCCGTAACCCGAAGGTCGTAGGGGCACCACAGATGATCGTTTAACCAGCATACTCCATCTTTCTCTGTCCTCAGCAGCCCTGATGGCTTCGCTCAGTGTCAAACCAGTCCATTCTCGAATGTTGTCCTTCCACCTCTATTTCGGTCTCTCTCTTCTTCTACCTCCTTGCACTGTGCCTTGCAGAATGGTCTTTGCAAGGCCTGATGATCTGGTGACGTGGCCATACCATCGGAGTTTCCGTTTCTTCACCACTGTGAGCAGGTCATCGTGTTGTCCAATGGCTTGTGTGATGGTCTGTCGGACTTCGTCGTTGGTGATGTGTTGGGTATAGGAAATGCCCAGAAGTCTTCTGTAGCACCTCATCTCCATGCTTTGTATTCTTCGTTGTAGATCTGCTGTGAGGGTCCATGCTTCGCAAGCATATAGGAAGATGAAGATGACTAGGGAGCGCAGCAGTCTTACTTTGGAATGTAGACTGATGGTCCTGTCTTTCCAAATGGGCTTTAACCTTGTCAGGGCAGCAGTTGTTTGTGCGATCCTGGAGAGGACTTCCTGTCGGGACCCATTGTCTGACACAATGGCTACCAAATATTTGAAGCTATGCAATGTGTTGAGGGATTGGCCTTGGACTTTGATGTCCGTGTTGATGCCATTGGTGTTGTTGGTCATCATTTTGGTCTTCTCTGCACTTTTTTCCATTCCATAAGCTCTGGAGGTGGTTTCAAGCCTCTGTACAAGCTGTTCAAGTTCTTGTTCCTCTCCAGCCAATCCATCAATGTCATCCGCAAAACGAAGATTGGAGATTGCTCTACCCCCTATGCTGACTGTTCCTTCGTGATCTGCAAGAGCATCTGACATGATGCGTTCTAGGAAGATGTTGAAGAGTGTTGGAGAGAGTAGGCATACTTGACGCACACCGATTGTTGTTCTGAACCAGTTCCCGATGACGCTGTTATGGAGGACTGCACTGGTAGCCTTGTCATACAGGCTTTTGATGACTTCTATAATTTTAGGGCTGATATTGTACACTTTCATTGTTGCCCATAGAGCTGCATGCCAGACTCGGTTAAACGCCTTCTTGAAGTCTATGAACACATGATATAGATGTTATTGGTGCTGTAGGTATTTCTCACAGATTATTCTGAGGTTGAAAATCTGTTCAGTGGTACTTCGCCCTGCCATGAATCCTGCTTGTTCTTCATCTATGATTTGTTCAGCTCGGGGTTTCAACCTGTTGAGTATTATTTTCAGGAGGACCTTGCTGGGATGGCTGATGAGGCTGATGGTGCGGTAATTTTCACACTCCTGAAGGTTACCTTTTTTGGGAAGAGTGATGACAAACGACTGGGTCCATGGTATAGGCCACTCCCCACTCTGCCAGATCTTGTTACAGATAATGGTGAGGGCATCAATCATCACTTCTCCTCCTGCTTGTAGCAGTTCTGCTGGTATGTTGTCCACTCCCGCTGACTTCCCTTTCTTCAGCGATTGCACTGCTGCCTCTACTTCTTCCTTGAGAATTGGGAGGATTTCTTCTTCTTCTCTGCTCTCGGGACATGCTAGAACTGATGGGTCTCCATTTGGTGTATGGTTGTAAAGGTCAGAGCAGTACTCTGTCCATCTGTCCAAGACTTCTTGTTCTTCTGTAAGGCATATGCCAGACTTGCTTTGGATCGTGGAGACTTTGGGCTGTTTAACACTTGTCAGCCGCTTCACAGTCTGGTAGGCCTTCTTGCTGTTGTTCTTGTTCAGACTGTTCTCTATTTCCTGTCATTGATCTTCTATCCAGTTCTCCTTTGCTGTGCTCATGCCTTTTCGGATGTCATTGTTGATTTTGCGGTAGACATCAGCTCCCTGTGAGGTGTTCTTTTTCTTTTTTAACTCTCTTCGTTTATCACACAGATCTAAAAGTTCAGGTGTGATCAACGGCTTCTTCTTTGGTCGGTGCTTGCCAAGGATCTCAGTGGCGGCATCTGTTACAGCTGAGTTGAAGGTAGTGGTCATGGTGTTGACATCTACTTCGCCAGCCCCCAAAATGAGCAGTGGTGCAAATTTCCCTCCAATTGTGGCCTGAAATATTTCTGCCACCTCCGGGTCTTGCAGTTTGTCCAGGTCGAACTTCAGCCTAGTGCACTTTGCTGTATTTACTCTCTTCAAATGGAGCCGGAAAGACATCATCACGAGATCGTGGTCACTTCCGATGTCTGCTCCTGGAAAAGTGCATGTCCTGCCAATGTTGATGCTTGATCTGAAGCGTTTCTTGACCATGATGTAGTCAATCTGGTTGTGATGCTCCCCGCCGGGACTGTGCCATGTCCATCGTCTGGATTTTTTGTGGAGACCAAGCGTGTTTGCCAGTACCAGATTGTTGTATCTGGCAAACTCCAATAGCCTCAGACCCTTGTCATTTGTCTCGTTGTTGCAGTGGGGTCCACATGTGTCTCCCCAGTTGTGGTGCGCATCTTGGCCAACCTTGGCATTCCAGTCGCCTTGCACTATGACTATGTCCTTCTTCGGCACTTGGTCAAGGACCGCCTGTAGATTTTCATTAAAATCCTCCACTTCGCTGACCTCATAGTCTGATGTTGGGGCATAGGCCTGGATGATGGTAATGTTGAAAGGGGTTGCTCTCAGACGGATGGTAATGATCTGGAGACTGGGCGGCAACCCATGACAGTGGCTAGAATGTTCTTGTGGACCAAGAATCCAACGCCGTTCGTGCCTGTCATCTCTACCGCTGAAATAGAGCTTGTGGCCTTTGTCAGTCGTTGTTTCACCTAGGCTTTTCCAGCGCAGTTCGCTGATACCTAGAACGTTCCATTGATAGTGGTCCAGCTCGTGGGGCAGTTCTTCTAATTTTCCTTCCGCAGTTAGGGTCCTGACATTCCAGGTTCCTATGACGATGTTGTTTCTCATGCGGATCTTGTTAATTTGTCCATCAGTAGCATACTTTTCACCTCCGTCCTGGTGGCCAATGGAAGGCGTGGTCCTTGTTCCGGGCGACGACCGATCCGGTATGGAATTAGTGGATAGCCTCATCATGTGTTGTGTCTTGGGCAAAAAAGACCTGGCGGTGCCCAATCCTCTCCAGGCTGTTGGCCACAGCCGAAATCCACGAATACAGTGTGGCTCGCCTTGGCCCTGAGCATGTGGTCGTTGAACCTGTAGTAACGTGAGGTTCCTAAGGTAAGTCTATGTCAATGTTTCACTGTTTGACTGACATGCATAGCAATGGTAAGTCGATGTCAGTGTTTCACTGTTTGATTGACATGCATAGCAATGGTAAGTCTATGTCAATGTTTCACTGTTTGACTGACATGCATAGCAATGGTAAGTCTATGACATGCATAGCAATGGTAAGTCTATGTCAATGTTTCACTGTTTGACTGACATACATAGCAATGGTAAGTCTATGTCAATGTTTCACTGTTTGACTGACATACATAGCAATGGTAAGTCTATGTCAATGTTTCACTGTTTGACTGACATACATAGCAGTGGTAAGTCTTTGTCAATGTTTCACTGTTTGATTGACATGCATAGCAATGGTAAGTCTATGTCAATGTTTCACTGTTTGACTGACATACATAGCAATGGTAAGTCTATGTCAATGTTTCACTGTTTGATTGACATACATAGCAATGGTAAGTCTATGTCAATGTTTCACTGTTTGATTGACATGCATAGCAATGGTAAGTCTATGACATGCATAGCAATGGTAAGTCTATGTCAATGTTTCACTGTTTGATTGACATGCATAGCAATGGTAAGTCTATGACATGCATAGCAATGGTAAGTCTATGACATTCATAGCAATGGTAAGTCTATGACATTCATAGCAATGGTAAGTCTATGACATTCATAGCAATGGTAAGTCTATGACATTCATAGCAATGGTAAGTCTATGACATTCATAGCAATGGTAAGTCTATGACATTCATAGCAATGGTAAGTCTATGTACTCAATCCTCCTCTCCTCCTCCTCTTCCCCCAACATTTAGTCTACCACATTTTGGCAAATCTGTGCAAAATGAATCTTAAATAGTCCAAAAATTATATTTAAGAGAAAACAAGTCCATCCGTCCATCTGTCTATCCACCCTCCGCGATCTGCCATCTGTAAAACTTTAAAGTTGCTAAGTACTTAGCCTTTTAGCCTTTTTCAACTATCACAACCAAACTTGTTAGATGGTGTATACCCATGAGACTTTATAAATGATCAGTGAATGAATGACTTCAAGTCAAGGTCAAGGTCACAGGGTCATCAAATGTTAGTTTTTAAAAATGAAATTTTTTCACAAATTTTTACTTTTTTCTAGGTTATTAGTATTGAATTTACTATTCTTTAATGCATGATGTATATCAATGAGACACAAATACTATGCAAATTTGGTCAACCTCACTCCAAGGACAAGGTCACTGGCTGTCCAAAGTTGGTTTCTATAGGTACTTTGAAGTGAGCTTGACCCTAAAATATGGGAAATATAAAGTCCAAACTTGTTGTATTTAGAGATCGATAGCTTGATCTTTCATAGTGTTCCATTTTTGCGTTGATCTTGAAGGTCAAGGTCACTTTAAGCCTTGCAAAAACATACTAAAACTAGGTCATCATACAGTTGATGGCTGTTTATATTTAACCCATAGTTTGGAAGAACATTGGGTTGTTTGATCAGACATGCACTAGAGATCACGTGAGGGTCAAGATCATCCATGTCAAGGTCACTGAAGGTCAATGTCATGCCAAGGTCATCGTTTTGTTTTGCATAATTCAAATTTTGCTGTACTTTATTTGATAGTATATTTGGAGTGTATTTGGAGCCAGAGGTCAACGCATTTAAAGGTCAAGAGAATAGAAAGATTAAAGTCAGTATTATTTTGCATTTTAATGCCACCGTTTTTTTTTGTTTTGTTTTTTTTCCTGGGCACTTTCCCATGGGGGTGATGGGGGTTTCAGTATAAATAGTATCCCCACTTTCTGGAAATTTAGTGCTTTAAATTCCCACTGTCGCTGTCTTTCTCCTTTGTTCTTTTTTATTCCTACTCTGTTCTATCAATCTACTATACTATCTTCTTAGCTAGACCAATCACCTACCTTTTTTCTTGAAAACTCTTCTGGGACAAAACTTCTCATTTGTGTGTGAGGTCTGTTGGATCAGCTCGGGAATATTGGATGCTTTCTGCCAGGTGGTCACTGGGGCTTCATATGATGTTATTATTTGGCAATGTAGGCATTTTATATGTATGTGTTTTGTTTATATTTTATAATGATGTTTGTATTCTGTTTTGTTTTTGTAAACTGGGGTTCGATAAATTAGAGTATAGCGTCAGCGTCCCCTGCGTGGGATGTCTTTATTGTAAAGTGATTGGCTGGTGGAGTGCCTTCAGTGTTACCACTGGGGTTGTTTCGGCGGATCTTTTATGCGGATAAGGGGTAAATCCTCTTTCAGCGAAGTTGTAGTCTTGATTTTGTGGTCCTGATTCGGCTCATTGCAGTCTGCTGGACCCTGTAAGCAATAAATAACTAATTCTGAGCACTCATTTTCATGTTAAATATTGCAAGTTGCATAAGGAGCATGTGAGTGATATGGGCTTTGCCCTTGTGGTTGGATAAGCCAAGGTATGGGCTACTTGGGTGACATGTGTGGTGGCTACTTGGGTGACATGTGTAGTAAGATAGTCAAATGGCAATATAGCTTAACTTATGTATCACTACAAAAATAGCAATAAATTACTCTATTTGTCATTCAGCTTTTCAAGTGATGTTCAAAATGAGCAATACAATAAAAGGCTGTATTTGTTAAGTATGAAGCACAATGATTACAGCTATGCTGTTGTATGTGTGGTGGTGGTTGCATATTTCTGTACCGCTACGGGTCCTCATTGGTCTTTACACGTGACAAGGACAATGGTTAGCGCTCAATTGTATTGTATACACTGAAAAGCACATGCATGGTGTATGTCTAAAGTGCTCGCATATATTTTGTAAAAACGTAATGTGGATATTTATCACAAATTTAGTCACTGCGTGTTTTCTCTTTTTACCAAAACAGTTAAAGTTCTTTTTTAAAATTAAATTGAAAAAAAAAAGGACTGCTAAACGTATTAGGAGCACAAATGAAAGTTTTATGTAACTGCTGAACTTACCATGATGTGTACCTTCAAAACTTGAAACATAAATTTGTGGAAAAGGGAATAAAGGCAAGTGGTGATGATGACAGTGATGATGATATTAAGGACACACAATGGGAAATACAAATTAATGGTTGTGAATGTGAATCATTCTAATTGTACTTGAAATTAAATTGTTCAAAATTCAGCTTTATATTATAACTGAGATTGGGAACAGATTTGTGAGCATCTTAAATTTATGTTGAGAACTCCATGTTGCATTTAATTTCTGTGTTTGATTTAATTTGGTACAATAAAGTTTATTTTCAACAAGTATTGATTTCATGTTACCGTTTGACAGCTTTTATTTTGTGATGTAAACTTTATGTTATGATGTAAACCTTTGTTTTGTGATGTAAACTTTATGTTGTGATGTAATCTTTATGTTATGATGTAAACCTTTGTTTTGTGATGTAAACTTTATGTTGTGATGTAAACTTTTATTTTGTGATGTAAACTTTATGTTGTTATGTAAACTTTTATTTTGTCATGTAAACTTTATGTTGGGATGTAAACTTTAATATTGTGATGTAAACTTTATGTTGGGATGTAAACTTTTATGTTGTGATGTAAACTTTATGTTGTGATGTAAACTTTATGTTGTGATGTAAACTTTTATTTTGTGATGTAAACTTTGTGTTGTGTATGTCAATTCTCCTATTTAATTTTTATTTCATTATTTTTGTTTTTTGTTGTTGTTAGGAACGTCTGGTACACAGTGCAAGTTGCATATATGAACAAAACTCCACATTGTCAATGGACTGTGCTTTATATCTCCCTGTGGAGGTGCAGGGGGTTTCGATAAATTAAGAGGCTGTAGTCTCAGCGTCCCATGAGTGGGATGTCTTTATTATAAAGTGACCGGTTGGTGGAGTACCTTCAGTGTTGCCATTACGGTTGTTTCAGCAGATCTTTTATATGGATTGGGGACAACCAAGTTGTGGTCCTGATTCAGTCTTTTGGACCCTATAAACAATAACTAACATGTTATTTTTATTTACTTTTTTTTTTCTGCAAGACCTACATTATAATATGTTACGTTTTGTGTTGTAGATTTAGTTAAAGGTGTAATAAGTTGTATAAATGTGAAGAAAGGATAAATAATAATGGGGGATTTATGGAGGATTTTATTTTTATAATTTTCAGTTGATGTTAGGACAAATATTTTGATATCCTGGAGATAACATAAAACAGATTTGGTTTAAATCTAACATTATTCTTGTTTGTTTGAAGTAGAAAAAAAAATTAAACAATGATCATTGTTGTTTTGTTGACAGTAATATAAAGGGGATTAGATGTTGTGCTTTGTTGACCATACTGTACATAAAAGACTTGCATTTTGATCAAACTTTTTATTTATATTGCGTAAAAGACATGAAAACAAATTGTACAAAATTTGCCATGATTTGAGATTTTCATTCCCCATGGAGGTGTCTGGGGGTTTCAGTATATATAGTATTTCCGCTTTCTGGAAATTGAGTGCTTTAAATTCCCACTGTCGCTGTCTTTCTCCTTTGTTCTTTTTTATTCCTACTCTGTTCTATCAATCTATTATACTATCTTCTTCTTCGCTAGACCAGTCCTACCTTTTTTCTTGAAAACTTTTCTGGGACAAAACTTCTCATTTGTGTGTGAGGTCTGTTGGATCAGCTTGGGAATATTGAATGCTTTCTGCCAGGTGGTCACTGGGGCTTCTTATCATGTTATTATTTGGCAATGTAGGAAATTTATATGTATGTGTTTTGTTTTGATATTTTATAATGATGTTTGTATTCTATTTTGTTTTTGTAAACTGGGGTTCGATAAATTAGAGCACAGCCTCAGGGTCCCCTGCGGGATGTCTTTATTGTAAAATGACCGCCTTCGATGTTACCACTAGGGTTGTTTTGGCAGATCTTTTATGCAGATCAGGGGTGAGTCCTCTTTCAGCAAAGTTGTGGTCCTGATTTAGTTCTTTGTAGTCCGCTGGCCCCTGTAAGCAATGAATCACTAACTTCAGATTTTCAGTTGGCCAAATATTTTTTTAGGGAATTAATAGTGTATTTCACTATGCATGCTACATTTGTAATTGTACTTTAAAGCATATGATGTGAGCATAATTTCACATGTCTTATTTGTGATACTTCAGCATGTTGCATACATTGATTTATTTCTGAGGCAGAAAATAAATATTAAAACATTTGTTTGGCAGCTTGCTGTTAATTTTACAGTTGTTATTTTCAGAGTAAGAGAGCAAATTGGAAGCAAATCACAGAATTATGAAGCTGAAGTAACAATATTTTCTTTTCACAAAGTGATAACTGATAATTATAATGATGCGAGAAAAGATTACTTTCTTTGTATATTTATAATATATTTGCTATAATATGAAGTTGAATTTAAATTTAAGTTGTGATTTGATCAAAAGTGTTCAGATGGCAATGTTTGCAAACCCATGAATGGTAAATATTATTCGACTGTTTCACAGCAATTTTCTGCACCATTGTTACAATTTTGGATGAATGTTCAATTTCCTGTATATGCTGTAATGAGTTTGTGTAATTTGTAAATGGGCTAGTTCAAGTTATGCATATGTGCACAGGTCACAAGTGCATGTAGATTTTTTACTAGCTTGTGTGTGGATATGTGCTTTGATCAGCATCTAAATATTAGTATTGTTGGGATTGGTCAATTACGTAGGTCTCTTATTTGACCATGTCACTCGTCTTATTAAAGTAATATCTAAATATTATTATTGTTGGGATTGGTAAATTACGTAAATCTCTTATTTGACCATATCACTCATCTTATCAAAGTAATATCTAAATATTAATATTGTTGGCATTGATAAATTACGTAGATCTCTTATTTGACCATGTCACTCATCTTTACATTACTATCTATCCTATCCTCCTATCCTGTCCCATAACCCGAAGGTCGTAAGGGCACCACAGATGATCGTTTAACCAGCATACTCCATCTTTCTCTGTCCTCAGCAGCCCTCATGGCTTCGCTCAGTGTCAAACCAGTCCATTCTCGAATGTTGTCCTCCCACCTCTTTTTCGGTCTCCCCCTTCTTCTACCTCCTTGCACTGTGCCTTGCAGAATGGTCTTTGCAAGGCCTGATGATCTGGTGACGTGGCCATACCATCGGAGTTTCCGTTTCTTCACCACTGTGAGCAGGTCATCGTGTTGTCCAATGGCTTGTGTGATGGTCTGTCGGACTTCGTCGTTGGTGATGTGTTGGGTATAGGAAATGCACAGAAGTCTTCTGTAGCACCTCATCTCCATGCTTTGTATTCTTCGTTGGAGATCTGCTGTGAGGGTCCATGCTTCGCAAGCATATAGGAAGATGGAGATGACCAGAAAGCACAGCAGTCTTACTTTGGAATGTAGACTGATGGTTCTGTCTTTCCAAATGGGCTTCAACCTTGTCAGGGCAGCAGTTGTTTGTGCGATCCTGGAGAGGACTTCCTGCCGAGACCCATTGTCTGACACAATGGCTCCTAAATATTTGAAGCTGTGCACTGTGTTGAGGGATTGGCCTTGTACTTTGATGTCCGTGTTGATGCCATTGGTGTTGTTGGTCATCATTTTGGTCTTCTCTGCACTTATTTCCATTCCATAAGCTCTGGAGGTGGTGTCAAGCCTCTGTACAAGCTGTTCAAGTTCTTGTTCCTCTCCTGCCAATCCATCAATATCATCCGCAAAACGAAGATTGGAGATTGCATTACATTACATTGTTATTGCTTTAGGTCCAGCGGACTCTTCCGAGCCAAATCAGGACCGGACAACCCCTGATCTGCATAAAAGATCTGCCGGAACAACCCTAGTGGTGAAACTGAAAGCTCTCCACCAGCCGGTCACTTTACAATAAAGACATCCCACACAGGGGATGCTGAGGCTGTCCTCTAATTTATCTAACCCCCGTTTACAAAAACCAAATAGAATACAAACATCATTATAAATTATCAACAAAACACATACATATAAAATGCCTACATTGCTAAGTAATAACATCATAGGAAGCCCTAGTGGCCACCTGGCAGAAAGCGTCCAATATTCCCAAGCTGATCCAACAGACCTCATACACAAATAAAGAGTCTTGTCCCGGAAGAGTTTTCAAGAAAAAAAGGTAGGTGACTGGTCTAGCAAAGAAGATAGTATAGCAGATTGATAGAACAGAGCAGGACTGAGAAAGAGCAAATGAGAAAGACAGTGACAGTGGGAATTTAAAGCACTAAATTTCCAGAAAGTGGGGATACTATTTATACTGAAACTCCCGGCACCCCAACGGGGGTGTCACTCATCTTGTCAAAGTACTATCTAAATATTAGTATTGTTGTGATTGGTAAATTACATTACGTAGGTCTCTTATTTGACCATGTCACTCATCAAAGTAATATCTAAATATTATTATTGTTGGGATTGGTAAATTTCGTATATCTCTTATTTGACCATGTCACTCATGTTATCAAATTATTTTACTTTCATCATTAATAAAGATGAATTATGTTTGTGAAGCTGGCATTTTATGTTGTCCATACCTGTCAAGTGCTACGGATTTTTGCGTAGCGCTACGCATTTTAAACATTTTCCCATTGCTATGGCGTATCACAAAGCTGCTACGCAATTTTTCAAAAGTGACCATAATATTTTTTAACCAAGGGGGTTTTCGCGCGAAAGTAGTCTGTTCCGGTCGAGTCCGGTTTAAAGACACTTAGTAAAAGCACCGCACTTCCGCAACACGTGTTCGTTCAGGTATAGGATCGGGATATTCAAAAGTAGGTCCTTTACCGCCGATAAAATGTTTTGTACAGATTTAGGTGTGCTTTTTAACGTTTTTCACCGTGGGGTGTCGGATAGTGCAGTGGTTGGAGCACTCGCTACTGTGTCGAAAGTGAAGCACCGTCCGGTGCGGTTAGCACTTGGATGGGTGACCGCTAAGGCGTGCGTGAAGCGACAAATAACAACGCCCCCAGTTGACTCAACTGTGACTGAGTACCTACCCTCTTGAGGGTGGGGAAGGCAAAGGCAGCGAGGGAGAGAGTTGGGCATCGCCCTCATTACGCTGGCCCAAGATAAGTGTGATCTCCAACATCACACTCCCCTACGGCCACAAGGCTATGGGACTACCTTTACCTTTTTTACCACCGTTGAGGCATTTGCTCCTGTAGTCGGCTGACTGCACGCTTTCACCCATTCTTTTCACTTTTCCAAGTTGACATTCGGTTGTGGAAAGTAAATAAAGTCAATTCCTTGCATGTGAGGTTTATGTTTTCGCCGTGAATAGCTTTTGCAAATACCATAACAACAATTTTTTTTCACTATCGCTGCTGCAAACTTCGTACTTTGATATAGGGTTCGGCAAAACACAGGAAAAATGCCCCATCCGGGAGACTGGAAGTCGTGACCTCGGAGGCCAAAGTGAAGGACATAATTTTATAGCGGGTCATTTGTAAATCAATTAAAGTAATAACCAATACTGGAATCCAGTCCATGTATGAAATTCTGTGGAAAAAAATCTTTGGAGCAATAGAAGAAAAAAAAAACAAACTTGCAAACAACCTACAGAAAAGGTGAAGGCAAATAGCAACTATTTATGAAGGAAAAAAAAAGGTTAGAATTTGTGCTCGATAGGAAAAAGGATTAGAAAAGATTAAATTCCATTCAAATGTATTTCCAGACACTCCACCCTTATCCCATATACAAACTCATTTGCAAATCTATAAATTACTTTTTTAAAATTTAAATTATTGTAACAAAGTGTTGTGCATTAACAAGATTTTACAATATATTTGTAAACACATTGGATGTGTGTGTTTATATTGGATGCAGAAGTTTCCAGTTTTGTTGCGAATCGCGTGATTCACATTAGTGCTACACCAAACCTCCATTTGCTATGGTTTTTCTGTTAAATTGCTACACCACAACCCGAAAACCCCTTGACAGGTATGGTTGTCTGTGTAAGCATTTTCAGTTGACTCTTAGGTTTCATTGCTCGTACTAATTGGCCCATTTTGTGTTCTAAACCTTCATTCTCTATACAATCTCTGTTAATTCATTCTCACTCGGAAAGTTTTAACCAAATTTTTAGCCAGCAAAACAGTTTTATTCAACAAATATGTGATAAACATTTTTCTTCTCCATAAATTCCTCTACCAACACCTAAATATGCATGAACATACCATTTGGAGCAGTCTATTCATCACCGACAAAGTTTATCACACAAGAAAACCCAGAAAGAGGTTGCAAACACAGACCCACAAAAATTCAATAAATAAAACTTGCAGCACAAATGTTGCACCACTCCAAAAACTAAACTGACATTTTTGTACAACGCTACTGACCACATACCCTTCCATAAACACCTCATTGCCCCCATAGAGTCCGATATGTAATTTCTAAACATTTCGCCAAAACCTTAATCCAAGCACAAAAATGCATGAAATACTAATACCAATGACAAAAAAGACTAACAAAGACTGGAATGTTCGAGAATACATTCATAATAAATAATAGATACAAAAATGAATACGATTGATACAATGAGTAAAACGAATATTAAATTAATGAAGCTACACTGATATCGTTTGGGAGTAACATGTTACAGGCAAAAACGTCTAAGTGATATAATGAAGGAATGAAAAGTGTTGGTGATACAAACCAACTAAAGGTAAGGAAACGTAAAGTTAAAAACACATTTGGAAAGTTATCAAAAAAAGAAAATTACATGGAGATTTCAATACATTGAAAATTAAAATTGCTGCAAATATAAATGATAATGCGGAGAAGAAAAAGAAAGAGACAAAACAAGCCCAAAGCTTTGTCACATAAACTGAAGCTAAAGCTAACATTGTATACTACACCCATAACATAACTAAAGCTAACATTCAGTAAACAATCTCATGTTATTAGCCAACATCTCATCATACACTCTGCTCTTTAAAAAAAAATCCAGTTATAGAAAATAAAGAAACAATTTCTTCCAAAACATCAGATTACAATCGGTGCAAACTGGCAAATAAAATCAACCAATTAATCATTTTCCTAAAGTTGTGAAAGTAGACATTATTGGATTCTGTGGTTCATCAGTTGAACAAGACTAGAATCCAGATCCAGATGAGGCAAATTGCGTTCAAATCAGACAATTTTAACTACTACACATGCTAAATACCTAGTACCCGGTATACATCTCCACACTCCTATTACCAACATCACATATTAAAACGTTCAAACAATACGCTTCATTTAATCCCTACCAGTTTTTCTTCTGTTTCCACTCCCATACATATATCATACATTTAAATATCTGAAAATTAAAACAACAGGCATTTTGCAGTAGGTATATTTGTCTAATGCGTATATTATTATTAGCGTCATATTATCAAAATGATGGAGGGCACCAGAGGATAACAAGTTATACTTTTACACATTTCTCCCAATTATTTATTTAAAAAAAAATAAGCTCCATGAAGGCAACACAATGCATGTTTCAGTGTTCTCTATGCATCATAACTAAATAATGAAAAACTAAATACATGATGATGACATCATACCGTGGCAATCTATAAAACATGATGAAATTACAAAATCAGTATATCATACATTATCTCATGTAAAAACGTATTAAATAATCTAAACAACTGACATTTCAAACAGAAATAAAAAAAATCACAATTGCCACTTTTAACATTCCACAAAGTCATGCCGAATACACAATTTCAATTAATTTATGAAATTTTACAAGAAAATGATAACAAGGTTTTTAAAAAAATATTCAGTAAAGACTATCACTGGCATCAACGAGTTTCATTTTATTTTGAAAATGAATCAGTGAAAGACTAGATTTCTTTTTGTAATGCATTCTTCTATATACGTAAGCTTTGTATACAATAAAACTTGCACAACACATTCACCAAAAACCCAGTTGCAAAAACTCACTGAAAGGATATTATAGATTGTGTACACACTATAGGTATCTTGACATATAGTATCATCACAAAATTCATTTTCATCATGACAATGTTAAAGATGATGATGAAAACTTGTATAATAGCGTTAGTGTCCTAACAGTTTAGTGCTCACCTATTATGAACTGGTCGATTCAATATTCCCAGAAATATTACCCAAACCAGAAAAAAACGTAAACTTCCAATGTCAAAGGAAAGGGAGTTTCGCAAGTACGCAACGCAAGCATTCGCTATTGTAGAAAACAACCCTACACAAACGCATGCAAAATTTGTCAACCTACTCTATTGCATAATCATATATGTCCACACCAAAATGCTACTATTGCAGATATAATTTAATACACATTTACCATCCTCATGTCTGAAAGCAATCTAACATAAAACTATGAAAGGTGAGGTTTCAGCAAATAATGAGCAGTTGGCTTTAAAAAAAAACTGTCACCTTCCAGTTGTACACTAAATTAGTAAATCATTGTAACTACACCAATAGTCATAGTAATCAAACCCTTTCAATCCACGCACCAACAATAATAACCCCACAATAATCAAACCAATAATTCTAACCATTATCATTTTTGGTTGGCATTGTGAGTACAGTACTGCAATATTTTTTACTGTAATAAGCAAAAAAAGAAAAGCTACCATCCCACAGCATATTACAATTAAAAAAACACCAAACAATTCAAACTGTTACTACCAAAATGTCACAACACATGCAGAAAGATATGTATCAGGTTGGGTCAACTATTTTATGCAAGTTCAATTATCACAATTAAAACATCACTATTTTATGAGAGATTTTTTTTATCTTTTTAACAAAATAACATGAGAATCCAACTTTAAAATTGTCTCATATCACACTGACATTGATCATCTTCAGTGTAAGAAAAGTTTGTTTCTGCGAATATCCCAAATAATAGTCTTCTCTCAGATCCAGCAGTGAATGAAGATAAGCCTTCACTCGATGCCAGTCATATTATCAATGACTTGTGATCACTAAATATCACAACATCACAAAGAACAGCAGGCTGGTGCTGCTAACTAAACCCTTCAGATCAAAGTTCAGTGGACCCACTTACAGTAAATGTAATCCCTTTACTTTTCACTGTAGAATCGTGCTGGTGATGAGACCTCTGAGTAGTTAGCTTCCTGTAATCGTTGGCAGCACATTATCAGTGACCCCATCCAGGCTCTTACAATGACTTCTCCAAAAAAACTCGCAGTAGATTTGTAGGAGCGCCATGCAAGCCTCTCTCCTTGAATAGCATAGTAGTGATGGCATTAAACGCCGTCACTGTTTTAGTCTTTTTAAAGCTGTAGTAAACAAGCATTAGAAAAGAAAGCACAGTTGTCACAGCTGGTTGTGTGAAGCATGACTCATCATGCCATGCGGGGTAGGAAGGTGACTACTCGGTGGTGGAAGTGTGAAGAGGTGTCCTGTCCTGCCAACCCCCTCCTCTATCAAACAGGTCCAAGCGTGGAACCCGTGTCTCACAACAGCCCTGTAAAGCAAGAGACCACCAAAACGTGCAGGGCGATGAAGTAGATCCAGATGAGGGTCCGGATTCCAGGCCGTTTGCGCATGAGTCGCGTGAACTGGCGACTGTAACAGCAACATGATTCCCTGTAGCGACAAAACGAGACAAGACGAGGCATGCATTGAAGGAATACAGTCATGCCACCACTACTGTTAGCACATCAGTGTTCCCTCCACACACAAAAAATGAGAGTCCTTGGGACTCCCAGGTATAAAATTTTAAGAGTCCTTGTGCAAATTTTGAGAGTCCCCAAATCGGTGGATGAACGGGTTTTGGGCCCAGTCAACCAAGTCAGAAGTGACATGATCGTGTATGAAAGAATCAAAGAATGGATTAACGAAGATTTCTTTTGTTCAGTGAATGTATTGCTTGGAGGAAGTTTACAATGCGCGCGCATGCGATTTTTTAGAACGACAACTCCCACACAATCTTTAATCGTCTGCAATGGCAGTCTCAGTTGGGTTCTGATTCTGATTATGCCGTGAATTAGTTCGCCACATCAGCGATTCCAAAAAAATGTGTGCGTCCACAGGACGCACATATGCAAATTTTCCTGCGTCCTTTCTCATATTTTGTGCGTAATTGACGCACTACTGTGCGTAATCGGGAACACTGGCACATACACATGTGTTATCAACTAGCAAAAGATACCAACACAATTACTATTAGCACCACTATTGTTAGCACATACACATGCGTTATTAACTAGCAAAAGAAACCAACACAATTACTATTAGCACCACTATTGTTAGCACATACACATGCGTTATCAACTAGCAAAAGATACCAACACCATTACTATTAGCACCACTATTGTTAGCACATACACATGCGTTATCAACTAGCAAAAGATACCAACACAATTACTACAGTGGAACCTCCGGTATCCGGCTCTCTGGTATACGACTCCCTCCGTTATGTGACCTGAAAACTTCTGACGGATTCACTTCCAATAATAAATGACCTCTGATATGCGACAACCTCGTTTATGCGACCAGCGACCGTGTCTTAAGCCCTTTATACGACCGTCTTAGGGCAATTTAAAAGAGATATCAGTTAATTTGCTGTCTGTACCTTTCGTTTTTTCTCTCATGTTAGTGTACGCCTGCTGTTGTTTGCTATTTCCGGTTCGCAAATAAGGGACATTACTCGCCTACACTGGCTGTCAAAATGGCGTCGCGCAAGAGGAACGTTTTGAGTTTGGCAGAGAGAATGAAAGTGATTGAAAGAAGTGAAAATGGGGAGAGTTGTTTGTCTATTGCAAGAAGTTTAGACGTTGGGAAGACCCAAATTCAGCTCATCATAAAGGATAAGGAATCTGTGAAACTACGATGGGAGAGTGGAGAAAGTGGCGAAAAGGGAAACATTGAAACTGAGAGCTTCTGCACTGACAGACTTGGATGAACGCGTCTCGCAGTGGTTCGACTGTTTTCTATTTTTGAAGTTGTGAATAAAAGACAAAGCTAAAAATGAAACATGTTTTACAGTTTCCTTTGTCAGAGAATACATGCTGGTGAGTGTGAAAATTATGACTACACACCCCTCCGAGCCTGACCCCCCCTCCCCTCACCCCACTCCTTGTTTCCGTATAAGACCACCTCTATTATAAGACCGTTTTTTCTCAGATTTTGGACGGTCGTATACCGGAGGTTCCACTGTACTAGCAAACAGTCACATACCCTCACTAAGTGCGCTGGACTATTGTAAATACAATTTTTAACAAATTTAACTTTTTCAAAATATTGCTAAAAATACTTTTTTTTTTTTAGCCAAACGTGGTTTTTTAAAAATTACATTTCATTTTTCAAAAGCACAGAAATGAGCTACAAAGTGTTGCACAGGCAGTGATGATTGATATCAACCACTTGCAAAAGACAGCTTCATTATTATACCAGTTACAGTGCTAGCATAGAAAACAAGCCACAATAAACCCACAAAACAAACTATATCTAAAATAAAATAAAATAAAATAAAAAAAAAGGAAAAGATTACAAAACAATACATTGATGATGATGATGATGATGATGATGATGATGATGATGATGATGATGATGAAGCAATGAGGATGAAGCGTTGATGATGATAATAATGATGATGAAAACATGATGATGACTATTATTACTACTACTACTAAGCTCAACTAAACATAAAATAAAACAATGCACTGCTAACAGTCCACAGTTGGTCAACCTACAATGACTAACCACTACACTCTATAATGACTAACCACACTATAATGACTAACCACTACACTCTATAATGACTAACCACTACACTCTAGAATGACTAACCACTACACTCTAGAATGACTAACCACTACATCCTAGAATGACTAACCACTACACTCTATAATGACTAACCACTACACCCTATAATGACTAACCACTACACTCTAGAATGACTAACCACTACACTCTAGAATGACTAACCACTACACCCTTTAATGACTAACCATCACCCCTTTCACCAAACAAAGAAATCCAAAACACAGAAAGGCAAAGACAAAACAGGTTACACACTACACAATACAAAATGTACACATCCAAAGAAAATTTACAATTAAATCCAGAATGCACACAAAATAACAATATTATTCATGCACAGATCACAATTAATCAAATAATAAACCAGCAGCATCTCCCCTAATCTACCCCCTCCCCCACCCACCCTCCAACCACTCTTTCCCTCCCTTATTTTTTATAATTGATTTTGAAACCATGTCCTATGTTACACAAATACATACACTACAGTATTGCTACTAGTCTTAGTTTGTATAACGCCTTCCTCACAATACAAAAATAAATAAACAATAAATAATGAATAATTGCATTAAGAAAGTAACCAAATCAGTCAATAAAATATTGTATTTTTTAATGTTCAGTCATAAATAGGAAAAGAAGTTACGTACCTCTTTGTGCTAATCAGACTGCGCAATCTTTCCACGTAATTCCCTTCATGCCGAGCTGAAACATCCAACACATATAAACACTTTACACAAAAAATTGTATAATGTTCAACAAAGCGACAGTTATTCCACACCATGGCGCTTGCTACAGAAGTGTCGAGCTTTGACAGGATTATCTCCCTTGCAAAGGTCAGTCAATATTGGGTTGACTTTGCTGCAGTTATGTCCCCTTGCTTACAACCCAACCTGTGGCGCTTCTTACATTAGTGTCCAAAGGTGACAGGATTATCTCCCATGTAAATGTAGGTCAATATTGGTCAACAGCAGCAGTTATGTCCCTTTGCCCTTGTTTACATCCCTCCTATGGCCCTCACAACAAAAAAGGATTATTATACAATAAAATTCTAGGTATATCCGGATCACTATGCATTCATGATCACATTTAATCTTTAGCATGCTACCGTCGATGAACATCGTCAAGCCCTCTCTCTCCTCAATCACTAATGGCGATATAGCTTGACATGGGATGCCTACTATAAACTCTCCTTTCACAACCATGGTTAAGCGCCTATGGGCGTCATCACTACTTCACTTCCTATTTTCCTGACAAGTCTGCAATTGGATGTTGCAAATTGGCGGATAAGACGTTATCCTTAAAATCATGACGGCTTCAGACTCCGAAGAAGAGTTTTGAGGCTTTGAAGAAGACCAAATTGGGCCTAGTGGGAAGCACCAGCCAATGTGGCATCAAATGATGTTGAAGTGAGTGATGTTTCTTCTGTTTCTTCAGATGATGAACAGTTACTCGATGCATGCGACTACGAGTGACTACAAGATTTTTTTCTTCATCATTTTATCTTTTTCCACACGATCATGGAAATGATACGCAAACATTCATCCACCCACACCCAAAATGTTACAAAGATAGGGATTTTATTTGGCTGAGCAATATGGCATTAAGTAAAGTGAGTCATGCTAAAAGTATACGACATTAGAAGGAAACACGCAGAAAAGTCAGCACGCTAATGGATAACATGTACTCTTCCATTCATGACAAGGTTTGGATACAACTTCCTTTGAGTCAGGGGGGAATGAAATGACCTCACTTTTGTTGCGGCAAGCTTTGTGAGGACAGTACATGACAGTACAACATAATAAAAACTTACTGAGCATGGCACTGGTTTCCCGTATTCTAGGATCATCTTCATCATCAATGTTCAACTTGATCTGAAACGACAACAAAACAATTGTATAGAACTACACATTGAAAAACAAAATAAAACTTCACAAAGTGTGGGTTATATTCTGAATATTACAAAACAAGGTAGAGGGTTCCTCACACCTTTTGTTCATTTGGGAGAAAGTTGTTAGGGGCAGAGTTGCCAACCCCCCCCCCCCCCCCCCCCAAAAAAAGTTTTCAGTAGTAAAAATTCTGAATTTCAGTAGTTTTATGACATTTTCCGTAGCCATACGCCCTCGCATTTTTTTTAAACGAAGACATGCATACGCAGTCTGCAACGAAGGTCGTGAAGAGTGTTTCCGCACGAATTATTGAGAGATCCATATGGGGCTTGAAGAAGGTGGCTACCGACTGAACAGGGACTAACTTTTCTGGATCAGGGCAACGACTTTTGTGACGGTTGCCATTCACGTGTCGCGTCACATCGTGTGATCTCTATGACGCAGTGATGCATGGAAATTTTTCAGAATACTCTTTCCTGTACTCTTGATTTGCTGTCCTCTTCTTTTTTTTCTGGGCTTTCATCGCTAGTTTTCTTTCTTTTTGGCATCATGGATTCAAAATACGCTGCACACAAACTTTTCTTCTCGCGCTGTAGAACGTGACCCGGAAACGAAAGTGTCACAGAAAGGTCGAGGTTTTGTGCACCGATTGGCCGTTTGCAAAACCACTTCACGGTGATTGGTCGAATTTCCTAACATGCACTGGGAGCGTGATCTATTACACCGTGCACGTAAACCGAATGACCGTGACCTTGAGGTGCTACGGGAGGCACAGGCGCTCAATAAAACTCGTTAAAACTGTAATACTATCATCGAAAATTTACTTTCCGTAGTAAATTTTTGATTTGCGTAGCTCCGTAGCCCCGTATTCATTTCCGGAGTAAACTCCGGAAATTCCGTAGTGGTTGGCAACCCTGTAGGGGCGTACATCTGTTTCTCTCAAAGCCAGTGTTGTGAATGGTGTCTAATTCCCCTTCTACCTTGCTTTAACTTTCCTTGTTCTATTGAGAGCTTAGCACCTGATGGCAGCTGGATGGACTATTCTTATTCTTCTCGATGGCAAGCACGATCTATGGCAAAAGCAATAAGAGTGATGTGTGAGGGTGGGGAATAGCTGTGATATTTGTGAGATTATAGTTAAATCAAATCAAATCCCCACTCTTGTGGTCGCTGCTAAACTTCTTTTTATACTCTACTCCAGTTGTTGTTGCTTAACTTCTTTTTATAAACAACAGGAGCTGGATACAAACCTCAGAGAGAGCACCAACAGCTTGCAGCCTGATGTGTTCCTGGGCCTCTCCCAAAGCTTGCTGAGCCTGAGCCAATGCAGCTGATTGTCTTGCCAGGCGAGTCTCTAATGACAGTACATTCTCTATTAGCTCCTCTCTCTCTTTGCTCAGTGACTCCAGCCTGAAATAACACATCACACACAATTCATTACCAAAGTCACATTCATCAAGTCAGTGACTCCAGCCTGAAATAACACATCACACACACTTAATTACCAAAGTCACATTCAATACGCACAAAGGAAGTCATTTTGTGGTGAGGTGCGTAGGGAAAACACTAGTTCATATCCCAGGCAACATTGGCCTATAAGCAACTAAATATTGCTATTGCATTGTTCTTGCATAGTGCTACGCCAGCTCAAAGAACTGGCCCAAAACACAATCTAACTCAAGCAGATGAAGGTGGCAACTTGATGGCTGATGTGACTTTCCTACTCCCCAGACAAAAGAGCGAAGCTGAATGAGCAAGTGGGGATAGGACCTAGTGGTAACTGGGAGTGTTAATGCATCTGGCACTCGCCGTCTAGGAGATGAGCTTCAGGATCTTTAAAGGTCTGTGCTTGCACAAGACTAGACCTTAGTTAAAGGAGTAAGAACACTGTGCTGGATGAGTATCAACAAGCCAGGCCATCAATCAGTCATTCCAATTGCTGTGGCTATGTTAAGCCAACTTTCTCTTTCTGTTCACTTAGCCATTAATTGTTTAGGTGCAATTTCCCCACCCAGTTACCACGGCCAAAGAAAGTGATCTATTCATCAAAAACAGATAAGCGTACCTGTCCTGTGAGTGCTGCTGGGCTTCAGTGGCAGATTCCACATCCACATCTTTCTCCAGCGACTCCAGCGCTATCCTTCTCTCCAGCTCTCCCACCTAAAACACAATGGTATGGAATCTTTTTAATTAACACATTTAAACGTTAGACAGACAGACAGACAGACAGACAGACAGAGTGCGAATAAAAAGAGGAGAGAGGAGGAGGGAGAGAGAGGTAGAGCCAGAAAAAGAGAGACAAATACAAAAAAGACTCAAGACTTTTGAAAAGAGAGAGACAGAATAAATGAGAGCTTTCAAGTTATAAGAACTCCTCAAACACAGTTAATACGATTCCTATTCCTATCCAATCCCGTAACTCGAAGGTCGTTAAGGCAACACAGATGATAGTTTAACCAGCGTAATCTATCTTTCTTTGTCCTCAGAAACCCTCATGGCTTCTCTCAGTGTCAAGCCAGTCCAATCTTGAATGTTGTCCTCCCACCTCTTTTTCTGCCTCCCTCTTCTTCCGCTTCCTGGCACTGTGCCTTGCAGGGTGGTCTTTTCTTTTTTTAATACTGAAAGTGAATTTCATTGACAGTAGATGCTGTTCCCTGGTATTGATAAATATCACAGAATGTAACAAGTTTCCTACCTTAACTTGAGTGTTGATGTGTTGCTGATGCAAGGTGGAATACTGCTGTCGTATGGTGTTCCATTCAGACTCTTTCTCTCTCAGTGACCTCGACAGTGTGCCTAGCTGCGTGTTCAGGTACGTTCTGTCCTCAACAAGCTGGCTCACCTGACAAAAACATCCATGACACTTTACAGCTAACAAATCACAATGTCTGCCACGGAGTCATGAAACCTGAACAGCAATCAATGTGCTGCAACATCCTGATAACAGTAAGCAGGAGACAGATTTCAGAGCTGAATCTACAATTTCTTACATGAGAAAGGGGTCATTTTTCAAACAAACAGGTAAATTTACATTAAAAACAGGCCCCATTTCCAGGCAAAAAGGGCCATTATTAAATGGACACACGCATGCATGTACGCATGAATGCACACACCCAAACAAGAGCCATAAACAAAGTGGAAGTTTGTATCAAATTAACGTTATCTAATGATTGATTGATTGACTGGGGTAACAGGTGAGGATCTGATGTTCAATTTTTACAGCAATTTAGCACAAATCCTGGCTCTAATTCAAACACTGTACTTGTCTATAGTAGTAATGATCAAGAAATTAGTAAAATTATGCTACTGATGCACACAAAAATAAAATAAAATAAAATAGCGAGCTCAAATAAATTTTGCACAAAAAATGTCTTAAGGAAATTGCACTACAATAAATAACACAAAAACTCAACCATCAACTAGGCAAAAAGAAAGAAGTCCACAAAACTAATCCACATTATGATACAAAGCAAATCCATCATTGCTGATGAAGGAAGGGTATTTTGATGGTAGAAATTATACCTCTGATGATGATGGTGATGATGGTGATAGGTGACCACCAGTCTGGTTACAAATCACACACAATAGACAGAATTGTGTACAATGGAGATGTACACAAGAATTATCATAAAGTACAGTAGGTACACAAATACAGATTCAAAACCTATATATTGTTTGGATTATTGGCAGCTTTCCTTCCATGAGACCCACTGCCGTAGTTCAATGGTAGAGCGTTTGCCTGGCACACTAATGACCCAGGTTCAAAACGAGATCAGTGGCTATTTTTTACTTTCCATTTCAGCAGTAGGATTGCTGTGGCAGTTCAGTGGTGATTCAGGTCTCTACCCACTGTTCCCTGTGATCGTTATCCCTGTGTGCTATACTGCCAATGGTGGCTGTAGATGTTAAACTTCAACTGTCATTTAGTTCTTCAAGTACTGCCATGCCGTCGATCACTAACTGTTGAATTATGAGCAGAAAGACAAAATACTTAATAAGACCAATTCTATATGATGTCGATGATGATCATAATTCTTCACCTTCACATGACAAGGTTGATTGGGAGGGAGTATGTAGTATATAGATGTGTTTGTGTGAGTGGGTGACTGTGCTAGCATTAAAATGGCAACCTTTGTGCAGAAGTATGACCTGGCAATATATCTACAACAAAGATGCTACACATGATGACAAACATTTATTCCGCCATCGTACCTGTAAAGCTAACTGCTGGCAACGTGCCTCTCGTTGATTCAGGGAGTGCTGTGCTCTGTTCATCTCATCCTGTAGTTCTGTCTTCTGCTGTGCCATCTCGCGGAACTGGTCCTGTAGCATGCCATAGTCTTCAGAGAAGCGCTGCATCTGGTCCCCTTCGGAGGTGACCAGCTGCGACTGAGCTTGCAAGGTCTGGTTGTGGAAGGAGAGTTGCTGGAAGGAGGAGGTGGTGGTAGCGAGTTCTTGATTCAGGCAAGCATTGTCCTCCATCAGGGTGTTGATCTGCTGTTCGAGGTCCTTGATGTGGTCCACCAGCCGCCCTTTCTCTCGCTCCAGATGCTGCACCTGCTCTCCACCAAGTGTGGCTTCCTGGTCCTGCAAGCAACAAAACAAAATAATAGTTACCTATTAAAGATCTTCCTTTGATTTTCTATTAAAGATCTTCCTTTGATTTTCTATTTTATAATTTTAACTTTTCAAAGCAGAGCAAAGTTGGCTAAAAAAAACTAGACTTTTCATCCTTGGTATATAGCGCTTTTCCACATCAATGGCTGCTCAATGTGCTGGCCCATACAGGGTGTCACTCAAGCCACCTGAGGCGCACACTTGCTGCCCCACACAACTGAGCACCATTGTACATCAAACTTCTTCTTCCACAGTTATCAACTAAATAGTTCTTTACAGTTATGTGGTCATAAGGAAGGGAGGCAGTATAAGCCTTTCTGTTTCTCCTCATAAGCTAAATAATTGATGCATTAATTCAAGCACTGACAGAAACCCTTACTTGTTTAGTGAGCTGGCTGATGCGAGCGTGCAGTTCCTCCACTTGATGAGCCAGTGCTGAGTTGTCCTTGAGCACCGAGCTGTAGTCCTCGCTCAGGGACTCAAAGTCCGCCTCCATTGAGCGCACTGTGTCCAGCTTGATCGTGAAAGATTCAGCCCGCTCCCTGTAACGGTCTGCTTCTGCTCGCGCTTTCTCCGCTTCCTGTTTCAAGTCCGCTGCTTCTTGCTGCAAGTCTGCCACTTCCTGTTCAAAGGGGGATAACCGCGAGATGTCCTTTTGCAGCCGAGTCACTTCCTGTTGAAGACTGTCAGCATTTCTCTGGCTTTGCAACAATACGTCGCTCAGAGTTTCAAGTTCATCGTCTTTGCTTTTGAGCACTTTAAATGCATCTTCTAATTCTTTCTCCATGTCTTGCACAGCTGGGGTATCCCTTTCCCTTTCAGCTAACAGCTGCTGTAATGACAGAATTTCACTGTCTTTGTCTTCTAAAGACTGCCGCAAAGATTGAAGCTGGCTGCCTCTATCATTGACAGATTGCTGAAGACTTGCGATTTCGTTTCTCAAACTGTCGATGTTAGAAAGAAGGGTATCTCTGTTATTGCTGGAAGTCTCGGACTGTCTTAAGGACTGCAACTCTTCTTCCAGTCCTTCCGCTTCTTCCAGTCGCCAAATCAGCCCTGCGACCTGCTCTTCTAGCGACTTGACTTCTGACCTGTTAAAACAATACACTTTGGGTATGCTGAGGCAAACAATTTCTTATTTCATTTTATGATACTTTAAAATTAATGCATATCTAGTATTCTTACCAAATATTTGTTTTCTTAATTATAGTCTTTCATTTTCCGTGCAACAGTTACTATTTGTTCAAGTTGCAGTTCTTTAATCAACCTACGAATTGGCCTTATGCAAAAAGGACATGTTGCAAATTCTTGTAATCACATATCTCTGCAAAGCATATTCAGTAATTTCAGGGGCTGTGCCTTTAACTTCTGGGGGTACCAACCAGTTAGGCCAAACATTCACAAATCTATGGCAGCCTCACAGATTTCAAGCTACCCAGACACATTCAATTTTTTTCAAAATCTTTTTAGGTGTTGTTGTTGAGTTGAACATAAATCTTTCCTTTATTTCACTCAACAGCCATTTATTTTTCTTTTCATCACAAAAGTTTTCTCTCCTCCAACCTGTGCTGTTCTTGCAAGGAGCCAATCTGCTGAGTCAGGTCCTCCACTCTGTTGCTCAGGGTGTGCTTCTGGAGCTTCAGGGATAGCACCTCCTCCCCAGCCTCCTCCTTTTCTCCTCTTAGTGCTTCCAACTCTCTCCTCAGTGTCTGCGCCTCCTTTTTCAACGATGCTGCTTCTTTGTGCACCTCCTCACAGGCAGGGGAGGTGGTGAAGGGTGAGGATGGTGAAGAGAGGGTGGGCGAGAGAGCGGCTGAAGAAGCCTTGGAGAGGTCAAAACGCAGTTGTTCCACCTGTCGCTTCAGTTCCCTGTAAGCAGAAGGCAGAAAGAACTTCATATATTTTGTGAGTTACAAAGTTACTACAAGGGCAAAGTTCATATGACTCACATGCTCCTTATGGAACTTGCAATTTTTATCATCAAAATGAGTGCCCAGAAAGAAACAAAATGAAACGGTTGCATGTATAATCAAATAAACTACATAAAAAGTATTATGCCAAAAACAGTAATCTTGGGATGACCTTGACCTTCAATGACCTTGTCCTTGGGTTAACCTTGAACTTGATGTGACCTCCGATGCTCATATATGATCAATAGTGTTGAATACTATGGGTTAAATATAGATATAAATATAGAGCAATTTCACTGTATAATTACCAATTAAAAAAAAAATGTTTTTGTAATAAAAATGTGATTGTAAGGCCTAAAATGACCTTGACATTCAAGATCAATGCAAAAACTGAACATATATAAAAGATCAATCTACTATCTCTAAATAAAACAAGTTGGGACTGTACATCTCCCATAGTTAAAAGTCAAGGTCACTTCAAAAAACAAACCCACTTTGACCAGCTCCAGTGACCTTGATCTTGGAACGAGGTGGACCAATATTGCACAGTTTGTGTGCCTCATTGATTGATATCAATCATGCATCAAAGAATTGAAGTTTAATATTAATAAGAAAAAGTGAATTTTTGTGAACAATTTTCATTTTTTGACTAACATTTGTTGACCCTGTGACCTTGACCTTGAAGTGAAGTCATTCCTTCACTAATAATTTTTTAGGTCTCCTGGGTATACACCATCATACCAAGTTTGGTTGCAATAGATGAAATAGATTCTGAGAAATTATACCACTTGCAAGTTTTGAACAGACAGAAAGCATGCACTGACAGACTGACACCTTTTTTTTTTAAAATGTCATATTTGGACTATTTAGAACTCATCATGCACAGATTTGCCAAAAATTAAAATTTTTTCTCTAAATTTATTATTAATAAACATACTTACCATGACTCACACGTGCAATGTTTATGGCGTTGCTAGGAGAGAGTGCCTCTCTAACGGAAGTAAACAAAAGATAAAACAGTCGTAGAGTTGCTTCCCCTGAACCACTTCCCCGAGAGTCTCGTGATACAACGCTAGTCCCAGCGCTCACGATAACGGACCGAATATTTCAATCCTTTTTTGGAAAAGCGGGGAGGTGGGAGGGACATAAAAGTGAGTCATGGTAAGTATGTTTATTAATAATAAATTTAGAGAAAATTTTTTTATATTAATTGCACATACTGACCATGACTCACACGTGCAGATTAGCACGAAAAGGACGGAGGGAAGCAACTCTATTGAAACAACTTTACCGTGAACAGGCTGAAGAAGAGGACCAAGATTGAAGGGCCGCGACCACAGAATCGAAACCAAGCAGCCATCCTCTCGAGAATGGTAAGGAACAGGACGCAGGCTGGGACCTTCCGAGGCCTCCTGAAGCTCAGAAACCTCTGATAGAAGGCCGGACAACAGCCAAGCGAGAAGACGGAGAACGCCTGGGTCGCCGTGTGGAAACCCGGATCGAGGCTGCAGAAGCGATCTCGCCCCGAGAACGAGAGGAAAGCACCGCCCCTGGGAAAGACGAGGAAATCGGGGAACCAGGGCTGAGCTGGCCAAAAGGGAGCCACGAGAATGAAAGAAGGAGACTCCTCCTCGGCTTCCACGAGAACCTGAGGAAGGAGGGAGAATGGCGGAAAGGCATAAGCCTCCAACCCCTCCCAAGAAATGGACAACGCGTCCACCGCCCAAGCCAAGCAGTCTGTGACCGGCGACACAAACAGGGGAGCCTGGAAGAGTAACGAGTGGCAAAAAGAGCGAACAGAGGTTAAACCACTCCGCCCAAACCGGATGAAGAACGAAGTGGGACAGGGTCCATACCGTGTGGACCACACCATGAAGGCGACTCAGAAGAACGGCTAAGACATGACAGAGCCGCTGCAAGCTTGGCTACAAGCGAACCAACGAAAACAGCTAACCACAAAAGGAGGAAAACGATGAAGAGCCGGGCAAACGGCTTCCATCTGCAAACTGAAAGGCTGCCGATACACGCACCCCAACCGACCAAAGCCGCATCGTGAAGATGACGGCCACCGAAAACAGAGGGGAGATAGGGGCCCCCGACGAAAGCCCCTCAACATTCCTCCAAGGAAGCAGAGAAAGGCGAAGGCCCTCCGTGGCCAGAAAAAGAGCGTCCCAGGAATCGCCGGACAGACTCCAACGGGAAGAAAGCCAACATTGAATCGGCCGCTAGTGAACTCCCGCGAGGGGAACCAGAAGAACCATATACTCAAAACGACCCCAAAAGAGAGGCCATAAAACTGGCTAAAACGACATCCTGACTCTCCAAAGGGAGCAGAAGGGACTGAAGCCTCTGCATCCGACGAGCGAAAGGGCGGACCGACCAATCGCGAGTGACGAACGACATCCCCAGGCAGGTGAAAACCGGAGATGGAGACAACACGGACTTGAGAGGGTACACAGAGAACCCCAAGCGCCGCGTCCAAAGGAGAACGAGCCTTGACCAAACGGGCATCAAGATAAGTAGAGAACCGCACTATGAGTCCGCGAACTACAGCAGCGAGTTCTAAGACAATCCGTGGGAAAACCCAAGGACTACGAGACAAACCAAAAGGAAGGGCTTACCATGACAAACCTGAACACCTCAGACGAAGCGCATCCAACGCCTGTGAAGGATGCATAGACGCAAGGAAATAGGCGTCAGAAAGACCGGTAGAGGTAGCCCAACCTAGGACCGGGCGCTAGCCACCGGAAACCCACGGGACAACGAAGAGGCGACCATAGAACCCCGGAGAGTGAGGGCAAAGTACCTCATCAAGAACACCCTTCTGGAGAAGGGCTAAGACCTCCGGGCCCAGAAACGTCTGAGCCCCAGGAGGAGACAGGGGGCGAAACAAAGGCGGGGAGCGACGAAGAGGGGGCCGAGAGGAACCCCACCAAAGACCGAACCCGGACTGAATCACCTCTTGTACCCAACCGCTTGCAGAGGGGAGGCCGAGCCAAGCATGGAACTGGCGAGCCAAGCCACTCGCCTGGAGGGGTAGAACACCTAGGAATGCAGGCAGGGACAGGACTGGTGGAAAACGCGCCACTGTGTAAAACGCCTACGACTCACCTCAACCCTGCCACGGGAAGAGGGAATACCACCCCGCACCCCCGGAGAAGAGCGATCGCGGATCGAGCAACCTTAACCCCTGTCAGGAAAGAAAGGCGGGGCCGAATGCATGGCCCGAGCCCAGAAGGCGAAACCATCCGACATGGACCGCTCCGACTCCTCACAAACAGCCATGCGCACGTAAGGACCCAAAAGAGAGTCGGGTACTAAGGGTGCCACCCGAAGCGAGGAGGACAAGAGCGGAGGTAAAAGGGACGCTGACTGAAGAAAGCGTCACGACGCACAAGCAAGCAGCAGGTTGACATAGGCAAAAAGCCTGAGATTCGCAACCCCGAACGAAGGAGGTATAGTGGGCCTGCAATAAGGCCTCACCGAAAGAACAAAACGTCGTCCCAGAAGACTTGCCCAGCCGAAGACAGCGCAGTATTCAGCGCGTCAGCGAGAGAAGTATACACAAGGGACCTAACAATAGAGACCCTCTGTCTGTGCCAGACCCCTGACCGAGAGAGGAACTTCCCGGCAACACCGGGCAATGAGGACGAACTCAAACAAAGAGCCCACAGAGGAAGCTCTAGGGAACCGAGGCACCCCTCAACTAAGAGGAAGAGGCCTCGCCCGCTATAAGTCCTCTAGCCGTAGCAGAGGTCCATTCCCCCAAAAAGTAACGCTAGAAGACTCCCTGAATACAAGGCAAGCCTCATCAGACTCGGCAGAAGCAAGAGTCCCGCCCACGCAGGAATGGAGGAGCGGTAGGGGCACCGAAACCTCCTCCACCACCTGAGGACAAAGCCGCAGCGCGCAGAACAGCCTCTTTAAACAGAGCATCAGGTGAAAGGGCCTGATATAACAACACCCCAATACCCGTGAAAACAGGAACTAGGGTAGAAGGAACCAAGTGTGCCCCACCCCAAACAGAAGCTGGCGCACACAAAGGCAAATTGGCTTTGCATGTGATCCGGGAAAACCCGTATCATCAGAACCGGACACCAGTACCCCCGAACCACAACCGAACCCGGAAGTGGCAGAGACCGAAGGGTGAACAGAAAAAGCTTGACTCAAACCAGAAACTGAAGGGGTCACGGGTGAACCGTAACCCCCCGATCCGGAAACCAGAGCCCCCGCCCCACGACCGCAAACGGGAGTGGAGCACAAAGGAGGATGGGAGGGAGAAGCCAAACCGCGAACGGGAGAAGGAAACAAGTGACCCGTACCCCCGTACCGGAAACCAGAGGCCCCGCTCCACGACCGCCAGCGGGAGTGGAGTGTAATAGGGGCTGGAAAGGGGAGGTGAGGAACAAACCGGCGAACCGGAAGCCACACCCCCTGTCAAAGCCGGACGTAACACTGCGAGCAGTGCTTCATATGTCTCAAGCTCGACGGCCCCGCCCCACAACCGCAAGCGGAAGGGGAGTGCAATGGGGACTGGAATGGGGAGGTGAGGGACAAACCGGCGAACCGGAAGCCACACCCCCTGTCGCAGCCGGACGTAACACTGCGAACAGTGCTTTATATGTCCTAAGCTCGACATTAGCCAGAAGTTCCGACCCGCATTGAATCCCGCAGGAAACAGCTGGGAAGGCTTCAGCAGGTAGCTTGTCCGGCTTAGCCGGGGCGTCCCCACTGGAAAATTTTATGTGGTCCTAAACTAGGGCGACCACTTATATGAGCCAGAAGTCCCGACTCGCACTGAATCCCGCAGGAAACAGCTGAGAAGGCTTCAGCAGGTAGCTTGTCCGGCTTAGCCGGGGCGTCCCTGCTGGAAAAATTTATGTGGTCCTAAACTAGGGCGACCACTTATGTGTTTCTGGTCGTAACCTTGACCAGAAACGGCTCCAAGGACACTTCTGGCAAGACCAAGGAGCCACCCCTCACCTCACTACCGCCACTCCCCACCTCACTACCACCACACTACAAACCTGAAGGGTAGAAGACAAAGGAGGAGGCGCAGGAGCGGAAACGCAATGTAGCAAAACAGAGGTAATGTCGGCAGGAGAGGAAACCGACATTGTGAAGCGAACGGCCGTCGAAGTAGAAGAGACACGCATAGACGGGGTAGAAGCCAACGCACAGCCACGTTGAGACAAGGAAACCCAAAACTCCGCCGGCGGTAGTAACGGCAAACTACAGGGCGAACGCAAAAAGTCAGCAGAAGAGAGTTAGAGTAGACTCAACCTCACTCAGCAAGTGCCAAAAAAGGAATGAAATATTCGGTCCGTTATCGTGAGCGCTGGGACTAGCGTTGTATCACGAGACTCTCGGGGAAGTGGTTCAGGGGAAGCAACTCTACGACTGTTTTATCTTTTGTTTACTTCCGTTAGAGAGGCACTCTCTCCTAGCAACGCCATAAACATTGCACGTGTGAGTCATGGTCAGTATGTGCAATTAATTATAAATTTTGTTGTGTGTTTGTGTAAATAGACTGGCATTGCTGTGCATGCGAGTCAAAGATGACCGTTACTGGGTTTTATAATCCCTCAAAAATCATGTCCATGCTTGTATAGCAAGGTCCCCATAATGAAAGAATATACATCATATGAGGCTTAAGTTTGTGCTATCTGCTATGATGGTTTTCATAACAACAATATTATCTCAGAGCAAACCATGAAAGCAAAGTCACACTATTCCAAACTCAAACACTCACAGCAAAAATCAAAGTCATACTCTGTAACTGCATTCAATACGTTAAAAAAAAAGCTCAAGCACAATTTCTCACAAAAAAACAAAAAAGACACAATAAAAGCAGAACAAACCAAATAATCAACATTTTTTAAAAAGAACATCATCATCATCATCATCATCATTGTCATCATCATCATCATCATTGTCATCATCACTATCAAAATCAATGCCCTCCTTCTCATCACCATCCCTGTCAATATCACATTCTTATTATCGCTGTTGCATCACTGTCATCGGCACCCACCTGTTGGTGTTGGTCATAGTGTCCAGGAGGTCTTGGTACTGGTTGTTGTCTTGTTGTAGCATGTCATGATGGCCACGCAGATCTTTCAACTGACTGCACAGGCTGTTGACCTGTAGGACAGTCATAAACAAAAATACGCTATATTCATCATACACAACACTTCAAGTTCAACATACAATAGTCCAAACAATCAATGTTTGTTTACAAGGTAAAGAAAAAGACCTCTCATACCAGACTTGGTCAGATGGCAAGATCTGTACAGAATCCAAGGCAAGTCAAGTCAAACAATTTTATTGCCAAGTAAGGTACAAGGAATAGGTTCTGGAATCGAAATAAAACACACAATGATTAAAAGTCTTTTTTTGTTTGTTTGTTTTTTTCAGGAGCGGAGAGTGTGGGGTTGGAGAGAGGGAGGTTGGGGGGAGGATAGGGAACTAAATATTTATGCTAGTTTGGTGACATGAAGAGAAGCACAACACCACCCAAAGAGTAATAACATTCTCGTGGAAGGACTGTCCCAACATGAACTTGCGCATAAAACTGTGCCTATCACAATCCCCATCCTCAATCATCAGTAATCACAACCTCCACATTCTATCTTGTTAAATCATACCTCAGCCATCAGTGCCTGTCTCTCTTCATTTTCCTCCACAGCTGCGATCTTCTCCTGTCCGCTCAGCTGTTCCCTCAGACGTTCCACCTCCCTCTGAACTATTTCTGCTGTAACACGCTGCTCTTCTGACATTCGGCGTGCCTCCCCCAATTCTGATTCAAGCTGTTCTTTGCCGGTGATGAGACTGCTGTTTTGGGACTGGAGCAAGGCAATCTAAATAAATAATACAAAATGTAGTTAGCTTGCAAACCACAGCAAAAGTTAGTCATTGCTTACAGGGTCCAGCCGACTGCAAAGAGCCGAATCAGGACCACAAAATCAAGATCACAACTTCGCTTAAAGAGGACTCACCCCTGATCCGCATAAAAGATCTGCTGAAACAACTCTAGTGGTAACACCGAAGGCACTCCACCAGCCGGTCACTTTATAATAAAGACATCCCACGCAAGGGACGCCAAGGCTATACTCTAATTTATCGAACCCCCGTTTACAAAAACAAAATAGAATACTAACATCATTATAAATTATAAACAAAACACATACATATAAAATGCCTACATTGCCAAATAATAACATCATAGGAAGCCCCAGTGGCCATTTGGCAGAAAGCGTCCAATATTCCCTAGCTGATCCAACAGACCTCACACACAAATGAGAAGTTTTGTCCCGGAAGAGATTTCAAGAAAAAAGGTAGGTGACTGGACTAGCCAAGAAGAAGATAGTATAGTAGATTGATAGAACAGAGTAGGAATGAGAAAGAACAAAGGAGAAAGACCGCGACAGTGGTGCTTTAAAGCACTAAATTTCCAGAAAGTTGGGAAACTATTTATACTGAAAGTGAAACCCCCGGCACCCCCATGGATAGAAAAAGACCATTTACAATGTGGAACAAAACTTACAGTGAACAAATTATCTGCATGATCAAAACTCACAAACAAAGGCTGTGCTTGTTAAAGGCCTTTTGTGAGTGTTTTCTTTAAATAATACTAATAAAATCTGATTTACAAATATTTATTTGTGAGTGAATACACAGGACTGACATGCGAGTCAACAGTTATGATGGACAGCGTGTATGTTGGTACACTTGGCTGATTGGTGATTTAGGGAAACAGCATGTATCTAGCATCCAGTCTTGTTATTGTTAGGTGGCACAGACGTGACGTGGTTTGGACACAGGTTAGCAATGTTGCATGGTAAGCAACGCCAGGATGGGTTAGTACTTGGATGGGTAACCATGCTTGGAAGGCAACCACCAAACAACAAACAAACTAGAATGATAAAGCCAATATGACTCATATGCTTCTTATGGAACTCTCAATATTTAACATCAAAATGAGTGCCCAGAAGAAAACAAAATGAAACGGTGGCATTAACTCATTGCTTGCGATGCACGGTTAGGAAGATCGGTAATGTCCGTTATAAGCAACCCAAGTTATAAGCAACCCCACTACTAAAGGGAGAGTACAATTGGGAGCAAGAGTAATAATTATTAATTGGTTTATAACCTCCCTTTAACTTTAAAGCCGAGTATTTAACTTTAAAAAGGAGTATTTTTGCCGTGAGAGTAATTTTCATGGGTACATGTGACGCAAGTATTTTACCTCAATTCCAAAAAGGCAGCAAATTCTAATATGACAATTGTATGTGTACTGGTATACAAGAATCATTCATATACAGTTTGATACATATTCTAAATTTATGTTTTATCATTAGTGCAAAACTGACGTATTTTGTGATGAATGTACAATATATTCTGGATTTTAAAACATTTTGGATTTTCACTGTCAGTGTGGATACTTGAGTGCTATTTTATTACAAAAGGTGAATAAGTGTAATTTTTATATTATTTATTTCTTGAAAGAACATGCCGTGATCTTTACACAAAATGTTTCGTTATTCTATATTATCTTTTATATATTAAGTGGTTGAATTTGAAAAAATATGCTTATATAGTGCGCTTTCAGGGCATAAACATGGCACACAGTTCCTCCTCCAATGAGTTTAAATATGTAAAGTAATACAGACGGATCTTCCTATGATCTTGACCTTGAGATGACCTTGACCTCTGGCTCCAAATACACTCAATGTACTATGAAAAAAACTACAGCAAAAGTTGTATTATGCTGAAAAAAAAAGGTGAGCTTGGTATGACCCTGACCTTCACCATGGAATGACCTTCACCCTCATGCGATCTTTCAGGCATGTCTGACCAAAAACCCATTGAAAACCCAATGTTGTTGCATACTATTGGTTAAATAGTGAGTATTGTGGCCAAGTGGGCTAAGGCGGGACTAACTTGCCTTGTCCACAGGCCAGAAACCAATGGCGCCTGACAGGTGTGGGTTCGATCCAGCATCTGGGCGTTATGTTTCACCGAATATTATTTACTTTTGACTCGGGCAACGTCTTGGGGGTTTTCTCTGGGTATTCCGGTTTGCTCCCCCAGCAAAATTTCAAAAATCACAACTAATGTTAGGTAGGTTGGGTTTGGGCGCGCCACAGGCTGCGACTACACTTTCACCAGGGGAGTCAACCCAGAATTTCCCTATGGAAAAAATGACAATAAGGTAAATAAAATTTAAAAAATAAATTTAAAAAATTAATTAATTAATAGCCATTCCACGATGACCTATTATTTGTATGTTTTTGCAAGGCCTAAAATGACATTGACCTTCAAGATCAACTCAAAAACAGAACATATATTAAAGATCAATCTGTCACCTCTAAATACAAGTTAGGACTTTATATCTCTCATAGTTTAGCTTCAAGGTCATTTCGAATTACCTATATTAGCCAACTTTAGACAGCTCCAGTGGCCTTGGAGTGAAGTGGATCAAATTTGTACAGTATTTGTGTCTCATTCATATCTATCGTGCATCAAATAATCATGTCCAATATTAATAACCTAGAGAAAAAAATGAAATTTTATGAAAAATTGTCATTTTTTACAACTAAAACTTGCTGACCCTGTGACCTTGACCTTGAAGTGATTCATTCACTGATCATTTATGAGGTCTCATGGGTATACACCATCTTATCAAGTTTGGCTGCGAGAGTTGAAATAGGTCCTCCCAGCCACTTTAAAGTTTTGCACAGACGGCGGACAGCGGATGGTGGACAGACAACCGCTGGACAGACAGACTTTTTTTTTTCGATGTAATTTTTGGACTATTTAGGACATCTCACACATATTTGCAAAATTTGAATTTGTTTAAAGCGGGGAGGGGTTGGGGGGATGAGTACACAGACTCCCATTGCTATACTATGCATGTGGATCAAAAAAGATTGAAGCAAGCGCACAGGTCCACCCAGCTGTGAATGGGTAGCTCACGGCTGTGCTTTCTTTCAATGGAAAGGACTTTTCAGTGGAGCTACTAGGGTAATTATAGCTGGCAAGCCCTGCAGCCAGTCGGCTAGCCTCATATCATGCCTGCAGTCTCGCTTCCCGCTAACCTACTAGACAAAGAACGGCGTACCACTGACTGGATATCATTCTCTAACTCTGTGCTATAGAACTGATCATATTATGTGAAATATCGTTTGTATTGTGGTAGTCCTTTTGCATTTTAGTTACTTTCATATCTGTGTTTTGTGTTAGCATAAACTAAATCTCAGAATACCATTTCGTTTGTCTTATATTTTAGTCGATTTGACCATGTGTACTGATCGGCCCTTCATTGCCTTGCAACGGACCGGTTTTCGATCTAGTGTATATACGCGTTTTAATTACACATTTCAATCCTTTCTACAAGGTTCATCATTTGAAGTCACTTAGTACATAGTTTGAACTTTCTGGTGATGTGGTCGACATTATAAAATATTTTCTTGTGTTAGGTTGCAGGCCTCTGTAATTGTAGCGAATTTACGAAAGTCTCGGTGCAAGCAATAGGCACTCAATTGCATGTAACGCAGCCGCCCGGCTAGCCCCCTTCCTGGCCCTATACACTACAGAGCTTGGCGCGCGGTTAAAGTAATTATAAGCTTCCAGGCGAGTGCCAGTTGCATAGCTTGTGCTGTGGGTCGCCGGCCGTCTCTCAGCAGGTTATAAGCAGTCCAGCCTGCGTTAAGGGACCCTACGAGGCGGAACTAAGGGAGTTTTTAGACACAGTCTGAAAGTACTTGAATGACCAAGCGTGAGCTGGATCTGTTTAGAACCAGGGAAGGTAAAGCAGGGATGGAGAGGAGATATAGGTGCCACCCTCATAAAGCTGGCCTACAGAAAATGGTGGTACCAAATGCTTCCCTCCCCAACCATCCAAAGGTTATGGGGACACCTTTACCTTTACCATATTATTATAATAATAATAATAATAATAATAATAATAATAATAATAATAATAATAATGTTCGTCATTTGTAAGGCGCCTTAGCCTAAGGATCAAGGCGCTGGCCGATACAGGATCTAACTCAAACCACCCGAGACGCCCACCCGCAGCCTTTGGGCGCATGGTCTGACGCCCGGACAACTGAGCACAATCCTGGGCAGCCAGGGATGGGGGAGAAGGACCAAGTGCATGCTGGGTGTGTTCTTGTTACCGACACTCACCCGTCTAGGACATGAGCGTCAGGATCTTTAAAGTCCGTTATGATGGAATGTATGCGACACACAGACTAGACCTCGGTTTATACTCTCATCCGAAGGAGTAGGAAAACAGGAGTAAAGTGTCTTTCCCAGGGACACAACACAATGGCTCAATATTATTATTATTATTATTATTATTATTATTATTATTATTATTATTATTATTATATTATTATTATTATTATTATGTAAGATTTATCCAGAGCAGAACAACGGTCTAAGACTGAATGCAAGTCCCAACCCCTTCTCTCTTGACACAATAATATAGCCACAGCAAACAAACCTGCTGTTGAAGATGAGCAATGTCCGCCCCAGCCATAGCAGCCGATTCTTTCAGCAGGTTGTTATCATGGACCAGCTGTCCGTTGTAGATTTCCACATCTCTATATTTGCCTCTCAGTGCATGCAGCTGATCTTCAAGTTCTCGCCGCATCTCGTACGCTTCATTCTGGCTTTGCTGACTGGAGGCATCATGCGCTAGTTGTAGCTTCTCGTTTTTCTCTTTGAAAGCTTTGAGCTTGACCAGCATCTTCTCGCACTTTACTTCTGTTACTTGTAGCCTTCCACGAACCTAAGAGATACAATACAACGCAATGAAATGGTTGGTTGAAAATAGTTTGTAATGCACTTGGTGAATGATGGCCTTACTTTTAACCTGCCTGATTTAGACATGCAAAGTAAGGTTTGACTGGAAACAACAGACACACTGCTTCTTTATTAACATACACTGTCATTTCACATGCCTGGTTTAGCTTCCTTTAATAGTGGCCCTTTCATTCTTGACATATGTGGTTTTATGCAAGATTTGATTTTTCTAAGGGTCATGCATCAACAACTAAGTGATAGAAATTTGGAGACAGTCTTACCAATGTGAATGAATGCCCTTCCAGATTTGTTAACATTCTCTCCTGTGGCCCCACCTCACTTCACCCAGGTTCTCAAGCAAGGAAACACAATGACGGGATCTTCATAGTAGAGGGATATAGAAAAACGCCAGCTAACTTACCTTGTCATGTTCTTCCTGCAGAACTTGGTACTGCTGTTTGAATTCAGCAAGCTGTCTCTGCAACGCCTCAACCTCCCCACTACTAGGGGGAGCTGGAGCTGTGCGCTGCATCGCCTCCCTTGTTACCATGGCTTCCTTTACCTCCACTTGACCTCCCCAATCCCAATCAGCCTCTCCTTCCCCCCACCCTGATGCTTCTTGGGGCTGCATTGGGGCATCTTTCAAAGGAGATTTGTGACTTTTAGCTGGAGAAGAAGCAGGAGACGCCTTCACTGGAGAGGAGGGTGGGGTAGACACAGATCCTTGGATCTTCTCCAGCTTGGCCTTGAGAGTGACATTATCTTGCATCATGGAAGATAAATCTTTCTCCAACTGCAAATTCCTGTCTTGGAGGTCTTGCAGCGAGAACTGGTTGTCTGCTATGATGCGTTCCAGGCCTTCAATCTCTCCTTTCAAGCTGTCGTTCTCTGATGCCAGTTGTTGTACTTGTTCTGAAGCACCATTCACTTTTCCTGTGGCTGTTTGCAAGCTGCTTTGATATTTCTCAACTTCTGCGACAGTTGCTGCTAGCTGTTGATTCAACCTGTCAACCTCTTGTTGATAGGACAAAATTTGTGATGAAAACTGATGGGAGTCGGTGACAGAGGTAGACTCTTGCTGTATTCTTGCTGATTCCAGCTGAGTTCTGGCAGCTTCAAGCTGTGAGAGTAAGGAGGCATTAGCGTCGGTCAGCTCTTGAACCTGCCGCTGTGCATCGGCGGTTTCTGCTGCCATAACGGTGATCTGCGCTTGCAGCGTGTGCGTGGAGGACTCCAAATCTGCGGACACCTTTCCTCTCTCATGGACAAGCTCATCTCTTTCTCTGACAGCCTGGTCTTTCTCTTGCAGAACTGCAGCTGCTCTCTCTTCTGCCTCTTGTAGTTTATCTTTCTCCGCTTCTACTGCAGCACTGAGCTGCTCTTTCTCTTTATCCAAAGCTGCCACCTGGGTTTCTAAATCTTGGACACGGTCGTTATAATCCTCTGTGACGGCTTCAAGATCACTCTTGGTCATAGCAATGACGTCTTGTAGAGTGGATAATGAGGCTTGGAGACCCGAGACTTCCTCGTCTTTCTCTTGTAGCTGCTCTTTTAGGTTCTGCACTTCCCCTAGCATGGCCTCTGTTTCCTCATCACGTGCAGCCAACGAGTTCTGCAGGCCCTGTGAATGAAAGAAAAACAATTTCTTTGAAATAGCAATGACGATAAAGGAAGATGCTGGTGCTCAAGCTGTTGGTGGTGATGATGATGTTATTATTATTATTAATTATTATTATCCCAATGATCAACAATGAATGTATCAATACTCATGACCATTATTGGGTGTCTGTTCTTTTCCGACGATGCGCTTAAAGGCAGCATGTGTGCGCCATGGGTGGCTGAGTTAACCCTTTTTGTCCTGACACCTTACTCAGTAAGTACCAGCTAAATTCTTAAGTCAAGGGAAATAAACCACACCTTAATTGTGTTAGCATCATTCAAAAAAATAAAATACAAGCTGTTATTTCAAGCTTTAAAAATTTTAGCATGTTGGAAAAAATCTAAATGCCAAATCTTATCCCCCCTCCCCCTTTACCCCTCCTTTCCCCCCCACCCTTTTCCCCCAACTCTCTCCCCCCTCCCCCCACAACAAAAATGTATTTTTTATTTTTTACCCATCTTTGTCACTTGAAACATCCGTGGTTCTGACCAGTGAAACATCTAGCACGTCAAGATCGCTTTCACTTTCTTTCAACAATCTTCCAGCTCAAGACCTTCAAAAACGGAATCACTGTCACTTCCATCCTTGTGAATCCGCCATACTTAACGTCCTCCATCATGAAAATGCTGTAGAAATTTTGATGCCTTTGAAACTTTGCAACTCCCTCACTACATCTTCTTTTCGTGCAGAAATAGAGTCAAATGGATCCTTAAACTCTCATGAGAACGAGACAAGACTACCATGTGATATAAACAAAATGGAGGCGCCCATTTCGACCATGCAGATTTAGAACGTCCTCGTACATTGCAGGATTGACTGTATATTTTGTTCTCGTACGCTCCCAAAGGTTAGAGGACAAAGAGGGTTAAATCCTGTATCGGCTAGTGTCTTGAGCTGAAAAAGAGCTATATAAGAACAATAAAATGAATGTTATTGTTATTGTTCCTCCTTACGACCATTATTACCTGGATTGTGGTTATCATGGAGGTCATCTGCTGGTCCAGAGAGTCTTTGTCTTGCATGTTCTCTAGCTGCGAGTTGCGCAAGTCTTCCACCTTTATAGCTAAATCTTCAACCTTCATTGTCTTCTCTTCCACAATGTGTCGCAACAATTCCATCTCCGCCGTGTCTCGCAGGCTCTGCGACTCTTTTGCTGCCGCCAACTCTTCCATTTCCTTCTTCAGATCTTCCACAGCTTGGCGCTTCTCTTCCAGAAGGTTTGTCATTTCTTCCAGACTTTGACGTAGTGCTTGCATTTCAGAATCCTGTTGGTTTGTTTCTCTCTCTAGCGTCAACTGTTGCAGTTGTGTTTCATAGTCCTGCAAGCGTTGCTGCAAGATCTGTATCTGGTCTTGCTGCTGTTGGGTGGTTTCTGATAGTTGCTGCTTCAGAGATTCTGCTTCTTGCTGCAAGATCTGTGTCTGTTCTTGCTGCTGTTGGGTGGTTTCTGATAGTTGCTGCTTCAGAGATTCTGCTTCTTGCTGCAAGATCTGTGTCTGTTCTTGCTGCTGCTGACTGGTTTCTGACAGTTGCTGCTTCAGAGATTCTGCTTCCTGCAAAGCTTGCTGACTCTGTGCAAGTATTTCTTGAAGAGATTGAATCTGGTTAGCGTAAGCTTCACACTTCTGCTGATGGTCATTCACTTGCTGTGCCGAGTTGTGCTGTAATTCCTCCATCTGTTGACGCAGTGCAATGACCTCCATCTGTGACCTTTCCACATCTTGCTGGGCCAGTATCAGCTGGTCATTCATTGCAGTGACCTTTTCCTTGGCGGACTGAGCGGACTGGGCAGAGTCTGTCAGCTGCTGGACTTGTTCTTGCAGACGCTGGCTGTATTCAGCATACGCCTGAAGTTGCTGCTGTAGTTGCTGCATCTCTTCCGATTGTCCTGTAGACACTTGAAAAACAACAATGTGGCATTAGATAGCCTTGATCATGTGTCTTATATATACTAGCATTAGGTTCTATGGACCTGCCTTACAGCCAGTCCGTAATAAACAAACTAAAAATAACATTAATTTGAAACTAACATACATCTCAACTATAGTAAGAAATAACCAAGAATATTAATGCACGTAAATACACATATTCTCCCATTCCTCCTCTCCCCAATACCACTTTCCTTCTCCTCTCTCCCTCCGCACAGTTACACACACACACACACCCACACACACACACATTTACATAATCTCAAAAACTTGAATTATTGCAGGGTAGACAATCATCCTCAATATAAGGAGCAAAGGGAAAATAAAAATGTGTGTAGTGTATTTTTTATTCTATTGTGACTAGCACTGCCATTGCCTTATCGTCCTGCCTGCTTGAACCTGCTTCCAACACACTTCCACAAAACCAGCAAATGTAAACACATTTGTCTAGCAAGCTTCAATGAAGTCCAATCATCACCAAATTTTGTGTACTAAATAAAAAAAGGAGGCCCAATTCAGCCTTACTATTTATAAGTTTGTAGAGCGATTCGTTTAATATTTATTTAATAACGAATGCCATGCCCTCTTGCATTTGCTCGAGTCCGAGGTGATAGTCTTAACAACCCTGCCACGTTGAATTTATTGACTCATACTTGCTACCATGACAGGCTTTGATGCACTGTTTCAGCACTACTTTCCTTATCACTGTCACTGCTATTTTTGCTTTCAGGGGAAAAGACTTGTCAGAATCCCTATCATCAAGATCCAGCATCCGGACAATCTGATCTCTTGACTTCAATACATTTTTTTCATCTAATTTTGCCGCTCTGTGGGCAACCACGAGAGTGTACAACATCAGCCCAAAAATTATTGAAGTCATCAAAAGCCTGTACGACAAGGCTACCATTGCAGTCCTCCATAACAGCGCCATTGGAAACTAGTTCACTACAACAATCAGTGTGCGTCAAGGATGCCTACTCTCTCCAACACTTGTTGGTCTTGTTGATCTTCCTAGAGCGCATCATGTCAGATGCCCTTGCAGATCACGATGCCACAATCAGCATAGGGGGTAGAGCAATCTCCAACCTTCGTTTTGCAAATGACATTGATGGATTGGCTGGGGAGGAACAAGAACTTGAACAGGTGGTACAGAAGCTTGACACCACTTCCAGAGCCTATGGAATGGAAATAAGTGCAGAGAAGACCAAAATGATGACCAACAACACCAATGGCATCAACACGGACATCAAAGTCCAGGGCCAATCCCTTAACACATCGCATAGCTTCAAATATATAGGAGCTGTTGTATCAAATGGGTCACGACAGGAAGTCCTCTCCAGGATCGCACAAACAACTGCTGCCCTGGCAAGGTTGAAGCCCATTTGGTAAGACAGGACCCTCAGTCTACATTCCAAGATAAGACTGCACTGTGCTCCCTTGTCAGTCATCTCCATCTTCCTATACACTTGCGAAACATGGACCTTCACAGCATATCTACAATGAAGAATACAAAGCATGGAAATGAGGTGCTACAGAAGACTTCTGGGCATTTTCTATACCCAGCACATCATCAATGACGAAGTCCGACAGACCATCACACAAGCCATTGGACAACACGATGACCTGCTCACAGTGGTGAAGAAACGGAAACTCCGATGGTATGGCCCCGTCACCAGATCATCAGGCCTTGCAAAGACAATCCTGCAAGGCACAGTGCAAAAGGAAATAGAAGAAAAGGGAGACCGAAAAAGAGGTGGGAGGAAAACATTCGAGAATGGACTGGCTTGACACTGAGCGAAGCCCTGTGGGTTGCTGAGGACAGAGAAAAATGGAGTACGCTGGTTAAACGAGCATCTGTGGTGCCACTACGACCTCTGAGTTACAGGATATGATAGCATAGGAATTTTGCCACAAAATCTTCGAGATTCAACATCGAGATTCAACACGACCGGATGTGAAGACAATTCATTTGTCAAGGAAATCAACCCAATTTCTGGCAAGCTTCAAAACGGGGAAGCAAACACAAGTCTTCTACCTTGTATCATTTGAACAACTCGAGATGCGACCCGTCAGTTAGCAATGCTACGCTGCCAGACACAGACAACTGACAAAGACATTCGGAAAGAGGAAGATAGGCGAGAGAGAGGATTTAGATCAAGGTACAACATTGGGTTGGATGAGAGAGCGAGAGAAAGGAAGATGAGAGAGGGTGTAAAGGAGAAAAAGAAAAGCACCGTGTGTGTATGTGAGTGTGTGTGTGTGGGTGTGATGGTGTAAGTATGTGTTTGGATGGACATCTCATTTATTAGCATAAAAGATGTGTAAAATGGATGTGGATGTGAATGATAATTATAATACTGATGAATATAATGAAGATGATGATGCTTATGATGCTGCTAAAGATTACAAAACTATTTGAAAGACTGACCACCAGTGGCAGTGTCTGAAGCTTGACCCTGATGCCTGTCCACTTCAGCAGCCACAGCGAAGTCAGGGGTTGCAGAACTGCCTGTTTCTTGTATAGGCTGAGACGTTGATATCTGAGATACTTGTTGTTCCAGCTCCTCCTTCTGCTGTTTTACCTCTTCCAACTGTACAAGGCAATTACAAAAGTACTGCTTCTGGCCAGAACCATAACAATCCTAAAGCATAACTATTATGAACGTTTAGACATTCCATCTCTGCCACAGCCATTTCATCTTCCTCACAGTATGGATACACAACATGCTGTTGGCAGAGATTGCTGAAAATCATTGTAATGTGAATCCTTGTTTGAAATTTTGTTAATTTTTCCTTACCTGAATCTCAAGCTCTGGCGTCAGGATGGACCATGGTCTTCCAGTATTTATCAATCATTAGCATTCTAAGATCACAAATTGCAAAAATCAAGAAGTCTAGAATATTATTTGCCCAAACTGTAGTCTCGGTCTTCAAGGGTCTGTACTGGGTGAGCTTCCTTTGTTCATTATATATGCATAGTTTAAGAAATGAATGGGGGGGAAAAATTTCTAGGCATGGATTCTGCAAAAAGAGCAGCGAAATAATGCATTATAACTAACCTGTTTATTGGTCTCTTGTAGCTGTAACTTGAGTTTCTTGACAGTGGCCAGGGCTCTCTTCATTGTTAGCTCTTTGTCAGACACCATCTTCTCTCTGGCAGCCAGCCCCTCCTCTCTCTCTGCTACCTGAGCCTTCAGTGCTGATAGCTCTTCCTCAAATGACTAAAACAATGTACAAACAAAACTGCTTATATTAAAGGACTCTCTCTCTCTCTCTCTCTCTCTCTCTCTCTCTCTCTCTCTCTCTCTCTCTCTCTCTCTCTCTCTCTCTCTCTCTCTCTCAATGTTTGTCTTTGCATGAATGCGGATGAAGGATTAAAGTAAATGTGTGAGTGATTGAAAGAAGGACTGATTGTAAGATTAGCAAATTAATGCTAAAATAATTTTCTTCTTGTAATAAAAAATATTGAATCTCTCTCTCTGTCTCTGTCTCTCTGAAGCATAGGTGCCTGAAACAAGGACTAATTGTAAGAATAAGCTGCAAGCTTAAAATTATTATTCTTGTAACATGTTGTCATTGTAATAAATGTTTAAAGCCTACAAAAGTCTAAAGTCTCTCTCTCGCTCACACACACACACACACACACATACATTGAGAGATATAAAGCGCATAGATTGATTCTAACTGCCACATCAAACGCTCATAGATCATTCTTTTTATTGTTTTGCACAAGCAGTTTGTAAGGACGATGGGCCTACAGTTGTTCGGATCAGCATGATCCTTACCCGATTTAGGAATTGGAACAACTGCTTCCTGCCAAGATGGAGGAAATGAACCAGAAGACTATCGTAGGGGCACCACAGATGATCGTTTAACCAGCATACTCCATCTTTCCCTGTCCTCAGCAACCCTAATTGTTTTGCTCAGTGTCAAACCAGTCCATTCTTGAATGTTGTCCTCCCACCTCTTTTTCGGTCTCCCTCTTCTTCTACCTCCTTGCACTGTGCCTTGCAGGATGGTCTTTGCAAGACTTGATGATCTGGTGACCTGGCCATACCATCAGAGTTTTCATTTTTTCACCACTGTGAGCAGGTCATCGTGTTGTCCAATGGCTTGTGTGATGGTCTTTCGGACTTCGTCGTTGGTGATGTGTTGCCAGTTGGGTATAGGAAATGCCCAGAAGTCTTCTGTAGCACCTCATCTCCATGCTTTGTATTCTTCGTTGGTAAGACTGATCTGCTGTGAGGGTCCATATTTCGCAAGCATATAGGAAGATGGCATCTCCATGCTTTGTATTCTTCGTTGGTGATCTGCTGTGAGAGTCCATATTTCGCAAGCATGTAGGAAGATGGAGATGACAAGGGAGCGCAGCAGTCTTACCTTGGAATGCAGACTGATGGTCCTGTCTTTCCAAATTGGCTTCAACCTCGCCAGGTGTGCGATCCTGGAGAAGACTTTCTGTCAGGATCCATTAACCAGAAGACTAGTATGATTAAACACTGCGAGAAGAGCTTGGAGGGAATCTTTAGGCATGTGCGGAATTAGCTGATAATGAATGTCATCAGGGCCAGAAGTAGAATTATTGGACTGAAGGAAGGAATCTGTCAACTCTTCCATAGAGAAATGAAGGTTATCCTATCCTATCCTATCCTATCCTATCCCGTAACTTGGAGGTCTTAGGGGCACCACAGATGATCGTTTTACCAGTGTACTCCATCTTTCCCTGTCCTCAGCATCCCTGATGGTTTCGCTCAGTGTCAAACCAGTCCATTGTCGAATGTTGTCAATGTAACTGGGCTATTATAAAATGTCTGATCAAACACATAAAGAGTTCCCATGAGAAACAATGGATTGCAAGCAAAAGTATCCAGACAGTTGTAGTATTTTATCAAGACTCAGAAGAGTTTCCTGCAGACAAATGACGCTTGGTCAGTTCTTAATGGGCTCTAAGGCCTCTAATGTTCCATTGTATTAGAATAGATGTCATATGAAGAAATACAAATAATACCGGCCTACATTTAATGTGTATTTACTTCTTTTTTAATAAAACTCAAGCGGCCCTGCAACAAAGCATCCCCTATTTGTCTTCTCCAGCAAAGGAACACACCATTTCAGTCATGTGTACTTTCCTCTGCCTCCATCAAGCTTTCAAAACGATGATCCTGTTCATTTTTTTGAGGAAAAGGGCCCAGGTCTAGCAGATCCATCTTCCTCCCCACTTACTTTCAAGAATCTACCAGGTGGCCTCTCCCTTCCCCCCACCCTCCCCACTCCCTGTCAGAGATTTAGAGAGCGACCTGCTAGACACAGGTCCCGCTCCATCTGGCTTTCTCCCCAACTCCCTGCCCCCTCTATTTCTGGTGCTTCCTTGCTGGGAAGAGAGAGAAAATCCAGCAAGGAAAGGCACCAGGGTTACAGGGGGGATATGTACACAAACAAGGCCACACTGCCACATCGGTCTGACTCAGGTTTGACCCATGAGCCACAGCATTCTAGCATTGTGTTACGTTGAAACGCGAACGATAGTATGTCTGAAGCGCGTACGATAGATCTAATCGTTTCGATTTGCAAAGTATTCAATGATGGAGTTTATTTACCTTTGGTTTGAGTTTGCGTTGTGGTTAGAGGAAGCTTTGTATAACGTTGATAATTTTGGTTGGTCGATATTATTGGAGAATTCTCTAGATCTGCTTATTTACTGTCGATGGAAATTTCCCGATAAATGTTGAAGTTTGGGAACGTTCCCGGAAGGAGAAGAAATATGTAAGACAGTGATGACGAAGTTTAAAGCGATTGGTAGATTGCGTCAAACGAGATCGTTCCACCTTTTTCTGGACTAGAGAAAAAATTATATATTCGATGCTCTGTGTGGAGTTGTGGATAGTTGTTGATAGTGAGTTGGAAAGTAAAAAGTTGAGAGTGAAAAGGTGATTGTATGCAGTTGTTGATGTGTGCTGAATAATATAATATTAAAAATATGTAAGAACGTTCCCGGAAGGAGAAGAAATATGTAAGACAGTGATGACGAAGTTTAAAGCGATTGGTAAATTGCGTCAAACGAGATCGTTCCACCTTGTTCTGGACTAGAGAAAAAATTATATATTCGATGCTCTGTGTGGAGTTGTGGATAGTTGTTGATAGTGAGTTGGAAAGTAAAAAGTTGAGAGTGAAAAGGTGATTGTATGCAGTTGTTGATGTGTGCTGAATAAAAGTGGAAAACTTCATACGTCGACTCCGTGTCTTGTTGCTGAGTGAGCAGGCTGCGTGGATAAACGAATCTGAGTTACACCTTATCAGGAATTCAGCATTGGGGCTGAATCAGATACTGATAAAGAAAAACACCAACATCGATTTGAGTGTAACACATTGCTAGGGCAATACATGACAGCCATTTGACCGACATGGGCCACGCCTGCCCCGGTCAAGGAGTCATTGAACTCAGCCTTCAGAATCCCATTCTTCCTCGACATGGGTCGCCCTGCACAGCAAACGCAGGGTGCCAAAAGGCCAAACAAAAAATAAAAATCAAATCAAATCAAAAAGAGGAAAACAGTAAAATTGGATTGATGAAAAAAAAAAGAAAAAAAAAGGTGAATTGCATTAAAAGAGAGAATACAGTAGACAACAGAAACCTAAAAGCGAAGACAGAAATATAGAGAGTGATAGAAAAGAGGAAGTTTAAAGCGCTAAACTTCCAGAAAGTGTGGAAACTATTTATACTGAAAGATCCCCAGGTATCCCCACAGGAGAGGGGGGAGGGGATTAAGAAGAAGAAGAAGAAGAAGAAGAAGAAGCAACATTACATTACATTACATGGTTATTGCTTCATGTCCAGGTGACTCTTCCGAGCCAAATCAGGACCAAAAAATCAAGATCACAACTTCGCTAAAAGAGGACTCACCCCTGATCCGCACAAAAAATCTGCAGAAACAACCTTAGTGGTAGCACTGAATGCACTCCACCAGCCGGTCATTTTACAATAAAGACATTCCACGCAGGGGACGCTGAGGCTATACTATAATTTATCGAACCCCCGTTTACAAAAACAAAATAGAATACAAACATCATTATAAAATATCAACAAAACACATACATAGAAAATGCCTACATTGCTAAATAATAACATCATAGGTAGCCCCAGTGACCACCTGGCAGAAAGCATTCAATATTCCCAAGCTGATCCAACAGACCTCACATGTATACAAATGAGGAGTTTTGTTCCCTGAGAGTTTTTAAGAAAAAAGGTGGTCTGGCAAAGAAGAAGATAGTATAGTAGATTGATAGAACAGAGTAGGAATAAGAAAGAACAAAGAAATACAGCGACAGTGGGAATTTAAAGCACTAAATTTCCAGAAAGTGGGGACACTATTTATACTGAAACCCCCGGCACACTGGGGGAGAAGAAGCAACAACAATAACCACAACTACCAATTCTTTTCCAAAAACAGACATACACACTCACAAAAATAAGTACATACTTGCATTTTTGCAGACGTGCAAGTATAAAACTGAAAAATCCTGTGTGAACTGGCAGTACAATTAGGAACTGGGTAAGTTATCCACTGTCTAAAGTCACAGTGCTTTTCCTAGCCATAGGAAATGAATAACGCATACTACACGAGCCCACACTGCATTATGCTGCACATGTAAGTAATTTACACTTTCAATAATTGAGAATACGCATGAATAAAATACTACGTGATGATACTAGCTCAAGATCATGTCACGCACAGCATAAAACATATCCTTTTATCTTCAGATAGCTGTGAGGACTGAATAACAACTTCTGTGTATGCACACATTAATAACTTCACATTTCAATAATTAAAACCACTTGGTGAGTCTATAAATAACTGGCATATACCAGTAGCATGTGTCATAGTATGGCTTCTTATGATCATTTAGACTAACACAACGATCCACTACTGACGCTATGTTGTGTATACACCAGTCAAAAACGGAAAATGCTTATGAGCGTTTTGCTAGCATGTTCTCTTAGTACATAATGTTAGCTCGCAGCATGAAAGGGCTCTGGTAATCATTCCAACCCAATTACATCTCATACCGAAGCTATTTTGTGTGCATATAAGTCAAAAAATGAAACACTTGTGAATAACTGACATGCACTGGGATGTAGCCTTGGAGCATCAAGTTTGGCTAGAACCATTCTACTACAACTCCTATTTACATTCAATCTATTTTGTACAAATGCTCTCACTGTGAGAGGAAGTGTGTGTGAATGTGTGTGTGTGTGTGTGTTAAGTATTAGTACAGTACAGGCGATGACTGCGTGCGAGCGAACCTTTGGGTATGTTTGTGCGAGTGTGTGTGGTTGTGCATGCATGTGTGTAGTTGTGTATGTAGATATATGTATGTGTGTATGTGTGTAAGAGAGACAGAGAGACAGAGAGAGAGAGACAGAGAGAAAGAGAGAGAGACAGAGAGAGAGACAGAGAGAAAGAGAGAGAGAGAGAAAGAGAGAGATGTTAATAATAAAACATTCTGCCATTGTCCAACACCAAATAATATTCCGATTGTTGTATCTATTACATGTCAATTGGCGAAATAAATTCCTGTTATCCTGTTACATTCTTGTAGGTCAAAAACTAAATATACTAGCCAGTACATAACGGAAATGCATACTACACTTGCAACTATTTAGTTCATGTATGTTTCCAGCACCAGTAGGCCTCCAACCAAACAATTACTGTTGAAAGGTTTTGCACACTTGAGAAAAAAAGAAAAGAAAAAAAAACACTTTTAATTAAGACATGTTTTCAGATTGTGCATTGGTGCATAGCTCAGATTGGGATCTGCAATTCAAGCCATTCAAATTTTTCAAATTCAATTCAAACCTTTCAGAAGTCCAAAGCTAAAAACATCTAAATACACTATTAGTTTATATAGGGTGCATTGATAATTATTCATTCAATGATAATCTAAATCATCATTATTCTCAGCGTCAGGATCCTTATCATCATCATCATCATCATTATTACCATCGTCATCGATTGTTATTCTTTTTATTGTTATTCTTTTTGATTTGCATGGCCAGAAGAAACTTTTCTAATGTAACTGGACGAATTAATATTTTGTATGTCTATGTCAAACTATTTTGTATGTCTATGTCAAACTGACTAACAACAATGTTGCAGTTATGCAACGCACGCACACTTAAAGGTCACAAAATGAAAACTTTTGTAAGTAAGAAGCATGCACCATTGGTCAATGTCAGTTAGGGCTGATTATAGCACTACAAATAGCACCTACATAGCAAGTCAAGTCAAAAATAATAAAACATCACTCACAGAACTGAACTGTATTCGCACACATAGTAACAACCACAAAAACAAACAAACAAACAAACTATAATCAATAAAGGCAAAACCCATATGACTCACATGCTCCTTATGGAACTTGCAAAATGCAAACATATGAAATAAAACGGTGAAATTTATGTAAGGCCTAAAATTACCTAGACCTTCAAAATGGTTGGTTGGTTGTTTTAATAACGTCTTTTTTTCACCAAGATGATGAAGACCATATGCACACATTGAAACACAGGCATCTAAACAGGAACACATGTACACACACAAGCACACGCAGTATCTCTTTCACATACACTCAAAACATAATTTATACCCGCATTAAAACATAAGTAACAATGTCAGTAAAATAAAATAAAACGGAGTGACCGAATAATTAATTAAACCTTTATAAAACAATAAAAATAATTAAAAATTTTTTTTTAAAAGAATCAAATGAATAAATTAAAAAACAAAACAAACACCACTAATTATAAAAATAAACATAAATAAATAAAAATATATTATTTTTTTTAAAATTCAATAATAATAATAATAATAATAATAATAATAATAATAATTTATTAATTAAAAATGAATAACAAAATAATAATAATTAATAATAATAATAATAATAATAATAATAATAATAATAATAATAATAATAATAATAAACCAGATATTAAATCACAAACCAGTACTATAAATAATATTACCGACACATCATTAAGATATACGTTTTTTATTATTATTTTATTATTATACTATTATATGACCTTCAAGATCAATGCTAAAAGAAAAAATATATGACAGATCAATTTGTAAATACAACAAGTTTGGATTTTATATCTCTCGTAGTTTAGGGTCAAGGTCATTTCAAAGTACCTATACACACCGACTTTGGACAGCTCCAGTGACCTTGACCAAGGAGCGAGGTTGACACAATTTGCAAAGAATCTTTATTATTTGAAAGAATAATCAGTTTCATAACTTATGAAAACAGTGACATTTTTGGAAAAATTTTAATTGACTAACATTTAGTAACGTAGGAAAACGGTGACATTTTTGGAAAAAATATCATTGACTAAAATTTGTTGATCCCTGTGACCTTGGCCTTTAACTAAGTGAAGTAGTTCATTCACTTATCATTTTTGAGGTCTCATGGATACATGCCATCTTACCAAGTTTGGTTGTGATAGCTAAAATAGATTCCAAGATAAAAAGCTACTTGCAAGTTTTGCACAGACACGTGGACAGACGATTGACAACATTTTTTGGTTTTGGTCATTTTTGGACTATTTAGGGCTCATCTTGCACAGATTTGCACAAATATGGAATTTGTGTGAGTGGGGTGAGTGTATAGGCATGTACCAGTATATTGCTAAGTATATTACTATGTATCATAGTATATTGCTATGTATCTTTTGCTATGTAGCGTAAAAATATCGCTATGGATCTTAGTATTATTGCTAGGTATCTTAGTATAGAGCTATGTCAGTATATTGCTGTGTCTTAGTATATTGCGATGTATCTTAGTATATTGCTATGTATCTTAGTATATTGCTATGTATCTTAGTATATTGCTATGTATCTTAATATATAGCTATGTATCTTAGTATATGCATGTGAATCAAACAAACAACACTGCACCAAACATTCTTTAGTAGCCATACAGTCTTTCATTTGTTCATTCATATTAATAGTTTCAATTTATTTACGTTCAGAGCGCAGTTTTTTTTCTACAGCTATTCAAACTAAACCATAACAAATGTATGCCATGCCTACAATGATGTTTTCCTGTGAATAGGTCTATACAGTTATTGAAAAGAATCTCCTGGATAAATGTGTGTATTAACAGGCTCACAAGAAGTGAACTGGTGAACCACAACTGTGAACACAAGTTTCAAATTAGGGTTGGGTGGGTCCTATCCCCATTGTCCTGGGTGATGAAGCTGTGCAGCAGCTGCCATACTTTCACTAAAAATGCCATTATCCTCATTGATGACAAGCATTATCAAACTAGAAGAGCAAAACTCATTTGACATGCTCCATAGAAAGATTCATTGTAGATTATAGTCACATGACACAGGAGCGTATAGGCGACTACTGGTCACATTATGCTGACACCAGCGAATCAGTAACTTGATGGTAAGGGGAAAATAATATGGTCACATTTTGCACAATCTGGGACTCGAACCAGGGACTTTTCGGTTACTAGTAAGATGCTCTACCAACTGAACTACCCAGCCCCTCACATGTTCCTTATGGAACTTGCAATATTTAATATGAAAATAAGTGCCCAGAAAAAACAAAATGAAATGGTCACATTAAAATGCAAAGTAATATAGACTTCGATCTTTCTATGCTCTTGACCTTGAGATGATCTTGACCTTCAGCTCTAAATACACTCATGTACTATCAAATAAAGTACAGCAAAAGTTGTATTATGCCAAAAAAAGAAAAGAAAAAGGTGACCTTCGAATGACCTTATGTCTAATAGTTTAGGACTTTAGGGCCAAGGTCACTTCAAAGTACCTATACTGACTTTGTACAGCTCTAGTGACCTTGACCTTGGGAGTGAGTTTGACCAAATTTGTATAGTATGTGTGTCTCATTCATATCTATCATGCATCAAAGAATCATAAGTTCAACATTAATAACCTAGAAAACAAAAACTAACATTAGTTGACCCTGTGACCTTGACCTTGAAGTAAAGTCATTCATTCACTGATCATTTATGAGGTTTCGTGGGTATACACCGTCATACCAAGTTTAGTTGTGATAGTTGAAATAGATTCTGAGATATTAATCCACTGGTAAGTTTTGCACAGAGAGATGGCAGACAGAGAATATTAATCCACTTGCAAGTTTTGCACATACAGACAGCAGACAATGATATACTGACAGACAGATTGACATTTTTTTAATGTCATTTTTGGACTATTTATGACTCATCTCGCACAGATCTGCAAACATCTAGAAATTGTGTGTGTGTATGAGCACATACACACACGTTGCTATGCATTTGAGTCAAAAAGAAAGAAAATGTCATGTTACAGGGTTCCTCAAAACAGTAGTTGCTTTGCCAAATATAAATGTAGAAAATGTGCAGGCAACACAAAGATTGCAAACAATGTAAGTTTTGTCATCCTTTGCTTCACTTATTGATTTTATATATGGTGGCTATATTTTGCAGACAACACAAAGATTGCAATGAGTGTAATATTTCTCACAATTTATTTCACCTATTAGTTTTCACATATAAGCTGTTAAGTTTGAACAAATCCTGTATTGTTTATCATTTCATTTGTTTAAAATTTATTTATTTATTTTATTTACCTTATTGTCCCTTTTTTATAGGGAAACTCTGGGCCGCCTTCCCTGGGGAAAGTGTAGTCGCAGCCTGTGGCACGCCCAAACCCAACCTACCTAAAATTAGTTGTGATTTTGAAATTTTGCTGGGGGAGCAAACCAGAGTACCCAGAGAAAACCCCAGAGACATTGCCTGAGTCGAAAGTAAATAATATTCGGAGAAACATAACGCCCAGGAGCTGAATCGATCCCACACCTGTCAGGCGCCAATGGTTTCTGGCCTGTGGACAAGGCAAGTTAGTCCCGCCTTAGCCCACATGGCCACAACGCTCACTGCTTACACAATGATCAAGTGCTAGGGTGAAGATTCAGAAAAAAGACTCTTACTGACAGTGAAAAATTGTCCAGAAGTTCTGCCTATGAGAGAAAGTCTAAGAAAGAGAGAGTACAAGCAGGAGAGGAGTGGAGAGAGAGAGAGAGAGAGAGAGAGAGAGAGAGAGAGAGAGAGAGAGAGAGAGAGAGAGAGAGAGAGAGAGAGAGAGAGAGAGAGAAGTCGAGAGAGAGAGAGAGAGAGATTGTGTTAACATTTAACGTTGTTATAAGACAAAGGTTCAAGGCTCAAAAGTCTAGTCTTCCAACATGTCCTAAGAGAAAGACAATACCCTGATTATTACAAGGCCACAGGCCACATTAAAACACAACACTGGAACGCCTCATAAATGTACAAACACAAATGTACACGTCCCTAAAATCAGTCAATAATTTAAATACCATTAAGACAAACCAATTTAAAATATAAATAAAGAAAAAAAAATTAAATTCTGCCTTTAAGTTACACACAATGTATATGACATACAAATGTCCTTTTAGTTTTACCACATCTATCATTCATCAACTTCTCCCAAACGCATGCTTTAGTTTTCACTGTCAGTGAACTGTCTAGCAACATTTTTCTCTCAAATATATGTATTCTATAGCATCATTTTTTCACAAACATCTGCATCCTTATCCACAACTATCTGTCAATTTGCATCGTGTTCTCACAAATGCCAGCTTTGTGACATCAATCTGTCCATCTGCAAACATTTTATTAAACAAATACCTGCATTCTGACTCACATCGGTCGGTGTTATATCATTTTCTCTGTCCTAAAAGAAAGAGAACAATAGAGAAAGAGAGGGCCAGTTCTCAAAACTAACTAAACAAATTATCAAAATGATGAAATATCATTTGTACCTTGTCACCAGGCAGAGTAGTGTCAGACAAGCCAGATACATTGGCCGACTTCTCCGCATCATCTGTCAACTGTTCCAGCCTTTCTTCCATCTCTTGCATGGTTTCCACTAGTGACGCCATCTTCTCCTCCTTCATCTTCAGGCGACCTTCAAGGTCACTGGCCTGCAAAGTCCAGGGCAGTTTTAAGCTAAAATAATATTTAGTGTTTTGTTGTTGTTTCAGATTGCTGTGTCCACCATTATTACCCTAAAAAATGAGCGTTGTGGCTACATGGTCTAAGATAGGACTAACTTGCCATGTCCACAGGTTAGAAACCCATGCTGCCTGACAGGTGTGGGATCGATCCCGCCTCTGGGAGTTATGTATCTCAGAATATTATTTACTTTTGACTCGGGCAACGTCTTGGGTGGTTTTCTCCAAGTACAACGGCTTGCTCCCCCAGCAAAATTTTAAAAACACAACTAATATTAGGCAGGTTGTGTTTGTACATGTCACAGGCTGCGAATACGCCTTCCCTAGGGGAGGCGGCCCTGAATTTCCTGATAAAAAGGGATAATAAAATGTCAAAAGTCAACAAACAACAACAAAAGATGACTGAAGTGAAAGAAGGTACCTGCTAGTGTACAAACCAGTCTTATCAGGAAGCAAGAGGGGACAGAAGAATGAAAGCACCCATACAAATCCTGTCACAAATTTGATTTCCTACTTTCAATTATCACAGCCACTACACTACAGTTTTACCACAATAAACTGAAGCCACGTTTTTCAGTCTTCACGTTCATCTTTCAGTACATTGGTCTTTGCTCAAAAAGCTCAATCATTACAAAACTGATTCATTATTTAAGAAGAAAAGAAAAAGAGGTCACAGACACTACTCTAACCGACCCATACACACATCCTATGCATACATACATCACTAAGGTTGACCACAACATACTTTCTATTTTGGCAAAAGAGCTTCAGTATACCTTGATTCTAATTATGTTGGTGTGTGGTTAGCCTAGACGATGTAAACAGGAGATTGAGAACTATTGGCAAATAGTAAAAAATACAAAACAACATAAAGCTGAGTTACAAACAAACTTACCTTGTTTTGGGCAGCCTCAAGCTGTGCCTGCATGGTCATCATCTGGTCTGCCTTCAGCTGCAGCTGTTGGTTCATGGCCTCCAGAACCTGTTCTTGATTCCCACCACCACCACCACCACCACCACCACCACCACTCACACAGACACCTTCCCCACCACCAGATTGGAGAGCATGCAACTCTTCTTCTAGCTGTGCCACACATGTAGCAGACGCATCTTTCTCTGCTTGCGTTGAAATCAACTGCTGAGAAAGCTCAGATTCTCTGTCTTGATGAGATGAAAGCAATGACTGAGCTTCTTCTAGCTCTCTTGCTAATCGGTCTAAAGCCTCTTGTTTGATGGTCAGTGCAGACTGGGATTCTTTCAGTTCTGAGTCTAGACTGGCAACCTCTTCTGTCTTGGTGGTAATCTCTGACTGTACCTCGTTCAGTTTGCTTGATAAATCTATGACTTGAGTTTCTAGATCAACTATTCGTTCATTATTAGACGACGTCAACTGTGAATTTAGAGACTCTAGCTGTGATTGTACGCTTTCTCTTGCAGCCTGCTGGGAAGCGATTTCTGCTTGGGCGTTGGCAAACTGATCTGACAGGTCTCGGAGAGTCTGCTCTAGCTCATTGACTCTGTGAACTCTATTACTGGCCTCTTCTTGAAGCTCACAGAGCTGAGACTCCAAGTGATGCTTTTCTGCTTGTGCTGATGACAGCTGGTCATGCAGAGCTTGGAGCTTTGAGGCAGAGCCAGCTACTTGGGACTGAGCATTGCTCAACTCTTGTTGAAGCAAGGACAACTTGTCTTGCCAGGAGCTAGACTCAGCTTGAGCTGCTTGGAGTTGTTCCTGGGTAGAATGGAGTTGCAAGTGAAGTGACTGTACTTGGTCCTGAGCGGCTTGCAGCTGTTGCTGAGTGTCCAGTATCTGGGCTTGAAGGTCAGCCTTGTTCTGCATGGCTTGCAGCAGCTGCTGACTCAACTCTCCCTCCGACTGCTGCGAGGATGACTGCAAGCAAATCACCATCTCCGTGCTGGATGTCAGCTCTTGCTCCAGCTTGGCGATCCTGTTGTCCATCTCCGCTTTAGCCAACAGAGCATCGCTCAGTTTGGAGCCTGCTTCCTCTAGTTGTTCACACAGAGTGTTGTGATCACTGTGCAGCACTCCATTTTCATTACGCAGGCTGTCATTATCATCCACGGCCTGGTTCACTTTTTCTCCCATCTTCTGCAACTGTTGTTCCCAGATGGTCTTTTCTGCTTCAAGAGCCTGCACTTTAGCTTCAGCCTGTGCCAGCTGCTGCTTGACTCTTTGATGCTCCTCCTCCAGGGGCTTCAGCTCATAAAGCTTTACGTCATCAAGCTGGTCTTGCAGGCTCTGTGAAGCTGCGGCATAGTCCTGGATCTGCTGGTTGTAAGTATCCAGGGTCTGCTGTAGCTCCGACACCTGTTGAGAGGCCATAAAGCAGAATGCTGCATCAGGAAACAATATTCACTCCAAACTTTTAAAAATGCATTAATTACTATTACCTGTGTTAACAGTAAAATTAAACAATCGGAGTGCCCAATAAATCATAAAAAAAGAAAATAAAAGAAAATAAATAAATACACTGACCACTACCTGAAAGGTTTGTATGGAACATAATACTTTTTTTTTTCTTAATTTCCCAATATTATTTATCTATTTGGCATTCTTTTTATTTAATTTATTATATAAACCTTTCTAACTGTTCATTATTTATTCTTCAGAATATCATGAAAATGTTCCCAAGATAATCGATTAAGGATTTGTATGCTGATAGGAAGTAAACTGGTAGAATTTTATTTAATTTAAACAAGTTATCTGTGGTCACATGCAAATGCAGAGAAATAATCCACTATTTAAAAGCATTACTGCTCCTTTTTCAATTTGGGGTGGCCTCGTGGTGCAGTGGATTAGTCGCCGGTTTCCTATGCCAAAGGTTCGATTCCCACAAGGGGCGAACGTATGTGATTTAGGTACGAGACTATTTCCTTTGTGCCTTCTAATAGCGATCTCCCTGCGTTTACACCATATGTTTGAGTGATAGATGTTTATTTGTTGCCTGCGAGAGTGGGTGAAACATGTGAGTGTGTATGTTGGTACAGATCGCCGTGCTTTGAGCCTGATTAGAGATTTGTGGGAAAGCTGTAGCATTCAGTATCAGTATTATTATTATTTTCTCTTTTCATTATTTTCTGCCATTTTTCCATGTTCTTTCATATTCTGTTGTTTATGCAATATTACATTGCAAAATGCTTTCAAATAATATTAACAGGCCTACTATAACATTTTAGATACCAATAAAACCAGCTGGAATAGGCAAGTCAAGCAAAAAAAGTATTTAAAAATAGTTCTAAATATAAATTTGCGATTGTAATGTTCAAAATATTAGTTCTAAATATGAACTTGTAAGTGCAATGTTCAAATGCTTGAAGTACCGCCACCAATGTTGTGTGTGTTAATATACATGAATTACAATGAGAGATGTATATTGCTACATAATAAAGCATTTCTGTTTAAAATAGCTTTGAAGAAATTATCTACAGAACATTATTTTTATTGTTAATGGCAAAATAATATTTCTAATGGCCACAGCATGAAGGAAATACAGTATAATAATGTTGATAACTGTATTATATTGTGTGTAAAGTGGTAAATAAAATCAAAATTATAGCCAGAAACATTTTCCATTTATAAAAGCAAAACATAATGTGTACAAGAAATATCAGGAAAACAAAGGTTGAGATAAATTTGTTTTATTCATGATTATAGACTGAACATGGTACAAATAAATTACAATACAGAAAACAGCAAACAGAAATAATCTGGAACTTTACACACTTTAGAGAGAAAAAAACACAAACGCTAATGCCTGTAAAAAGGTCATACAGATCAAAGATTGATCAATAAACTCAAAAAGAGAGGATATGTTCAGAAAGGAAAAAAAAGCTTGTTTTCACTGACAAAGTGTGTTTTTACATTTACCACAAAATGTGGAAGTGCTACCCATACCCTCATTTATTAAGATAGCAAAACATGCTGAAACATTTCTCCTTGACTTTCTAAAAAAAAAATCTAAATGTAGCCATAACCCAATTTAATTACAGGGAAGGAGGCAATTGATGTCCTCCAAAACACAAATGTACAAAGTTGAATGTCACGATTTTCACAAGAAAAAGCCTTTGCAGAAAGAAGAGTACTGGCAAGAGTAGTTACAGGAAAATACTATGTGATATACATTACAATCTTTCTCAATAAAATTTGATATGACTTGACCCAAAAGGTCACAAAGATTTGACAATGACGGTCAAAATAACCGTGACCCTGAAGGCACCCTCATCAAGGTGATATAATTTAATTGAAAGACTTCAGTTGTTTCCCACACACATTTGCACTGACTTATCTCTCTCATCTCAAGGCCATGTTTTAAACTAATGCAAACCTTTAACATTAACCTTTGGAAGCATTTCATTCGGCTCATTTACTCAATAATATATGCATCTGAACGGATTGTCTCACACAGTTTTTTAAACTTTAAAATCATTATTTCTTAATAATCCTGAGCCTGGAGCAAAACTTGTATAAGATAATGGCTAGCTGAGTATTTAGCATGTCTATATTATGCAATGATCTGAATATTATGTTTGATAGCTGTCTTATGTGCAATGTAGTGTACCACAGTGTCAGTGCATAACATTTTGGTAGTGACAATCCTCTTTTTTCTGATTGGTGTTGAAGGGCATTGTACATGTGCACACATTTCCATATCAACACAACATACACAAAACACTTCAGCCAGATCTATAAGAATAAAGACTCATTTAAAAAATGCTAGCACTATAGTAACTGCTTCAACTAAACTAGCAAAACAACTATATCTTCTGAATGGCAATCTCCTTTCCCAAATTCCCTCAAAGAGAAAATATGCTAAAGAAAGCAGCAGCATCATAGATGGAACCAAAATATTAATATATTCGGAACATCTGCATAGGACTGAATTCTCATAATCACACCAGTATATCACTGTTAAGCGTAATATTTTTACCCAGAAAAAGAACACTGATTGATTTTAATTTGCAAACCAAAATACTTTTTCCTTGTAAAAAGGATTAAAATCAAATCATGTAATAATTTAAAATGTGATCAACAACAAAATGAAAATTCTGATTTAAACAATCATTCTTAAAAATAGAAAAACTAGAAGGGCAAATCCCATGTCACTCACATGCTCCTTATGGAACTTGCAATATTTAACATGAACATGAGCACCCAGAGAAACACAATGAAACGGTGGCATTAAAATGTAAATTAATACTGACTTCGATCTTTATAGCACTTGATCTTGAGATGACCTTGACCTCCGGTCCCAAATGCATACTCTTATGGAATTGCAATATTTAACATGAAAATGAGCGCCCAGAGAAAACACAATGAAACGGTGGCTTTAAAATGCAAAGTAATACTGACTTCGATCTTTATATGCACTTGATCTTAAGATGACCTTGACCTCCGGTCCCAAATGCATACTCTAATGGAACTTGCAATCTTTAACATGAACATGTGCGCCCAGAGAAAACACAAAGAAACGGTGGCATTAAAATGCAAAGTAATACTGATTTAGATCTTTTTATGCACTTGATCTTGAGATGACATTGACCTCAGGTTCCAAATGCATATGTATTATCAAAAAAACTACAGCAAAAGTTGTATTAAGCCAAATAAAATGGTGGCCTTGGGATGACCTTGACCTTCTGCTCACATAGGCATTGAGCAGGTGTGTGACCTTCACCTTGGAATGACCTTGACCCTCACGTGACCTCTCATGCATGTCTGATCAAATAGCCCAAATGTTGCATACTATGGGTTAAATAAACAGCCATTCCACTGTACAATTTTTTTTGGGGGGTATGTTCTTGAAAGGCCTAAAATGACCTTGACCTTCAAGATCAATGCACAAACAGAACAAATATTAAAGATCAATCTATTATCTCTAAATACAAGTTTGGACTTTATATCACTCATAGTTTAGGGTCAAGGTACCTTCAAAGTACCTAGATACAAACCAACTTTGGACAGCCCCAGTAACCTTGACCTTGGAGTGAGGTTGACCAAATTTCATAGTATGTGTGTCTCATTGATATTTATCATGCATCAAAGAATCGTTTTCAATATTAATAACCTAGAAAAAGATTAAATTTTGAGAAAAATTGTTATATTGTGACTAACATTTGATGACCCTGTGATCTTGATCTTGAAGTAATTCATTCACTGATCATTTATGAGGTCTCATGGGTATACACCATCTTACCAAGTTTACGATAGTTAAAATAGGTTCTGAATATTGAGCCACTTTAAAGTTTTTGCATAGAACAGGCAAAGGGACGGACGGAGACATTTTTTTTAAATGTCATTTTTGGTCTATTTAGGATTCATCTCACAGAGTTGCAAAAATCTGAATTTTTCATTTTTGGAGGCTGAGTGCATAGACTCACATTGCTATGCATGTGAATCAATCAATCAATCAATATATAAATAAAATTGAATTAAAAATGTTAACACTTTGCCTGCAAACCATATCAACAAAGACTTGCAATAAATAAAGCCTTGAACAATACAAATGTACTGTATAGTGATCGGCTCAAACCCACAATCTCGTGAACATTGACAAAGATAGTTTAACAAGCAAAATTCTGGTACATACATATTTCAATTGCAATACTCTTTACCTTTTATTTTAGTTTTTTTTTTTTTTTCTTCTTTTTTTTTGGGGGGGGATGGGGGTGGGGGTGGGGGGGGGGGTGGAAAGGGTAATGGATGGTAATACTTTGTAAAATTATTGTTTATTTTCATTTATTATTATTTTTCAAAGGCATTTATGCATTTTGCAAGCCAATATTGTTTTTTAATAACTCAATAGTGCATTTTCAAAACCTCACGAGATAAAATCTGATACCTGCAGATTGTTACTAAAACAAAGAAAGAAACTAAAGCGAGATATGAACACAGAGAGCTAGGACAAAGGCAAACATGCCCAAACAGTCTGATAAAGGGCAATGCAAATCAAGCCATACAAGCAAACAATGCAATTAAAAATAATATAACAACACAAATCCAACCAAACATGATGCCACAAAACTGACATCACCACCTACAAAGAAATACACACTGATTAAAGATCAAAATGTGATGTCTTTCTGGCCAAAAAAGAAAAAACAAACCTCAAGGCAAAAAATAAACTAATTAATTAAAGTAAATTCAAGGTTGTAAAATCTTAAGATCAAGGATTAGAAATCCATGCAAGGCTTTCATGAACTTCAAGGTAATAATACTAATATGAAACAAAAACAAAAACCAACTATTTGAAACAAAACGTAAACTAGTCACAAGAAAAAAGGACAACAAAAGTCAATTGACCAAGATCAAATCCATCAACAGGTTACAACAATAACAAAGTAAAACAAATTAAGAAAAGTGCCTTAAGGTCAAAGACAACACATGCCTCAAAGAAATAAAACCCCTGTGTATCATGTTTGGTTGCTTTGTCAGTAAATAGCCTCTCTATAGTGCACACTTTTTGAAGCAGCTTTTAATAACTCTCAGTTTTACCCAGGGTTAAGTTAGTCAAGCGTTATACTCTCTGCTATGTATTATACTCTCAGCTATTGATAAAAGTATTTCCAAAAGATCATGCAGCAAAAACCCAACTGGAGTAATAGCCAAAGCTGCATCACAAAGTATGAAATTAGTACAGGCCAAAGATGGCGTGCAAGATTAATGATAACGTTAATCAGCGAATACGGCAGTGCGGGGCAATCAGCACTCTGGTTAGCGGGCTACAGACAGCGCAATATGGTTTACAGCAGTATACAGGTCTCCCACGATTGGCTTACTTGGCTGTTACGCTCTGACAGCTGTTGTCTCAGCTCTGCCAATGTTCTGTCATCTGGCACTGTCAAAGCAGCTTGATGCTGCTGAGTGTAGTACTGTGATGTAGCTACCAGCTGTTGGATGCTGTTAGACTCTTGTTGCATCGTAGTGTTCTTACTGAAGTAGGCAGATGCCTGAGAACTTGGGCTTGATGTAACAAAGTCAGGACTAACGAAAGGCATTGAAAATTGAGGACTCTGGATGGGTGTCGAAAAAATCTGGGAACTCGGGGTACATGGGGTGGGTGTTGAAAACCAAGGACTCTGGTGTGTCGCTGTGAATGTCTCGGAAGTTTGGGCAACAGTTGAAAGTGTACTCGGACTGGGTGTCGAAATCTGAGGGGTCTGGGATGGCATGGTGTGTTGGGAGTAAAGCATGGGGCTTTGGGTAGGGGTGAAGTAGTCAGCTATAGAGTTTGTATTGCTAAATGGGTCTTGTACAACAACAGGCTGCTGGAAGGTTTCATGAGCTGTCATAGACTCGAGTGGAGCCTCCTGTGGCACGGCAGGCTGGTGGAATGGGCCCTCAGGCATGGTTTGTTGGTCAATGTGCGGTGCTGGCACTTGAGTCTGGTTGAGCTGAAATATGAGACTATTCACTTCTTTCCTGGACAGTTCCAGCTGCTGTGTGAGTGTGGTCACTTCCGTTTTAACTTTGTCCATCTGCTTGGTCAGTGACAGCACTTTAGCGTCTTTCTTCTTGCTGGCCTTCTTCAGCTCAGCGACCTTGTTCTTCAGTGTGTCCACGTCACCGCTCATACTCTCTGTGGAACTGCTGGGGGAGGAGGAAACTGAGTCTTTTGCTGTTGGGCTTGGAATGTCAAAAGAGTCAGCTTTCCTCAGTTGTTCCTCTGACACACTGATCTCCTGTCTAGCAGCTGACAGTTGTTGTTGCAGTGATGTCATTTGGACTTCCATCTCGGATTTGGCATTATTCAAACTCAATATTTCTTTCCTCAGTGTCTCTAGCTCTGAGCTATCATCAACTTTAGGCTGAGAATTAGAGAACTCTGCTAGCTGTTGCTGTAAACTGCTGACCTGGCTCTGCAGTTGCTGACTGTACTCACAGTACTGCCTGACCTGTTCTGTCAGCTGCTGGCAATACTCATGGTACTGAATGAGTTGCTGTGTCGCGTCAGCAAGCTGCTGCTTGGCCTGGGCTTCCTGTTGTTGGGCATCACTGAACTGCTGCTCAAGGCTCAGATTTAATTGTGTTTCATTTTTGTTTTGTTCTGACAAAGAATCCAGTTCCTTCTGGAGGCGTGACATGCTCTGTCTGTCCTCCTCTTGCCGTTTTCTCAGCTGTTCTACTTTGTGTTTCAGTTCTTCACGCTCAGAGATCAGATCTCGTACTTCAGTCTGGTACTGTGCTTGAGTTTGGTGATCAGTACTGGACGTTTGCATTAGCTTTTCCTTCAGGGAAGCATTTTCTAGTTCTGCAATATTTAGCTGTGACTGAGTTGCTTCTATCTTTTCTTTTATAATTCTGTATTCTGATTCCACAGCAGCTAGGTCTGATTTGGCCTGTCCTAACTGTTCTTTGGTCATAGCATTATCAGCCAACAGAGAGCTAAGATCTTCCTGTGTTTTATCTGCCTGTTGTGTTTTTGCCCACAGCTCTGTCTTCAGGTTGGACAGCATCTGCTCCAGCTGCATGTAGTCATCATTTCTGGACATCAGGCTCTGCTCCATCATCACAACTTGCTCGTGCAGCAGTGAGATGCTTTCTTCTTTCTTTCTCACATCCTCTGTCAACAATATCACCTCCTGCCTGGTAACATGGTCCTCCTGCTGAAGAGTTTGCAAAGTCTGGAGTACAGCTTCATGTTCACTTTGCAACTGTTCAAGCTGAGCCTGGAGCTGGGACACAGTGTCTGTAAGAGAGGTGCATCTGTCAATGTGTGAGGCCTCACTGGCATCTTTTTCTCGCAGCAGTTTCAGCAGTTTCTCTGCTCTGGTTCTTTGGTACTCGCTGTCCTTTTCCAACGCTGTGCTCTGCTTCTCTGCCAGTTCCTTGTCGTGAGCGGCTTTCTTCAATGCAGCCTCCAGCGCTGCCACCTTGTCCACCACACTTTCTGATTCTTCCTGCACCACAGACTTCTGGGCCACCAAACTAGCGTTCTCTTGTCGCATATCCGCCATGTGCTGCTCCAGCTGCTGGCACTGGTTGCTGAGATCCTGGTTCAGGCGCTGGTAGTAGCTGTCAGCTTCTGCAAGGTCTTGCCGCACCTCGTCCAGGCGCGTCTCTAGAGCATGCTTCTCCTTGTAAGCTTGTTCAAGCTTCACGCTCAACTCCTTCACTGTGTTTGTGTCAGTGCTGTGCTTAATCTCCAGCTCCTGCAGCCTGTCGAGCAGTGACTGGTCTGCCTGCGACAGTTCATCTCTAATGCTGGTGGCATTTTGCACCTCCTGCAGCTGGTCCTCGACAGAGCGGTAACGCTCTATAGATACATCCAGCTCACTCTCGAGTGCGGTAAGTTGTTGTTGAAGGGAGAATTTGTCCTGCTCAAGCTGCCGAATTGTGTACTGACAGGAGACAGATTCGTCCTGGAGCTGTCCAATTCTCTGATGCAGAGATGTAATTTCATCACGCAGTTGCTGCATTGTGTGTTGTGGATGAGGAAGCTGGTCCTGTGATGAATACTCCTCACTGGACACTCGGATCTCTGGGACACTCTGCGATGGCACAACTTGTTGGCCTGACATTCTGATGTTCGGTACACTCTGGGCCTGACTCAGTTGTGCAACGTCTTCTGTACTACGTTTTTCTCTCTGAAGATGGCGGATGAAGTCCTCAGCTTTTACCAAATGGGCACGCAGACTGTCTTTCTCCCAGGTCAGGTCTTGAAATCTCTGCTCCATCTGTGCCTGAAGGGAAGCTTGCTGGGCCACGAGCTGGTGCAGACGTGCTTTGGTATCTCTCATGCTGAGCAGGTAGGTGAGATCAGATCGAGGCACCTGGTGGATCATGGCCTGAAGTTCCATCAGGTCATCCTCCAGCTGGTCCCGGTCACCCTCACAGCGCTGCAGTCGAGCCTCACATTCTTCTAAATCCTGCTCCAGGAAGTCATTACGCTCTTCAGCTCGCTGTACTGAGTCCTCTGCATCTCGCAGACACATGTCCAGATGTTCACGGTCCCTCAACAACTGTTCAATATCGTACGTATCCATGCTCTGAGCCTTGGGCCTGTGATCTACTTGTGTGGTAGGCGCGTCTACAGGTTCACCGATGTTGATTGCTGAAGGACTCAGCATGGAGGGTGTGGTAGGCTCTGCTGCCTTCAGTTTTCTGTTGAGTGCAAGCAGTCTGGCATCTTTCTTCTTCAGCTGTTTATGTTTATTGTCCAGTTCAGTCTGTAAAGAGGTCACATGCTGTTTCATACTCAACAACTGCAGCTGAAGGCTTTCTACACTGTCTGTTGGTGGGCTTTCTCCAAGTTCTTCAGTTATTGAAGCTGTCATAACATCCTCTGCTGCAGTTTGTGTGCTAGGCAGATCACCGTGAACGCTGGCAGACAAAGTGTCTGTGCTGACATTCATCAGATGCTGTGAACCAAACATGGATGATCCTGAGTCTGATGACGTTCCACCAAGCAAGTGACTCTTGGCCTTTTCTTTTAATTGTTTATTGACAGCAGCCAACCTGGCCTCTTTCTTCTTGAGCGTTTTCTGGAGGTCTGCTATTTGTATCTTAAGGGTGGAGTTCTCAGTGGTCGAGGTCTCTATCTTTGACACCAGGGTAGCTACTGAAGATTGTTCATGGTCTTTCTCCTGCAGCATGCTCTTCATCACTCTCTCCATAACGGTGTTCTCCTCCTCTTTCTCGGCAACCTGTTTCAAAAGATCCTCTGTTTCTGATGTCTTTTGATGAAGTGCACTCTCAAGTTCATGGCACTTGGCGGTCAATGTCTCTAGGCGACCACTTCTCTCCTCCTTCTCTTTTTCAAGGTGGGACATTTTCTCTGTCATGGAGACAATATCAGACTTTAGTTTTTGAATCTTAGTTTTAAGTTTCTCATTCTCAGTGAGCAATCTAGCTACCTCTTGTGAAGAGTATGTGGAGTCTGCTTCAATGGGCTGGTTGTAAGTGGTTGCTTCTCTTTGTAGTGTATTGATAGTTTCCTGCAGCTGGGCGCAATATGTTATGTAACTTTCCAATTGTTGAGACATGGAGTATTGCTGGCCCTGGAGTTCCTCCATGTAGCTGTTCAGCTGCTGTACACGCTCTTGCTCAGCAGCCAAGTCACGCTGCGACGTCTCCAACTTCTCAGACACGTCGGAGAGTTCTGACAGTTTCTCTTCAAGGTCATGCTCCAAAGTCACCTTGTGCTTTAGCAACGACTCTTCTTTACCCTGGAAGTCATCCTGGTTGCCATGGAGACGCTGCAGAAGCCTGGTGATCTCTTTGTCTTTGGAGGTGACAACTTCTTTCCAGTGGTATTCAGTATCGAACACTTTGGTTTGCAGTTGTACAATCTCTGCATCTTTATCGTTGCACAGCTCTTTCAGCATGTCCCGCTCAATGCTCACGTATTGTTTCTCTGACAACAGCTGAAGGATCCTTTCTGCTGATTCACCTTGACCGACATTCTCCACAGACTGATGGAAGCTAGCACTTAATTCTGACACTGAAGACAAAGACAATGCTTCTGCTGCACTGCGACTCACCTTTTCTTCTGCAACTGTTGAGTCTGTCTGATCTGTTGCTACTTCTGACTCTTTACTACTTTCTGCTTCTGTCTTTGATTTGCCCTGAGCTTGCTTTCCTTTAGCGATCTTTCTTTGTTTCAAGGTCAACCCCTGAATAATCTTATCCTTCTTTTTCACTAAGGCTTCTAAGTTAGTTATCTCAGTTTGTGTTGTTTTCAAATGTTCTCGAGTCTCTTGCAGCTTGACGGTCAGCTCAGATTCTTTTTCTAGCTGCAACTTCTGAAGTTGATTTTGAGATGCAGTCAGATCTTCTACCTGTTGCCTGGACTCCGCAAGTTGCATTGTCAGTTGCTGTACCTGGGCATCTAGCTGGTTATGTGATGCCTGTGACCTGCCTGTCTGCATGTCTCGCACCTGGTCACCATCCACACATGACGTCAACAGTTCAGCATGAACACTACCCATCCCCACTACCCTCTCTACATTCACAACATTTAACTGCTCTCTCAGACTGCATATTTCCACCATCCTCTCAACCAACAGCTCGTCTTTGCTCTTTACTTCTTGCCTTAACTCATTAAGAGATTCATGGGCTAACTGCAAGCAAGATTCGAGTTCAGTCTCTGTCTTCTTCAAACTCAAGGCTTTTTTTGTCATTTTATCTATGGTAGTCTCTTTTTCTGATACAATCTGTTCTAAAATGGAGGTCTGCTCTTCAGAGACATTCAACCTGGACTTGAGTTCTTCCACCTCTTGGCTCAGGTCATCAACACAGTTTTGTGAGTCACGTAACTGATCTGCCAAGCTATCAATGTCATGCTCTAAGGTGGACAATTTGCTAGAACTGTTCATGGCTTGCTGTAACTGGGTGTTCTGTTCATCTATCTCTATTCTACTGCTGGCTAACTCAGCCTCTACACTAGTCAGCTGCATCTCCAAGTCCTTCATGTCACTCTGAGCTGTCTCAAGCTTGGATTCTGCGCTAGTCAAGGCGTCTCTAGTGTCCTCGTACTTCTTTTTCCACTCCTGCAGCTCAGACTCCAAGTTCTGCAGTAAATCTTCATGTTCGTGAGCGCGAGATTCAGCACGTTCAATGTGCGCTTGATAATTCATCAACTGTTCTTCTAGCTCTAACTTCTGTGATCGTAACTCCCCAACTGCGTGTTCAGATTCCTCTAGCTTGTTCTTCATTGATTGTAGTTCTGAAGACATTTCATCTGTGGAGAGGCTAAGATGCATGGAATCTTCCTGAACCTTATTCAGCTTTTGGAACATGGCTTGAAGTGTTGCCTCCTTGGCCTCTATTTCACCGTTACAATCTTCTAATAATAATTGCAACTCTTCTACTTTCTTTTGTGTCTCAGCTAATGACTGATCTTTGTTTTGTAAAGCTGAAGACAGCACTGTCACGTCATCTTTCTTAGCTACCACATCTGAAGCAAGTACTTCCATTTTCTGCAAGATTGCTCTCATGTTCCGAGAGGTCTTGTGGTACGAGGTCTCAGATACTATCTGTTTTTCTTGGCAAGTCATAAGTTCATCTTGTAGCAAGGCTACTTGTAGATTTCTTTCTGCAAGTTCTTCTCTAAAGAACACAAGGCTGGTTTCATTATCTGCATTCAACTTCTGTAATCTTTCTATTTTTTGACAGCTTGAGTCAGAATTAGCAGCAATATTTTCTTTTTCAGCTGACAAATTTGATATTGCTTCAGAAAGCTGTTGCTGAAGTTCTCCTTTCTCTTTCATTAAATGCGCATAGTCTGATACAGTCTGCTTGAATTTCTCCTGCAAGCCGCTCATTTCATCTTCTAGGTGTTGTTTCTGAGTCAGGTAAAAGTCTCGCTCCAGTTCTACACTGGCCTGGAAGTCAGCAAGGTTTGTTATCAGCTTATTATTTTCTTTCTGCAGACTTTGCTGTTGCTGCTGCATGAGAGTGAGGGTGGACTGAAACTGGTGGATCTCTACCTCAAAGCCTTGCTTCACCTCTTCCACTTTGTTAATATGGGTCTCTCTGTCAGTGGAAAGGTTCTTTATCTCCTCTAGCTCCTGAGTCAGGCCGACTATCTCTTCTTGCAGAGCTTCACACTGGTTTTGTGTGTCTAGGAGCTGACCATCTGCATCGTCCTTCAGTTGCACGCTCTCCTCCAACAGTTTTAACAGCCTATTCTGCTCTCTTTCAAAAAACATCTTATCCTGAACGGTCCTTTGTACGCTCTCTAATAACTGTTTCATCTGGATATCTTTTTCAGCTAACAACTTGTCTAATTCTGCTTTGAGCTCAGAATCAGAGGATGAAAGTAAAGGCGGCATATGTACAGTTTCTTCTTCTGCATCATCTAGTAAGAGTTCTGTGGAGTTCAACACTCCAGCAAGGGTTCTGATGCCACTGACTACACTATGGACAGTCCTGACACAATGGGACATGGCGTTGTCTGCCTTTGTGGCTCTACTCTCCTCCTCCACTACCAGCCTTTGGTACTGCTTGGCCAAGTGTTTACTCTTATTGTCAGCGGCTAAATAGCGGTCCTGCAGTAACTCAAGCTCCTCTAACACAATCTCCAGCTGAGACTCGCTCTCCAGGGTCATCAATGTCCTATTCATTTGGACTGTTTCAAGAGTTTCCTTTAGCCTTGCACACTCCTCTGCCCGTTCTATTAACTCTTGTTCTAGTGTCTGCAAGGCTTGAGGCATAAATTGTGCTTGTGTGTTCAAGTCATTGATTTGCCTGTCTTTGTCACAGACTACACTAATGTAATGCTGCTCTACTTCAGTTACCTTAGTGTTCAGACGTTGGTTTTCAAGTGCCTGGGCTTGCATGTCCCGTTCAGCAGTCGCCAGCCGTTCCTGCAGAGTCCTGCAAGTCTTTGCCACCTGCAGCACCTCTGCTTGCTGCACTTCAGATGCTGAACGTAGTTGGTCACACTGGGTCCGTAGAGAGGTATTTTCTAACTGTAGTGCATCCAGGCTGCCTGCTTGAGATTCGCCTTTCTGGGCTCTTTCAGTTTTCTTCTGCAGCTCTTCAGACAGCTCTAGAAGCTGCATCTTCAAAGCACTGATGAGCTCTTTGCCTTCCTCCACTTGCTGCTGGAGGTGGTTTTTCTCATTGCTGAGGAGCTCCAACTGATGTTCAAACTCTGTGACTGTTTGAGCACTGCACTGAGCGTTATTTTCCACAACCTTCATTCTGTCTATCATTGAGCTGATGTTGATCTCTGCCTCTCTCACCTGCTGCAGGATGTCATCCTGGTTCTTCACCAGGCCGGAGACTGTCTCTGTATTCTTCGCTGCTTGCTGCTGTTCCTCTGTTACAAGCTGCCATAGCTGATCAATGCTGGCTTTTACTGAACTCATCATGTCTGCAGCAGCTGTTATTTGGTCACAGAGGGTTTGCCTGTTTTCTTTCATGGTACTGACTTGAAGGCTCAGTTCTTCAAAGTGGGATGCTTCAAGAAGGCGAGAATTGTCCATGTTGTGAACTGAACGTTGCAAAGCTTTCAAAGCACTCTTTGTACTTTCTACTTCCTCTTTCAGTGAACTGTTGATGTGCTCGCTTCTATCAGCACTCTGCAGTTGTTCCATGGTCATCTTCAGGGCTAACAGAGTCTTCTTGTTTTCTTCTCTCTCGCTTCTAAACGTTTCCACATCAGTCATGATTTGCTGCACTGCATCCTTGTTTAAGGAGGATGCCTGCTGGATGTCTTGTATACTACTGCGGACTTCTTCCAGGCTGGATTTGGCAGATTCCACATCTTGCCGGAAACCTGTCTCCAGGTTGGTTTTCTCCTCCCTCATCCTGTGGAATTTGGTCCTGATGGACTGGATAGAGTTCTTCAGTTCCCTCATCTCTTTCTGCGTCTTGCCGGCCTTGGTGCGTTCTTCAAAGAGTGCTGTGTTAACTCTCTCCAAGTTAGACATGAGCGTCTTGTCATTAGAATCCTTCTCGTCTTTCAGCCTCTCTGCCGTCTCCTTTAACTGTCTGGACCTGTTTTCCAACTCCTCCACCTTCCTGGTGTTGTCTGCACTGGCCTTTTCCATTGCTTCCCACTGTTCACGGTAGTACTGCAGCTCTGATCCCTTGCGTGTTAACTCTGCAATCGCCTCTCCCAGCTCTGCCTGAACTGCCTCCACATGACGATGGCCGGATTTAAGCTGTTTCTCCATGGCATCAATCTGTTCCTGGCGCTTGCTGACAAAGCCTTCCAGCTTGGTGATCTGCTCCTGTAACAAACCAACCTCCTTGTTGGCAGTACGGAGGTCAGCAGTCAACTGTTCTTTTTGTTTAATAAGATCCTTCATTGAGTCACGGGATTGTTGCAGCTGGGCTTTGAGGTTCTCCATATTCATCTCCGACTCTTGAGTCTTTGTCTGCAGCTCCTGGGAAATGTCGTCTTTCAGCTCTTGAATGGTATTCTCTCTGCTTTCCAACTGCTCTTTCAACTGTAGAATTTCTGAAGTTTTGTTCTCTAGCTCCTCTCTCAAATTCTGCAGTTCACTGTCCCTATTTTCATCAGTTTCAACCAGTTTAGTTTGTATCTGAGCTATCTCTTGTTGCATTGTTCTCTGTATTTCCAACGTCTCTTGTTTCAGCCTGTACTGTATTTCTGCATGCTCAAGCTGTATCTGTTCCAGCTGCTGTGTTAGGGATTGTATTGCAGAATTCTTTGTTTCATTGGTCTCCTCAAACCTCTCCTTGTTAGCTGACAACTCTTCTTGCAATTGTTGCAACTGTTCATTCTTTGATTTAAGTTCAGCTTGCAGTTTTGAAATGGCGCTTTCAAGATTTTGGGTGTTATCTGTCCCCTCCTCCTGAAGATCTGAAATTGCTCTGGCCATTTCTTTTTCCTTGGAGATCAGCTGAGTCCTCAGTTCTTCCAATTTGTGAGTGAGTTGTGTTTTCTCAGATTCTGTCCTTTCCACGTGACCCTTTTCTTCGTCCAACAGAGACCGAGTGAGACGTAAGCTGCCCTGCACTGTCTGGCACTGCATCTGTAGTGTTTCATGGTCAGCCTGCATCGTCTCTCTCTCTGCCAACAATGATTCCTGCTCTACCTGCAGCTTCTGCATGTCATTGAGCAGTGACTGACTGAAGTTCTCATGGAAATGCAGTTGGCGCCGAGTGTCTTCTAGCTGCTGGCAGTGTGACAAGAGTTGCTGCTGGATCATGGTCACCGGGGATGACTTGGCTCCCAGATCTGATGACAACTCCTCCTTCAGCATTGTCACGGACTTGGTGTCCTGCTTGGTGTTGAGCAAGGTGAAGGAGATCTCAGCCATTTGGGTGAATTCTGATTTTAGGTCCTCCAGGGCCCTTTCTCTATCATATATCTGTGATCTGATCTCAGTTAGTAGTGCGTCTCTCTCTTCCAATTTTGCTGTCAATGTAGCTTTCTCTTCTTGGCTTTGCTGCAGCTCCCATGTCAGTTCCAAGGTCCTCTTTTCTAAGCTTTCTTGTGATTTCTGTTGCGCTTTAATGATGTCTTCTTTTTCCAACACTTCATTCTTGAGATCCAGGACCTCACTGAACAAAACTTGCCGTTTTTCTCCAAACTCTGAAAGGGTTTCCTCCTTTGAGGCAATAAGGCCCTTCAATAAAGCAAGCTCTTGTTCTCTGTTCTGCAGATCAGTGGAAAGGTTGGAAATGGCTTCTTCCTTTTCTCCCAGGCTGGCAGACATAGCTAAAACAGCATCTTCTTTGCCTACAAGGGCATCTTTCATTGATGACAGTTCTTCTTCCCTTCTCTCTAGATCAGCGGACAAGCTTGTGATGATGAGTTCCTTGGATTCCAGCAAGGCTTCTTGATCTGACATTGCCTCTTGGAGCTTCTTGCCTTTCTCCATGACAGCAGCCAGATTGCTTTGAGAAGAATCTAGCTGTCTTTGGAGTCGAGATACTTCTTCCTCCAGGTCTTCAACGCTTGTGGACAGTTTCTGTACTTCAACTTTCAATACCATTTCTGTCTCTTCTTTAGCTTTGTTCTGGTGTTCAAGAGCCAGGTTAATGTCCTTTAAGCCAAGAACTTCCTCTTTCAGTGCATGGGTGCGCTCTTTCTCTTCCATCAGCAATGTCAGATTCTGTGTCACTTCCACCTGGGCATCAACCAGCATTTCTTCCACACACTTCATTTTGTTCTCAACTTCTGATATTTCTTGTTGCTTCAGAGACATGCCATCTGTTAGCCTGGTCACTTGTTCTCTCTCTGACTGCATACTTGACTCAAGCTCAGAAATCTGTTGTACCTTTGCAGAATGGTCGTTTCTCACAGACTCCAGTTCTGCTTGAAGTTGTGCACACTGCTGATCTCTTATGTGAAGTTCATCTCTCAATGACTTTGATTCTTCGCCCGTGGTTTTCAAACTTGTTTTCAGTTCATTGTATTCAGTAAACATTACTGAATTCTTGATAGAAAGTTCTTCCAGCCTGCCTGACAACTCCTCCAGAAACTGGTTCTTATTTGTCAAATCTGCCTCTCTTTCCTCAAGGTTAGAAGACTGTGTTATCAGATTCTGTTGTAAAATTGTCAGTAGCTGTGCTTTCTCTTCCAATGCTGATTTCAAAGACTCAGCTTCTGATTGGTGAGTGGTCAGCTGTTCTTGGATGGTTTTCATCTGTTCTGCAGTGTTCTGATGTTCTGCTCTGCTTTGTTCCAAATTGTTAGTAAGCTGCTGAAGTTGGTGAGAAAGTTGCTGGTTGTGCTTTTGCTCCTTTTCAAGATGCTGACTCTTTTCAGTCAACTGCTGTGAACTGGACTGTAGTTTGGATTCCAGGTCTTTTACAACTCTTCCTTTTTCTTCGACAGTTTTCTCCAACTCTGAGATAATACATTGAAGCAAACTCTCCTGAGTTTTGAGGTTACTTGAAGTCTGAACTTGATATGCAAGCTTGGAAGTCAAAGAATCCTGTTCTGATGTCAACGTTGACAACTGTTCAGACAGCAACTCAACGCTGGCTTTTAAAGAGTGTATCTCGCTGTCTTTCTCTGATTCTGTCTGCTGCAGGCGACTCTCTGTGGTTTTTTTCTCTTGTAGCAAAGTTTCCTTTACAGATCTCTCCTCTTCTAATGCAGAAGTCATGCTGCTGATTTGCTCTTTCAAATCTGCAATTTTTGTTCTCAGATCGGCAGTGATGTTTTCAGAAGTTTGTAGAGCACTGTTAGTGGAATTCAGCTGGCTTTCAAATGCTGCCTTCTCTTCAGCAACCTTCTTCAAACAATTATGGGAATTGGACAGCTTCTCAAATAATTCTTCATTTTCTCCCTTCAGCTGGGCATATGATTTTGTGAGCTCTGTAAGTTGTATAGTCACACTTTCTTTCTCCCTATTCATAGCTTCCAAAGAACTGCTCAGTTCTGTCACTCGAGTAGACAAGTTCGTCTTCTCACTCTGCAAAGTGTCTACAATTGCGGCAAGTCCTGAAACTTGTTGTGTAGACCGCTGGGTGGAGGATGCCATGTTTGCTCGAGTTCTGTCTATCTCATTCTTCATTTCATATAACTGCTGTGCTGTATTCAGCTTTTCTGATCTCAAGGACTCAACTTCATTTTGCGCTGTGCTCAGTTCTGTTGTCAGTGAGGCCACCTGCTGTTGTGCTGCATGCAGCTGCTGGGATAATTCGCCTTTCTCCTTCTTCAACAATTCATCTTGCGACTGAAGAGCTGAAAACTGTGATCTAAGGTCAGCCAGGAGAGCAGTTGTGTTAGATGTTTCTTCTCTTCTGGCATCCAGTTGTTTCACTAACTCAGCCACTTCTTGGATCATGGAGTCCTTTTCCTTCTCAAGACTCTGGACTGAGGACTGCAGCAACAGAGACTGTTGCTGAAGCTTCTGGATGGCATCCTGGTCATCGGCTCGCAATTTTTCAATTTCTGCTTGAGAGGTTTGCAACTGCTGGACAAGTTCTTGAGCTGCTGTTATCTCTGCATCTTTCACACTGGACACCCCCATCATCTTCTTTACGCTAGTTTTGAGGTTCTTGTTACTCAATCCCAGCTGACTAATCTGGCTGAGCAAACTTTCATTTTCCTGAACAAGCATTTCCAACTCATATTGGAGCTGACTCACTTGAGTGTCCAGGACACTCATTTTGTTATCAAGATCTGATTTTTCAGCCCCAGTCTCCTCTAGCAGAGTCTGCAACTGGACAAGTTTTGTTTCCAGTGAAGAAATAGTCTCAGTCTTTGCTGCATCTATCTTTGCTAGCTCTGATAAAGTGTTTGCAGAGGTGGTCTTCAATGACTCTATATCCAATTCTGCTTTAGATTTCTGGGCTAGGGCTTGTCTGAGTAGTTCTTCAGATTTGGACAGTTTTTCTGCCAACTCTTCTTTTTTCCTCATTATGCTCTCCTTATCTGCAATAGTCTCAGCCAGCTGTTGCTCTGTTGCTTTGTAAGAGGTTTGCATGCTTGCAAGTTCTTCTTCAAGGGTAGAAATTTGGGGTTTGAAGTAGTCTAACTCTTGCTGCAAAGCTGTAGTGTCTTGCAATGCTTCCTGGAGTTGCTGCACCAGTGCTTGTTGCTCTTCCTCTTTGTCTCTTGACCTTTTCTCTGTGCTGTCAAGCTTACCTTCCAGATTGTGAACAGTGTTCTGCAATGACTGCTCTTTGTCTCTCCACATTTTACCGTTGATTTCCAACTCCTCCTGCAGACTCTGGAGTTTTTGCTCTCTGTGTCTAATGGCTTCTTCTAGTGACTGAATATTATTCTGAAGACTAATGACTGTGGAATTCAAGGTTTTCTCCTTTTCACCAAACTCTGACCGAAGTGATTGCCATTCAGTTTGAAGATTGTCCAATGTAAATTCAAGATCTTTTTCTCTAGTGCTGGACGAATCTTGCAGAGATTTTAATGTTTGTTTTGCAGTTTCCAATTCTTTCATGAGGTCTTCTTCTCTGCCCTTTGATGCATCCTGGAAATTCTGTAACTTAACTTGCAATTTTTCCACTTCTTTGTAGAGTTCTGCTTCTTTTTGTTCTGCAGTTTCTTTCTCACCAATATGCTGTCGTTTCAGCGAATCCAGGGTTGACTGGAGTTCAGTTAGTTCGTTAGCTTTGGTTTTCAGTTGATCCTCAATATCCCTGAGCTGACTATGAAGAGCATCAAGGGTGGACTGCAGCTCAGCACTACCAGCCTTCTCATCGGTCAGGTCCTGCTGCAGGGAGTTGATGGTATCGTCTTTGCTGGTCAGTTCGTTTCGCATTGATGCCAGTTTGTCTTCAAGTTCCGAGAAACCGCTCTCTTTCTCTGACAGCACACTGGCATTACAGTCTTGTAACTGCTTTATCTCTGCTTGTAAGGATGTTATCTCGTTCTGCAAGTCTTTGGCACGCTGTGCTTCACTAGCAAATCGTTCTGTGACACTAAACACCTGGTCTTTGTGAAGCTCCAGTTCTTCAGTGACAACTGCCTGTTTAGACATAAGTTCAGCAACATGCTGCTCATATGCAGCAACCTTGGATTCACAGTCTTGTGTGAGATGAGCAATGTGCCGCTCTTTCTCTTTTGAGGCTGTCTGCACCGACTCCACCACTGCCTGTAAGGAAGCACACTTCTGCGACCACACTGACTTCTCATCTTCCAAGTCCTGCCTGAGACTAGAATTCACACTTTCTTTGGCTGCTAGCTCTTCTTCTAATGACTGCAGTTTGGTGTGCAATGAAGATGTGTCATCAGACGCTTTGGTTCTGAGCTGGGAATAGTCAGCTGATAGTTTCGAAATGCGTTTTTCAAGATCAGACACTTTGGCCGCTGACACCTGTCTTTCGTTGTCCAAAGTCTGCTGCAGGTCACACAACTTCATCTTCATGCTGTCCACCACACACTGAACTACACCACTCAAGTCTCTGAGTGAAACTTCACCAAGACTACCACTGCTGGCAGAAGGCACAAAGTCTCTGTGAGCCTGCAAGGTACCAACAAGGGCTGCACAGTGAGATTTGATATCATCTTGCTGCTGCTGTTCCTGTTGCTGCAAAGAGGCCAGGGAGGCAGAGGCATGCTGTAAGTCCCACTGACACTGCTGCAGTTTGTCCTGCACTTCTTCATGCTGCAAGACAAGGCACTTGTGGCTAGTCTCTAGGGCAGAATGCTTGGCTAACAAATCTTCCTTCTCACTCAAGGCACTTTCTAATCGTCTCTCAGCATCAAGTTGTTTTGTTACAATAGTTTCATTCTGTTTCAATGCACTTTGCAATTGAGACTCGATGTCTGAGACAGTTTCTTTCTTTTCCGAAAGTTCACATGCATGCTTTTCTACCAAGCTGTCTTTCTCATGTAAGGCATTTTCTAACTGAGACATTAATGCAGAAACTATCTCAGATTGGTCAGCTTTGGCAGTTTCAAGCTCTCTAACCAACTGTTGTAGCCGAGTTCTGAGGACAGCCTGTTCTGACTCATGCTGGGAAGAGGATAAGAGATGCTGTTCATGCAATACATCTTTGTCATGCAATGCACAATGCAAGTCAGACTTCAGCTTTGTCAGTTCCTCTGCTTGTGAAGGCACAATGACTTCCAAGTCCTTCAACTTGGTTTTGTACTTCTCTACTTCAGCAGTCAGATCTAACACAATCTGTTCATGCTTTTGTCTACTGATTTCAACACTCTCATTCATGGAGGTTAATTCAGCATGCTTTAGGACTAAGGATTTGCGCAATTCAGCCAGTGCTTCTTCGCTACTGATTAATTCGCCAATTTTGCAGTCAAGAGAATCTTGTAAGCCTTTGAGTTGTTGAGACAAAGACTGAAACTCGATACACTGACAATCATGCTTGGTCTGCAAAGCCTGCATTGAATGGGACAGAGAAAGGTTGTCAGACTGGAGGATAGAGACAGTCTGCTGCAGGTCAGCGACAAACACAGAAAGCTCATCTTTTGCCAGTAACAAAAGGTCATAACTGCCAGACACAGTGCTCACCTGTTGCGCCAGCCTCTCCCTCTCTTCCTCTGATCGCTTCACTGCACTCTCCAGGCTGGAGCACCTATCAGATTGGCTCTCCAGCTCTGCTGTCAACATCTGCACCTGGCTGCTGGATTCCAACACCTGCTGTCTCTTCTCTGCCACCGCTGTTTCCAGGGTCGCCACCTGCGCCCGGTGTGTCTCTACTGAGGTCTCCAAGTCAGCCATTCTGGCCTGCTGCTCGGCCAGCACTGTCTGAAGCTGAGATACAATGGCTTGCTGTTCCCCCACAGCAGTTCTGAGCTGGTCAAGCTCTTTATTTTGGGCCTGGATGATAAAGTCTTTTGCCTGGAGGGCGTCTTTGGTGCTGGAGGTGTTCTCGCATAGTGATTGGGACATAGTGTCATAAGACAGTAGGAGTTGTTCAAGTTCTATAACTTTGCTCTCCACTTCTTTCTGTTTGCTGTCTAATTCTTTCTTATTAGATTCAGCTTGCTGCTGCAGACTTGTTTCAGTTTTTGACAATTGAGACTGCAGTTCTTCACAGTTCTTTTCAAGTTCTTCGATACTGAAGTTCTTCTTTTCTAACTCTGCTCTCAGTTTATCTAGTTCTTGTTGCAACTGTGTAGAATGTTGTTCTTTTTGTTGCACTGTGGAGCCAAGTTCTTCTGTCAGCTGTGCTAAGGCAGCTTCTTTGGTGTGAAGAGCTTCTGACAACTGCTGTAGCTCTGTATCTTTGGTGGCTAGGGCATTTTTTAGTTCTGTCAAAGCGCCATCTTTAGTGGCTTCATCTTGTTCTTGCTGAGCCTGAACCTCAGTCAGCTGCTGTTTGAGACTAGAACACTTCTCACATTCACTTATCAGTTCTTCTTTGACTGCCTCAACCTGCTTTTTTAGCTCACTGAGTGTGTCTTTTTGCTTTTCGCATGCATCCTCGCTTTGCTGAAGCTGTTCAGTCAGTGAAAAAACTTGGTTTTCTAGGGTATATTTCAGCTGCTTACATGAATCTTCACTCTGTTGCAACTTTTCTTTGAGAGAAGAAATCTCATTATTCCTGTCTTGCAGTTCATAACTGAGACGTGCTACTTCCTCCTCAAAGTTTCCTGAGAGAGTCTGCTGGTGTGACAGCTCTGATTCGAGTTCTGACAGCTGCTGTAGCAGTGAATGAGTCTTGGATTCAAATTCTTTGCCTCGCTCACTCTGCCCCTCACGTAGCACCTCCGCCTCCCTGGCCAGGGTCTTGAGCTCCAGCTCTAGCTCTGTCACACGTGAAGATTTATCCCACAGCGTTTTTTCTTTGTCCAATAGCCTTTGCTCTAACTCAGACATGTGGATGGATTTGTCAGTCACTGCCATTTCCAGTTCTGATATGCGAGATGACTTCTCTTGTAGTACAGTTTCCAGGTCGGATATTCTGGATAACTTGTCCGACAGCGACTGCTCAAGCTGTGAAATGGAAGCAAGCTTATCTGAAAGCACTAGCTCCAGCTCCTCCACCTTAGCTGATGTCTGTGACAAAGTGGACTCCAGGTCGGCAAGATGGGAGATTTTCTCAGCCAGCTCTGCGTCTGCCTCCAGCTTTTTTTTGTGGAGTTCTGCAGCCTTGTCCTCTCGTTCGCTAATTTTTTCCTGTAGAGCTGCAAACTCTCCCTGAATCTTTTGGTGCAGCGCTGCAGACTGCTGTGCCATGTCTTGCTGCAGGCGTGTGATCTTCTCTTCATGCTGATCTAGCTCTTTCTGCAGGTCTGCTTCTCGCTGAGTGTGTTGCTCCTCTTCTGATTTCTGTGCACACACACACACACACAGTGTTGGTACAGGATCATCAAAATTGCTTTCTTAATTTACACACACATTTATCATTATTATTATTATTTTATTATTATTATTATCGAGGATTTTTATAATCTCATATCTCGCCATACTTGGTGACTCAAGGCGCTGGCCGATACAGGATCTAACTCAAGCTGCCCGAGGTGCTAACAATACATTAGGAAGGTGCTAGATAAAAATTATTTTACACTCACTGAATGAGGAAAAACAAATATGGAGATGGAAACTGAAATGGAATGCCATTTTAAGACAAGACAAAAGTTTTTTTTTTTAATTTTCTTAAATAGTATTCCACTTTAGTATGCTTGCTTCATATTTACTTCACCTCATTTTCGAATCTAAATGTTCTATTTCGCTTAACACACTCACAAACAAAAATCAAATAGGGTGATTTCTGATTCCAATCACTTACACAAGGATCCCACCACACACACAAAAACTCAGAACTCCGCAACTTTCGTAAGCAAATGCTTCCAGTTTGCTACTGTGGTTTGGCTACTACACAGAGAAAGACAAGCCATATAAGAACCGCACCACACAATACAGAACTCTGGAACTTTTACCTAGAAAACCGGAACTGTGTACCACTCTATCTGCTCCCAACATGAAAAGCCACATTACAAACTGTCAAACACAGAAATAAACAAATAAATCTCAATAAACTGTTGTACTACTCAAGTTCTATTAAAATAAAAGCCAAATAATGAACATACCACAAACCCACAACTAGAACTTTCACACAGAACAGAATGGAACTGTGAGTACTGCTCTAGTTCTGCTATTAACACCAAAAACTCCAACCACATACAAACATAGAACTGTGAAACTTACACAAAATATACTTCTAGTCATGCAACTACAGTGTACCAAAATACATGCAAACACACGCACACACTCACGCCACACACACAGAGAGGATATTACAACTATAGCACATAGCAAGGTCTGCCACTAAAAAAACAAATTTCATTTTGCATAATCATAACACTGAACAAGCTCTTTTGTGCATATGGAAATCATATTGAGCATTTCTGCATGGAAATGATTTTGGGCTACCACTTATTCATAGAAATTGAGTAAAAATTCATTACTGTGAGAGAGTGGATATATTCAAGTATGCCTAAATTCAACTGGAAGGGCACAGCCTATATGACTCACTTGCTCCTTATGGAACTTGAAATATTTAAAATGAAAACGCGCACCCAGAAAAAAAACAAAATGAAGTGGTGGCATTAAAATGCAAACACATACTTCGCTCTTTCTATGCTCTTAACCTTCAGATGACCTTGACCTCTGGATCCAAATACACTCATGTACCATCAACTAAACTACAGCAAAAGTTGTATTGTAGTAACAACAAAAACGGTGATGTTGGGATGACCTTAACCTTCAGTGGCCTTGACCTTAAGATGACCTTGCCCCTAACATGACCTCTCATGCTCCTATCCCTATCCTGTAACTCGGGGGTCAAAGGGGCACCACAGATGATCGTTTAACCAGCGTACTCCATCTTTCCCTGTCCTCAGCAACCCTGATGATTTTGCTCAGTGTCAAACCAGTCCATTCTTGAATATTGTTCTCTGACCTCTTTTTCGGTCTCCCTCTTCTTCTACCTCCTTGCTTAAAATGACCTTGACTTCCAAGATCAATGTAAAAACTGAACAAACATGAAAGATCAATCTATCATTTCTAAATACCACAAGTTTGGACTATATCTCATAGTTTAGGGTCAAGGTCACTTCAAAGTACCTATAATAACTGATTTTGGACAGCTCCAATGCCTTTGACATTGGAGTGAGGTTACCAAAAATTTGCATTGTATGTGTGTCATTGATATATATCATGCATCAAAGAATCTTAAGTTCAATACTAATAACTAAAAAAAACTAGATCGAAGCGTCAAAGTCTTCTTTCCACTTGATCCATATTGCGGAGTTTCGTTAAAAAAACCGCACACAACTGCTCCCGAAGCATTGACCTTTCTCGCCCATAGAGAATGTTTTCTTCCAATCTCAACCTCCCTGTTCAACCATATCCACACACATTTGTTTTTTTTGCTTCCTTTGATGTCAATTTGCTTTGCTGATGGATTGTTTGTTTTCAGCGACTTCATTCTTTCATCAACACATGGCTAACATTCAGTAGAGGTAGAACAAGATGGCGGAACCATAAACAATAAACCATAAACATAAAGTTCTGAAAATTTATTTTACACTATGTTCTCAGACAAACAACATAAAAAAATATTTTTTTAAAAAGGGGGGTGGGGAGGGGGGAGGGATTCCTGAATTTCAGTTTAAATTGGAAGAATGGCATCCATGTTATTATCATAGCTACGAGAGTTCATCCAAAACGTCACAGCACATTTTAATTTCCCACTGCATACTCAACACAAAAGGGAAAAAAAAATAATGGCAAAGAAATTCACTTTCCCAAACATATCCCAGTGAAGATTAGTAAGCGACGAATACAAAAGACTTTTTAAAAAATGTGCAAAACATTCAGATAAATAAAATGTTAGTAAATCGTTTTATAAAAGGGTTAACAAAAAGAAAAAGAAACAACAGGAGAAGAAAACAGTGATAATCGCAAAGAATTTAAAAGGAATAGATTTTTTTTTTAATCAGTTAAAACTGTGCCCCAAAAAATTACTATAAAAAAATTGAAGTGAGAACTGTACCTGAAGTTTTTCAGCTTTTTCAAGTTCCACCTGAAGCCTGTTGATTTCTTCTTTTGTCTCTTTTCTCTCTGTGTGTAGCTCAGTCTCCAGCTGTTTCAGCTGTAACATAAATACACAGACCTTCACAGTCTGCTACTAGCTACGATCAACGGAACACTATTGAATAAAACAACTTAGCAATGGTCACCTGGCGTGCAGGTAACCTGACTTTTAATTTTTCATCACAGGAGTCAACTTTCTGTAATGACTTTGTAAACAGTGTTTCACTTCTCACTACCTCAGTTTGTGTTAAAAAAAACATTTTGTCAAAAAGTACATGTGGCAGACTCAAATAAGTAAATATACTCACAAGATGGATCAATGAATTCAAAAACTTCAATTCAATCCAGACCTTCAGCAGTTTGAGCCAGTGAGTGTTCTAATAAGAACAATAACTTTACAAAACTCCCACACTCTTATGTTTCAACTCTTAAACAATGACAGCAAAACTACTCACACTGCTGCGCAGCTCTTCATTCTCTTTCTCAAAGGCAATGTTGGGTTGTTTCTCATACTCCACTCTCTCTTTCCATTTCTCTACCTCCCTGCTTAGCTCTGCCTTCTCTCGCTCCAAACCTGCAAGAAGAAAATCATTTCAATCGACAGTTACACCTTATCCAGAGTTGGCCTTGTTTCCTTCAACCCTACCTAATTTCAATCTATGTATAATTCCCTCTATTAATTATAACACATGGAGTTGTGTGCAGACACCTAAATTTGTTTCTTTGATTATTTTCCAAATAAATTAACTCAAAAATGTTCCTTTTCCACACGTTCACCAGTCTCATACAGGCTGATTTCTGCTTACCTTCTCAAAACAGAAGGGTATGCCCTAACTTTTACCCTGTGTATACTATGGCATTCTTCTTCCTGTATCCATACTTAAGGCACAAATGTCTACTGCACCTTCTCTCAACTCCTCCTGCTCAGCAATCCTGATTTCCAGGGTCATTTTCTCTCCCTCAAGTTCTCGTTGTTGTGACTCCAGCGTCTGAATCTGGGTCTTCAGGCTTTCTGACTCTTGCTGAAGACTCTCCTGAAATAATACACAAATACATTTTAAAAATAACAAAACAAGAAAGAAAGAAATCATCAAAATTAAATTGTTGAATTCTAGTTTGGTGCAACACAAAAGTTGTTGCTGCCAGGAATCGTTTATGACATGGCAGCATACTTATATCGTTGCTGAACCATTCTTCTTTTGTATTTTAATGTCTTTCCATTCCCCCTCTCCTTCTTCTTCAGGATATTGTGATAATCTGCCAGGATGAAAAAATGACTACAGTTTTAGGGTGCGCATGGCTGCCCTCAACTTTAGAAAGAGTTTATCGTAACAGTGTGAACCAGCAACATTTGAAAGTTACTGGCGTTTAGCTGGTCCTCTGCCAATTCAGAATGGACGTTCTGTTCCTTGTTGGCTACAGTCTCCTGTGCCAACTGCCTAAATAAGTCCTGAAACCCTAAAGATGCGTAGTTAATATCAAATGTTTAGTTGGAATACTGCCTACTGAATTTGAAGTAAACTTAAAAATTGAGTAGCACCTACCACTTGAGCTTGCAGGTCAGTCACAATTTGACTGTACTTGTTGCGTTCATCAGTGACAGTCTCCATATCTGCTTTGACTTGGTCATGCTCCTGTTCCGATTTTTTCTGCTGACCTTCAAGCTCTCTAACTTTTTTCTCTAAATCACCTGAAAAAAGAACTATCAGGGATGAATTATACAAGGAAGAATGTTAATTTTTTTTTCCCAAAGGACGTAGTTTCACCAAATAAACCTCATTACCACTCATTCAATCACACATGCAAACATACATGAACAGGAAAATGCTTAAATATTAGTGACAAAGGTCCTCCTAACCTATGGAAGCTTTGGTCTCCTCAAAGTCGACCAACTTGAGCTGTAAGTTGCCTTTCTCTTCCTCAACCTCTGCCAGCTTGTTCTGCAGTGACATCACTTCATCTGCCAGGCTACTGCCCTATAAACAACACATTCACATGACTGAATGTAGAAAACCGTGGTTACTGACACAGGGAAATGGTAATCACACACACTCAAAAATAAACTACTAACTTGGTACCTAAATGAAGAGTGTGCCATCAAAAGTGACAATATTGCATTGCGTTATTCATTTGACAAAGGACTGGATCCACACCACATTGGCAGTGGTGACCCAGCATGTGTCTGACAAAGACCACCAATAGCTGAAAGCTGTACTTTGTGTCCTACCTGTGATATGGATATGGAAACTTTCCAAAGACATTCAACTACACCTTGAAATATACGGCAATGCAAACTATTAAATTCTGATGGGAAATCTTCCTTGTTTCTGCAACAGTCTGTCACAGTTACAAATGAAGACTTCCCATCAGAATTTACTACACAGATCTACACAAAATAATTATATTAAGAGTTGTGGGTTATAGACTCTTCTGCAATCAAATAAAACACAACTTTCTATCTTTGTCTAACACAAAGAGAGGGTAGTCATTTCTTCACTTACCAGTCTGAAAATACAGCTGCAAAGAACGCACAGTCACAAACACACAAAGTCACTAATTACCTTTCTCAGCTGTTCAAGCTCTTTCTCCAAAGCCTTGATCTTGGAAGTCATCTGAGCCTTCATCTTCAGCATCTTGGTTTCACTCTTTCCACTGCTTCCTTCCTCAGCTCCCACTGCCTTCTTGGACTCTTCCAGCTGAGCACCCTTTTCTTCTAGAGCTTTCTGCAGCTGAGCCACTTGGGCCTTGAGAGATTCTATTTCAGTGAATGAAACTGTGGCAGCTTCAGCACAGGCAGAATCACCTGCAGCTTTGGACCCTACAGCCTGTTCATAGCGTTCCTGTTCAAAAAGAAAATCTACACTACAAATTTAGGTCTTCAAATTAGTTTATCCATCTCTTCCAGAAGGGTACAGATGTTATAATACAGCTCTTTCAGGCCAGAGCAAGCTAGTTTACATGAAGCACAAAAAAGACAAATAAATAAAAATAAACAGAAGAAAATTTAAAGAGTTTAGAAGTTCTCAAAAGCTGAGCCAATTATCATGTACTATATAACAATTTAACTATTTACATGTAGAAAACTAAACCACCTTATTTTTCATCATTAACAGTCAAAATGTTTAGATCGATCCCATCATACCTCAAACAAAACACAAGCCAACCCAACAATCAAAATATGTCAATCAAGATTAGAGTTGACAGCCTCAAATGAAACGTATGCCTACCTCACAAATAAAATGTGTAGATTTATCCCAACAGACCAAAACAAACAAACAAACAAACAAACAAAACACAAGTCTACCTGCAAAGCACTATACTGGAAGGAAGCTTGTGAATAGGCAGACTCCAGTTCCGTCAGTGAAGATTTGAGTGTGTGGAGCTGCAGCTCTTTCTCTGACAATTCATGCTCGTGTTTCTCGGCAACGTCTTTGATTTTTAGGTCCAGGCGCTGTCTTTCTTCTTTCCACTGGTTTTCTTGGTCCACGAAATTGGCCTGCGTCAGCATCAGCTGCTCTGATGTTACCTAACATAAAAATCGTACGCATATATCATTGTGACCGTCTTTGATGTTACCATTATAATCATAAACACTGTTAACTTCATCGTTGTGTATCTTATCACACAATTGAGCAACCTTCTCCATTCTTTTGACCATGAACACACAACTTCATTACAATGGATGCGATTTTCCTGCAGGAATGAAAAAATTTGAAAGTGCCTGTGAGACAATTGATTCTATCCTATCCTATCCCGTAACTCAAAAGTCGTTGGACACCACAGATGATCGTTTAACCAGCGTACGCCATCTTTCTGTCCTCAGCAACCCTCATGGCTTCGTTTCTTGTCAAGCCAATCCATTCTTGAATGTTGTCCTCCCACCTCTTTTTGTCCCCCTCTTCTTCTGCCTCCTTGCACTGTGCCTTACAGGATAGTCTTTGCAAGGCCTGATGCTCTGGTGATGTGGCCATACCATCTGAGTTTCCGTTTCTTCACCACTATGAACATTTCATCATGTTGTCCAATGGCGTGTGTGATAGTCTGTCGGACTTCGTCATTGGTGATGTGGTGGGTTTAGGATATGCCCAGAAGTCTTCTATAGCACCTCATCTCCATGCTTTGTATTCTTCGTTGTAAGTCTGTTGTGAGAGTCCATGTTTCGCAAGCGTATAAGAAGATGGAGATGACAAGAGAGTGCATCAATTGGTGATAATTGATCATTTATGTATATTACAATGATAGCCAAAAGTTCAAAAAAAAATTTTTTAAGCTGAAAACATGAATAGCAACAGATGAAGCTTAAATTTCAAGTAATATCAAAACAAATGTTATCACTGCTGCTACAGCCAATAATAACACAACAAAAAAAGAAGATAGGCAATGGAACAATCTGCAGCACAAAGGAGGGAGAGGAAACAAAACATATACAAACATACCTGTAGTTTCTCCTTCAAAACTCGGATGGATTCCTTGTTTTCCTGCAGCTCTTTCTCCTTGTCAGCAGCCTCCATTTGGAGAACAGCAATGACCTTGACCTTGCCCTCCAGCACGTCGTTGGTGTCCTTGAGCTTCTGCTCAAACATGCGAATTACCTCGTCCTGGATGTTGACCTCACCTTTGGCCATGATGCGCTGCACGTCCTGCTCATGACGCTGGATAATCTCCCTGAGGTCTTCCTCGCGCTGAGCGATCTGCCCTTCTTTGTCAATAATCATTGCCTTCAGACGTTTGTTTTCTCCTTCCATCTCAGCCAGCATCTCTTCAAAATGCTTTTGAGTTTCAGTCAGCTTGAGATGGAAGCGGTCCGTCTCCGTTTGAAGTAAGTGTTGGTTCTTGCGCAGAGTGTCCTTCATGGCGTCTAAGGTTTCTTCACATGATTCGACCTTGGCCGAGAGGCGTGTGATCAGCATGGCCTGGTCGTGAATACTCTGATCCTTCTCTTTCAGAGATGACTGCAGAATCTGTGTAGAGCCCAAACGGTAGTAGATCAAGGCAATAAAAGAGTATGTTTAAAACTGCAAAGGATAATTCAAAGACTAACACAATAGAAAAAATAAACCACCACTCCCCATCCACATATATACACAAATTCAACTGTTCCTACACCAAACTAAAAAGATTAAAATAAATAATAATCTCATGTACACAAATAAGACTCGCAAATATATAGTAAAATCATAATGAGGACAGCATTATAGTAGGTACCGGCAGCCTCTCTTTCCCTATGTGTGAAAGGTCTAGATGTGGTGAAAATGGCATATTTTGAATTAATTTTTGTGTTGCGATTTAATTCAATTTTTGTAAAAAAAAAAACTGTGAATAAGAAAGAATAAAACCCGAACGTTTTACTTATCTACTTTTTGTGTGTTCTTGTTGATGGGTTGTGTTGAGGGAGAAGGGAGAACGATCGCAATCGGCAGCGAAAAGCTGCTCCGCACATCGCCATTTTCAACCTGCCTGTGAAGGCAGCGCGAGCGACAAACACACACACCTCACGAAACGTCTGCTCGCGGGCTGTATAGTTCATTCATAATATGCAAATTAGGTCAGGTTAAAAGACGAAAAGCCAACGATTCGTTTCGTATAAATATTGTTTTAGTCGTTATTTTTTTTCTCGTTGAAATTCACAGTCAAAGTTTAGGAACGACTTCAACTGCAAATATCTTTTAATCGGTTGGAAAAAATGCCAACATTAATATATGCGCTGGAAAGCTGGGTTTTCGACCTTTTCAATGGTGTACGCAACTTAGTCACATGATCCATACAGAGTTCGCGCGAGCCAGTAAAAGACGAGTACCCATTCAAGCGTGCTTTGTGGTTGACCAGAACTGTCATGGCGGACGATCTGAAAATGTCAGCTTCTAACGATGTGTGTTTGTCGCCATTTCTTCGCGAAATCGGATAATCAATTGGTAAGTACACTTGATAATTACAGATGGTTTTCGGATAAAATTATTATTGCCCATAGTTTTGTTTAATGTATACCTCGAAACGTGTTTTTTTTTTTTTGAAAGTTCGACCGATGTAGTGTTAGATTAGTCTTAGAAGTGTTCAAACATCGAGTGATGGTTCAGATACGACCATCGGCTAATTTTAGTGCAAACATTTAGCCGTTACGTATAGTCACACAATTCTTTCTCAGGTTTCGCAAAACCATAATTCACGCATAGTTGTGTAGTTTCCTTGTGGGATTATCGATGATTGATGTAATATTTATACGTGTAGGCCTATAGAAACCGAAAGTAGCGTTCAGCAACAAACGCTGTTCTTCTAGAGACTAGAATTGGTAGGCCTACGCACTGCTTTTTTAGTTTTAAAATTTTATTAGCACTCACGTTACTGTTTACATGTGTTAAAATAATTATTATTAGTAATTATTATTAATTTAAATGCGTGTTACATGTCATGTTTATTACAGGATGATGGATCTCAAGTATTTTATCATAAATGTCATGTGTTGAGATTGTTACACTCTGTTTGATGTTGGTGTTTTCTATCAGTATCTGATTCAGCCCCGATGCTTGAATTCCTGATAGTTGTGTAACTCAGATTCGTTTATTCACACAGCCCGTCCAAACAGCATACAAGTCACAAAGTCGACGTATGAAGTTTTCCACTTTTATTCAGCATACATCAACAACTGCATACAATTCTCAATTCAACTCAACAACTTTCACAGCAACTTTCCAAATCACTATCAACAACTTTTTCTCTCAACAGGAACTCGACACACGATTAAATAACCTCTCTCTTTTCTGGAACAATTTGGTATACTGTAGAAATGACGCACTGCCACCAATCGAATAAAAGATCGTCATCACTGACTTACGTCAATACATATTTTTATATCTTCCAGAACGACCTCTTGCTTCGACATGTATCGGGAAGTTTCTATCAAGAGTAAACACGCATATCCAGAAGATTCTCAAATAATATCGACTAACGCAAATTATCAACGTTATACAAAGCCTCTCCTAACAACAATGCAAACTCAAATCAAAGGTAAATAAACTCCATTATTGAATACTTTGCAAAACAAAACGATTAGATCTATCGTACACGTTTCCGACGCACTACCATTCGCGTTTCAACGTAACATAACCCCCCACTCAAGAAGAAATTTACCCAATTTCTTTCAACAACGTTGAAACGTAATGCACAAACAATGTACAGAATTAAGACTTATTTCAGCCTGTCTGAACACTATCAACGTTCTCAGTTCATTCACACAGAGTCAATGGTTTTCATCTTCAAATCTGTCTGGATATTGTCAATATTCACAGTTCATCCACACAGAGTCAAAGTTTCTCATCTGCAAGTCTTTCTGGATACTGTCAATGTTCACAGATCATTTACACAGAGTCAATGTTTCTCATCTGCAAATCTTTCTGGATACTGTCAATGTTCACAGATCATTTACCCAGTCAACGTTTTTCATTTTCAAGTCTGTCATTACCAATATTCTTAGTTCGTCTACACAGTCAATGTTCTTTACTCACACACTCTGCTGAGGAAGTCCGCACCAACATTGTCCGATCCTTTGATAGATTCTACTCGCATGTTCAAGTTCTGCAAGTACATAGCCCATCTCATGATCCGACTGTTCACAAACTTGGCAGAGTTCAAGTAAGTTAGCGGCTTGTGATCAGTCTGTAGCACGAACTTCACTCCTTGAAGGTACAGTTCGAACTTCCGGATTCCCCATATGATGGCAAGGCACTCTTTCTCCATGGTCGAGTAATTTTTCTAAGCCCTGGACAGCTTCTTGCTGGCGTAACTGACCGGAAATAGTTTCCCTTCGTGTTCTTGCATCAGTATGGCGCCGATGCCTTCGTCCGCTGCGTCTGTCCTTAAGACGAATTCCTTGGAAGTATCGGGCAGTCGTAGCACCGGATCCTTCGAAAGGAGGTCGCGCACAGCCTGGTATGCCCTCTCCTGAGACGGTCCCCACTGCACTTGGTTTGGACAGCCTTTCCGCACCAGGTCCGACAAGGGTGCTGTGATGGCGGAGTAGTTTGGTACAAACTCCCTGTAGTATCCAGCCAACCCCAGGAAAGATCGCACCTGCTTCTTGGTTTGGGGACGTGGAGCGTTCAGAATCTTGGTGACGTTTTCTAGTAGAAGCCCCTTTTGTCCTTCTTTCAGCGAATGGCCGATAAAGTCTACGTTGTCAGTCCCCAGAATGCACTTACTGGGTCTCACGGTCAGGTTGGCTTCTGTGAGACGGTGAAACAGCTTCCTCAAGGTCTGCAGATGCTCTTCCCAGGTGCGAGTGTGGACCAGCAGGTCGTCCCAGTAACACACGACGTTGTCCATCCCATTAAGCATCTTCCTCATTCCTCTCTTTAGGGTAGCTCCGCTGTTGACCATGCCAAAGGGCATCCTTAGGCACTCGTACGTCCCATCAGGGGTTATAAAAGCAGTCTTTGGTATGTCCTGTTGACGCACGGGGACTTGCCAATAACCTTTGCTGAGGTCAATCTTTGAGAAGATTCTACTCCCCGATAATTGGCGGAAGAGGTCTGCTGCGGTAGGCATCGGCTCAGGGTCGAAGATGGTGATCTTATTGACCTTCCTGTAGTCGATGCATACTCTGTTGCTCCCGTCCTTCTTCTTCACGACCACGACAGGGGACGCGTAGGGGGAACTGGACTCCCTGATGATGCCCATCTTCAGCATCTCATCGATGTCTTTCTTCAAGGATTCGCGGGCCTTGAAAGGGATCGGGAAGGGCTTGGATCGAACGGGTATATTTGAAGTGAGGTGGACTTCGTGTTCGACCAAAGTTGTAGAGCCAGGGACATCGCTGAAGTTGTGGGGAAACTCGCCCATAAGGTCCTTGAGCTCCATCTTTTGACCTTCCGTCAAGCTTGGTCCTAGCTTAACATCATCGATGCCTTCTTTGCTGTGGAAGTCTCCTAGTTCCAACAGTTCTTCGCTGTCAAAGCTGTCGTCGGTCATAGCTACTGTTGCTGCATGTACAGTCTCTGGCGGCCTTTCCACGTACAGCTTAAGGAGGTTGGCGTGGTATATCTTGGAATGCTGGCCGACCTTCACCTTATAGTCGTTGATCCCCACCACGGTCTCCACTTCGTACGGGCCTTTCCACTGCATCAGCAACTTATTATGATCGGTAGGTAGCAGCACCAGCACTTTGTTGCCAGGTTTAAACTTCCTGTTCACAGCCCTACGGTCATAGTAGTGCTTTCCACAGTCCTGGGACTTCTTCAGGTTTTCTCTGGCTATCTCGAGAGTCTGCTCCAGCTTCTCCCGTAGCTCAAACACGTACTGGTAGCTGTTCTTCACCTCTGGGGTGTCTACTTCTTTCGTCCACAGTTCTTTCAGGATGTGCATCGGCCCTCGGATGGTTCTTCCGTACAGCAGCTCGAACGGAGAAAAGCCGGTGGACTCCTGCGGTACTTCTCTGTAGGAGAAAAGTAGGGCGTTGATGTAGCGATGCCATTGTCTGGGCTGCTCGCTGCACAGTTTCTTCAGGGTGGACTTCAGCGTAGCATTGAACTTTTCGACGAGCCCGTTGCACATTGGATGGTAGGGTGTCGTAGTCAAATGCCGGATGCTCAGCAGTCTGTTGACCTCCTTCATGCAGTCAGAGACGAACTGCGTCCCGAGGTCTGTCAGAATTTCTTCGGGCACTCCAAGTCTACTGAACATGTCCACCAGTGCCTCTGCCACAGTTTCAGTGTCAATCTTCTTCAGTGGCACTGCTTCTGGGTACCGAGTCGCATAGTCCACTAAAGTCAGTACCCACCGATGACCTTCTTCACTCGGAGGTCTTATTTCGCCGATTAAGTCTAAGGCCACCCTCTTGAAAGGTCGGTCGATCAGAGGCATCCTCTGCATAGGCACTTTCGGGACCCTTCCTCGAGGTATGGTCTTCTGGCAAATGTCACATGATCGGCAGAAACGGCTGACGTCCGCATGAAGCCCTGGCCAGTAGAACACCGCCTGGATTCTGTCTGACGTCTTCCTGATGCCTAGGTGACCTCCCATAATTGAGTCATGCGCTACTTCCATCACCTGGCGCCTTAAGGGTAATGGTACCAGTACTTGACGTAGTGGTTTACCTCCGTTGACCCTCGGGTGCTGGAAGATTCTGTACAGGATCTTGGCCTTCACCTCAAAATAGACCGTGCCATTGCCCTTGGTCACGTGGTCTTGGCGGTTCCTGTACTTGTTTAAAGTGCTATCAGCTTCCTGGAGCTGGATCAGCTTATCTCTGTCCACGATGGCAGCTTTGGAGTTGTCGGCGACCTTCAGTGGCGTAGACGTCTTGTCTCTCTTGGCCTGGGCCCTGGTTGTAACAGCACCGACGATCTCTGGTCGGCAGGGCTGAGCCGGAGTAACCACATTGTCCCGTAGCAGCTCTGTAATGTCTCCATCGGGAAATGGCAATGGATCCTCCTCCGCAACTTCGACGTGTTGAGTTGAGGCAGGACTCCACTCTGGATCGGGGTCGTCGGGTCGCCTCGCGCCGTCGATATTCCCGATCATCAAATCGTATAGCGGCTTCTTCAGGCAAACCGCTTCGACTTCGCCTATGTAGAAAGGGGTGTTGACATGAATCTTCGCAACTGGCGCTTTCAAACATTTGCTGTCGGCCATAAGTGTCCATTTAGAATCGCCAGTGAACTGTTCTTTAGCGATTAGGTCTTCTCTGACGATGACCCCACTACAGCCAGAGTCTCTTAAGACAGTCACTTCATGATTTCCGACGCGTCCCTTTGAAACTGGCATGTTCTGGACGGTCACAGCTGCGCTGGCGACGACGGGGATGGATTTTCCGTTGGCAAGGAGAAGTTGGCCATCGGTCATGCACTCTTGCACGTCGGCAGGGGTAGCTGTGCGCTCGGTCTCACTCGGAAGAATGACGCTCCCGCCGCACACCTGATGGTCAGATCTACTGGTTTGCCGTTGATTGGAGAACCGCCTCTGCCGGTTGCCCGCCGCTGCGTTGTCCGTACTGCTCCGCTGTCCGCTACTTTTGTTTTGAGGACAATTAGCCGCCCTGTGGTCTGTAGCGTTGCAGGTGAAACAGCCTCTTGAATGCCCTTCCCTGGGAGGAGGCGTGGAGTCCGTCTGTCTCTGGTTCGTCTGGCTCCCCTGGATCTGGTTCACATGGTTTCCAGTCTTCTGAAAATGTTTCGTCGCGCTGGGTGGCCCCAGGGTTTTCCCATGAGCGATGAGATATCTTTCAGCAGCCTCAGTCACATCTTTAAGCGTCTGCAGCTTTTGTTCTTCTAAGTGGGTCGCTAGGTCCTTGTGACAGGCATTGAGAAATTGTTCCTTCACGATCAGGTCATGGAGACTGTCGTAAGACTTCATTTCGCCTGATAACTCCACCCACTTGTGTAGATATGACGACAGGCGCTCCACAAACTGCTTTGGCGTCTCGCCTGACTTAGGCCGGCATTCACGGAAGCGTTTACGGTAGCCCTTCTCTGTAAAGTTGTAGCACTGCAACAGGGCCTCTTTCAAGACGTCATAGTTTTTGGCGTCATCGTTCGACAGTCTGGTGTAAACTTCGAGAGCTTGCCCCGTCAGAAGTGCACTTAGTCGAATCGCCCAGTCTCGAGGTTGCCAATTGGAGCTTTCGGCGAACCTTTCGAATCTCGCCAGATAGGTGTCGATCTGGTCCTTCCCGTCGACGAAAGCTGGCAATTTTGGAGCCGTATGGTCGTTGGTGACTTGTGGCGCATGCTGATTGTTTTGGATACGCGCCAACTCTAGCTGGTATTGACGCTCGCCTTCAAGACGCTTCAGCTCGAACTCTCTTTCTTCACGGCGTCGCTGCTCCTCTATTTCTCTTTCTTCACGACGTCGTTGCTCTTCTTTTTCTTGCCGCTGCTGTTCAATTTCTAGACGCTTCTGTTCTAGTTCTAGTTCTTTTTCTAGACGCTTCTCTTCCAATTCTCTTTCTTGTATTCTCTCCTGGGATTTGACGTACTCCGTCAGCTGTTTCCCTTTTAGATTCAGTTGAATCCCTTTCTGCCAGAAGTCAGCCATCTTGATGCTTCTGGAAAGTTCTTTCTGGCAAGTTCTTTTTCTAGAAAGTTCTTGACTGTAGAGTTCTTTTTTTCTGGAAAGTTCTTGACTGTGCTGTACCTTTCTAGACTGTTCTAGAACAGCACGCTTTCTGCAGTAGCGCTGATGCTTGTCACTAGTCGCCTTCGCTGACGCAGGCCCCGCTGTCCTCGTCGTATGCGACGCTGCACCACGCTGGTGTTGATGTATACGCTCCTGTGCTGAAGTAGACGCGACGTCCGCTCGCCGCTCTCTGTAACACTGGCGATGTAGCTCCGAGACTGTCCCTCGACGTAGTCCTGCGGCAGCTACGTAGTCCCGCTCTGTTGTTCGCTCACGAAGCAACTCTTCGGCGACTACACGCCCTTGCAGTCAACCCGAACCTATCGGTGATGTAGTCCCAGTGTGTTGGCCCCTCTCGACGCAACTCGTTGGCGGCTACCCTCGATGACTGCCTCTCGTAACGTTGACTCGCTTGTTGTAGCAGTTGAACCCTTGGCTATGGCGTGAATCGCGGCTTGACCCCCAAAATGTTACACTCTGTTTGATGTTGGTGTTTTCTATCAGTATCTGATTCAGCCCCGATGCTTGAATTCCTGATAGTTGTGTAACTCAGATTCGTTTATTCACACAGCCCGTCCAAACAGCATACAAGTCACAAAGTCGACGTATGAAGTTTTCCACTTTTATTCAGCATACATCAACAACTGCATACAATTCTCAATTCAACTCAACAACTTTCACAGCAACTTTCCAAATCACTATCAACAACTTTTTCTCTCAACAGGAACTCGACACACGATTAAATAACCTCTCTCTTTTCTGGAACAATTTGGTATACTGTAGAAATGACGCACTGCCACCAATCGAATAAAAGATCGTCATCACTGACTTACGTCAATACATATTTTTATATCTTCCAGAACGACCTCTTGCTTCGACATGTATCGGGAAGTTTCTATCAAGAGTAAACACGCATATCCAGAAGATTCTCAAATAATATCGACTAACGCAAATTATCAACGTTATACAAAGCCTCTCCTAACAACAATGCAAACTCAAATCAAAGGTAAATAAACTCCATTATTGAATACTTTGCAAAACAAAACGATTAGATCTATCGTACACGTTTCCGACGCACTACCATTCGCGTTTCAACGTAACAGAGATCAGCATTGTTGCACTTGCACTTATTTTTTCCTTTCATATTCATTGTTGTAGGCTGGAGTTGTTGTGGATCTTGTGAGGTTTGTGAAGACTGAGAGAAAATCCTACACCATCTGCCAGCCTGTCCTGACTTTCCTAGGAGCCAATGCCAAGCAGCTAGACAAGAAAAGCATGGATAAAATCTATGAGAAGTACTGTTCCCTGCAGAAGTCCATTATAAGACCAAATGGCAAGGAGAAGTTGGACTCCTTTGTAAATGCTACTGCTGTTAAGGTCCACAAACTGTTGTCTGCACTATTATGTATCACATCTCAGAAAATATGTTAAATAATAGTTGCCAACATACGCATAAGAACAAATTTCACGCGGAGGTGGGGGTCTTGCAAGGGAAGGAGGGGGGTACAAAAAGAAAAAAATCTATTTTAATTTTCACTGTACCTTCATACATATCAATTAAAAGATCTCTATATAACAAGACAAATGCAGTTTAAATCAATGAAATCGGATAAAAAATGATCAAATAGCATGCGTTTGAAGTTATTAGCTATTTGCTTCTGAATCTTTCCACGGGGAAAATTTTTGGGGGGGGCATTTTTGGAGTTCAGCAGTTCATTCTATTGACAACTGCCAGGTCCCAAAAAAAATAGGCTATTTTGTCACTACCAGGACTCTGCTTACTCCAAAAATTAGGCTCATGGGCTTTATAATTTTTAAGTTATGAACATCTAAACTTTGCAAAATATCAATTTTGGCAAAATTACGCAATTCGCGGTACAAAAACTCGTTACGAAAATAGCTGTATCTCTGGTTCTAATTGAGATAGACCCATAATTTTTTTTTTGTTTTCTTATTTCTACCCCAATCTATAACTCTGTACCATTCACTTGTGTGAAAACTTAAAACCAAATTTTACCCTGCCGGTACCTAATTATAGCTGTTAATTCCATGTATTTACCATCTGAAATGTGATATATATTACAGGATATAACTGGAATGATTTACCAAATTTGTAGGCACATTTGTTTGTTTTTCAGCACTGGAAAGCATCTTTATATGAATGATCGGTGGTGGTGTTTACTAGCTTTTTGTGATTTGTTTAATTTTGTTTTCAAATTGTGATGTCAATCATGTTGCATACTGGTTTTGAAAGACTCTAGTAAGTAGCAAGGTCACTGTCTGTCTATCTACCTCTCTCTCTTGGAACAAAAGCAACTGACCTCAACGACTCTGTCTCGACCTCGGATGACCTCATGTTTTTCACCTACAAGTTCCTGAAGGTCCATGACTCGCCGATCCATCTCCAGAATTTTGTTGTTTAGCTCCATGATCTTGCGGTCTTTATAAACCATTTGTGCATACATCGCCTGGAAGATAAGATAGCCATCAATTGGGCATGCTTTGCATGAAAAATAAAATAATCAACATCATAAAAAAAAATAAAAAAATATAATTATAAGTGTTTTCATTCTGTTTTCAATCCTTCCGTATATATATATATATATATATATATATATATATATATATATATATATATATATATATATATATATATATATTTGGAATATATATACGGAAGGATTGAAAACAGAATGAAAACATAATATATATATATATATATATATATATATATATATATATATATATATATATATATATATATATATATATATATATATATATATATATATATATACACCTGACCTGCTGCATGTAAATCAGCTTCTTGACTAATACTTCTACATGTTTATCGTTTTGTTATCAATTCATTCAGCAAAGAGAATGTTTATCAATTATCTATTATTTATTTCTGCAAAGCCAATGTACCTGTTCTGTATTAGTGCTGTCGCCATCACCACTAAGGGACTTGCCCAGCTGCAGCCTTTCCACCATTTTGGATTTCTCTTCCAGCTGCTCAGCAAGATTTGTGACAAAAGTATCCCGTTCAGCTAGAACTCTCTCCTTGGCTTCAATCTGCTGGTCCCTGGTCTTGATAATATCCTCCTTCTCAGCTATCACACGCTCTTTTTCTTCAAGCTTTTTCCTCATCAATGTTAGCTTGGCGCGGCCAGCTTGAGAGGATGAACCTTCTTCACTCTGTACTTCATCTCCTTCGCCCTGCATGAAACAATGAAATGAATGGAATGAACAAGGAAATTTGCATTCACACACAAACCTAATCCTAAGAAACATCTTCATAAAATCTTAATGCCACTGTCATGACTGGTCTTTTAAAAATTTAGTCGCCATTTGCTTTGTTGAGACACTCTATCATCATTTTCCGTGCAGGACCTCAAAAACTCAATTTTTACTGACTTTTACATTTAGCCATGGTCTCATTACATTACATGATTATTGCTTTAGGTCCAGCGGACTCTTCCGAGCCAAATCAGGACCGGACAACTCCCGATCTGCATAAAAGATCTGCTGAAACAACCCTAGTGGTAAAACTAAAAGCTCTCCACCAGCCAGTCACTATACAATAAAGACATCCCACGCAGAGGATGCTGAGGCTACACTCTAATTTATCGAACCCCCGTTTACAAAAACAAAATAGAATACACACATCATTATAAATTATCAACAAAACACATACATATAAAATGCCTACATTGCTAAATAATAACATAGGAAGCCCTAGTGACCACCTGGCAGAAAGCGTCCAATATTCCCAAGCTGATCCAACAGACCTCACACACAAATAAGGAGTCTTGTCCCGGAAGAGTTTCAAGAAAAAAGGTAGGTGACTGGTCTAGCGAAGAAGAAGATAGTATAGTAGATTGATAGAACAGAGCAGGAATGAGAAAGAGCAAATGAGAAAGACAGCGACAGTGGAAATTTACGGGGGAACCCATGGTCTCAATCTTTGTTGTCTCCCATCTGCTGTCAAAACCACATAGCTCTGCTGCATTTACAAAGTGATTACATTTCTCTTTTAGGCCATCTTTCTACAAAATTTGCCTGTGGCCAGAAAAAATACCAACCACCTAGGAAAATTCAATGTTTATAGGGTCCAGTGGACCACACAAAACTAAGCAAAATCAGACTAAACTGCTAACACTTAAATATGATAAAAGATGTAAATAAAACCAGCCTCACTAATAAAATTTAACCAATAATAGAAACAAGACGACATGGCCTATATGCGATAAAACAAACCAACATCACGTACAAGTTGAAACAGGTGTTTACTATTGCAAACTGTAAAAATCTTATTAAAAGATATCGAGCCAAAATATTTTTCTCTTTCATCAACCAGATCAGCACATCGAAACAAAAAATGTTCCATTTACAATAAGAGCCAGTCATACAACGCAGGTCAGAGTATGGAACAAATTGGAAAATCTCTTAAGATGCAGAACTTCTTTAGCCGCTTTGTCAACTGCAATATTGCTGTGGATGCCCATGTGACTAGATACCCACATACAAACTATTCTTTACCCTCAGAAACAAGTTTTGTGTGGAGGTCATGGATCTCTGCCAGAAAAGGGTGCGATATCTTTCTCGTAGAAAGAGCCTAAGTGCTGACAGTGAATCAGACATGATTGGATTGATAAACCTGTTTCAGAGTTAAAATAAATGGCCTTGAGCTCAGCTGTATAAACAGAACAAAAATCAGTTATACGCTGTTGTAAAGGCTGGTCGAGGTGTCTCCCAGAAACTGACGCAGCATCAAATGAGTCTCCCTTCTTCGATCCGTCCGTAAAACGTTTTTCATATCCTTTATACCATGAACATTGTTCTAGATAAAGTTGCTTATAAACAACTTCGGAAGTTTCATTCTTTTTGAAGGATGTGAGACTGAAGTTGATAATGGGGTTGGTGAGGTTCCAAGATGGAAGTACAGTAAGCAATTGGTCATCATTAACAGTCAATATCTATGCCTGCAGTGTCAAAGTGAGGATGTATTCTGATACCAAAATGTGGAACTTCGGTCGGGTTTATTGGAGAATTTAAGTGTAAATAACTGGTTTAGAACACAATCATAAGCGGCATTTTCATGGTTTGCTTTAAGTTTGAGGAAATAGTTCATGGCGAGCTGAAGCCTACGCATCTCCTAGGGAGGTTCACCAACCTCAGTGTAGAGACTTTCCTTCAGGGAAGTGCAAAACGCCACCAAGAAGATCTGAAGACCTCAAGGCTTTAGTTTAAAATAGTTTTTCCTAGCGAAACCATATACAATGCTACCATAATCCAATTTAGAGCGTACCAGTGAACGATAGAGGAGGAGCAGAGTTTGCTTGTCTGCTCCCCTGTCTGTGTGGCTGATAACTTTCAAAATATTAAGACCTTTCTGGCAGCTTTCTCTCAGGTATTTAATCTGCGGCAGATTTGCTGTCAAAAATAATACCCAAAAATTTACCTTCTTTAGAAACTTTGATGGACTGGCCATAAACATGGAGAAAAGGGTTCAAAAACCTGGTTCTGTTTGCTATGAAAATGAATGCATTCGGTTTTAGAAAGCAAAAATTTGAAGCGGTTTTCTTCAACACATCCCTGAATTTTATCTATGCAAAGCTGAAGTTGACGCTCCACCCCTAACAAGGTTTTACCCTTAGCTGAGATGGAGAAATCATTAACAAGGATTTATCTATGGCAGAATTGACGTTTTTAACTATGTTGCTGATCTTAATGTTAAACAAGCTAGGAAAAAGAATACTACCCTGATGGACATCCATCTTTTTCTCAAAAAGATCTGATAAAGTGGAGCCAAGCCGGATATGAAACTTTCATCGGTTAAAAAATGTTCGATAAAAATTTCCACAGAAGTCCACGAGTTCTAGATCTTTTGGAATTCCAAACTTTCAAGCCGTGTCATACACAGAGTTGCCAACCCCCAAAAAAGTTTTCAGTAGTAAAAATTCTGAATTTCAGTAGTTTTATGACATTTTCCATAGCCATACGTCCTCGCATTTTTTTAAACGAAGACATGCATAACACAGTCTGCAACGAAGGTCGTGAAGAGTGTTTCTGCACGAATTATTGAGAGATCCATATCGGGCTTGAAGAAGGTGGCTACCGACTGAACAGGGACTAACTTTTCTGGATCAGGGCAACGACTTTTGTGACGGTTGCCATTCACATGTCGCGTCACATCGTGTGATCTCGATGACGCAGTGATGCACGGACATTTTTCAGAATACTCTTTCCTGTACTCTTGATTTGCTGTCCTCTTCTTTTTTTCTGGACTTTCATCGCTAGTTTTCTTTCTTTTTTGCATCATGGATTCAAAATACGCCGCACACAAACTTTTCTTCTTGCGCTGTAGAACGTGACCCGGAAACGAAAGTGTCACAGAAAGGTCGAGGTTTTGTGCACTGATTGGCCGTTTGCAAAACCACTTCACGGTGATTGGTCGAATTTCCTAACATGCACTGGGAGCGTGATCTATTACACAGTGCCCGTAAACCGAATGACCGTGACCTTGAGGTGCTACGGGAGGCACAGGCGCTCAATAAAACTCGTTAAAACTGTAATACTATCATCGAAAATTGACTTTCCGTAGTAAATTTTCGATTTGCGTAGCTCCGTAGCCGCGTATTCATTTCCGGAGTAAACTACGGAAATTCCGTAGTGGTTGGCAACCCTGCATACAAAATATTAAGTCTTGTATGAACAGTGAATAGTTGTGTTTCCTCATACTGATAAAAAAGCAAAGGTTTGTTGGCTTGACTTTGGAATATGTTTTCACCCTGTACAGCTATACCAACCTTTTCTGTTTCTTCTGCATGTGCCTGGACTTTTTTTGCCCCTTCTAACTTGGCCTGTTTGGCCTGCTTGGCTTTTTGTTGTAGTTTGAGCTTGGACAGTTTGCTGTTTGTCTCCTGCAGTTCTTTCTCTTTCTGCTCCAAATCTGTGTCTCGCTGTCGTATCAATGCCTTCAGCTGCTCTATCATGAGCTGCTGCTGTTCCACCATGTCCCCGTCCGCCATCTTGTTTTTATAAGTGCTCTCCCAGAGCCTGTCGTTTGCTACTGAATTGAAACAACCAGATAAATTATTAAATCACAACTACCAAATGAATAATAAATATCAAATATTCTCGCAAGCAGGGTCTGTTTCCCAAATGTGAGTATAATGATGATTATGATAAGATGATGATGATTTATACAGATTTGAATCACACACAATTCCATAGCAGCAAGCTCATAGCACACAGAAAGGTAGATAGTAAAGGTAATACTAATAGGTGGTCATTTAACCTTTAGGTTACTGGGAAGTGAGTCGCTAGAGCTCTCTCCATTCTCTGTGCAAGCTTTGTGAAGGCGGTGCCCATTTTCTCTCCCTCGCTGCTTTTCCTTCTCCCATTTTAACCAGCTCCAGGTACCCATTCACAGATGGATCGACTGAGATGTGTTGGCAATGTTTTATTCTTTGTGTGATTTAGTGGTTGAACCCAAGTTAATAGCCAGGTTCAAAAATATACATAGAGAAACAATTCCAGGATGCATGCTACTACACTATAATGTACTAGCCTAAAAGAGAAAGAACATGGCAGAGATATATACAGGTGCAAGAGCATTTCTTAATTTAATCCTTCTTACATAGCGCTTTTCCAGCTCAAGAGCTGTTCAATGCTCTAGCAGTATACAGGATCTAACACAAGCAGCCCTTGGCGCCCACTTGCAGCCTTTGGGCGCATAGTCTGATGCCCGAACGGCTGAGCACAATCCTGGGCAACCCAGGATGTAGAGATGGGACCTGGGTGTATTTGTGTAGCCTGCACTTATCCATCTAGGATATGAGCATGAGGATCTTTAAAGTCCATGCGATGGAACGCATATGTGCACAGACTAGATCTTGGTTTATACTCTCATCTAAAGGAGTAGAGGCATAGTGTCTCATGTCAATTTTTATTTTCATTTTTTTAATTTCCTATACACTGCATACATCACTGAGCCAATGCACTCCAAGATGGAACCAAGAAAGAAAATGTATTGATTGAGCAGAACATGTGCTAAGAAAAATATTACTAACCAAGGCACTTACCCCCCTCCCCCCTCCTCTCCTCCATGCCCAATCCCCCTATCACAATCTCTCTCTCTCTCTCTCTCTCTCTCTCTCTCTCTCTCTCTATTACACACACACATAAGCATGCATGCGCCTCACACACACAATGCTGCTTTACTTACTCCAACTGCTGGTCTACCAAAAACTTGTGATTGAAAAGTTCTCTAACTTTTCATAGTCAGACTTGGATTCTCCAGTCATTTTCTCCTTCAGTGCACAACTATGTACATGTCATTTTGCTGCATAAGTATGTTCCAAGTCTGCAATTAGTAATTACAAAATGTACTTTATAAAACATTTGTCAAAAAAATTACCACACAAAAATGCACCAATTACTGAGTTATGACTTCATGTTTAAAATTGTGACTTGTATCTGTTTGTGACAACAAAAATAAATAAATAAATAAATAAATAAAGCTTCAGTTTAACAAAACATTTAACTTAAAAATGAACAATTCTGCCTGCAGGTTGGGGAAATCTTAAGTGTCTTCGTTCCATCCACCCTGCCTTCTCTCTCGCCATAAAACTTCTGGATGAAAACTAATTTTTAGCCCTAGAGTCAGCTAGTACATCTGAACTAGTTATGGCCCTGTTTCTATTATAATGCTGTGAAGACTGCGATGAATATTGACCAAAATTACATGTTCATTACGTTGATTACCTTATGTAACTTGTAAGTTTTGTAACTTTCATACGCAGCCTCGCGGGCAGCAGCAGTGAACAAGTCAACTACTGATTCTACTTAGTTCTAGCCTATTTTTTAGCACGATGTAGTAAATTTACGTCTGAACATCAACAAAATCTATCCTCTCACTGACAATGATGATATTCTGATTAAGAATACACCAAAGAATGTAAGCCTGCTGCTGACAAGGTAGTTGACAAGATACTAGGCCTAGTAAGTCTAACTACTGGGACTGGGAGTATTGCGCAGAACAGCTGCTTTTAAGCGCATATTTAATCGTTCCCCTTTAAAAATATGCAGTAGATCAAAACAATAACACTGAAATATATACATGAATTCAACCGGTAAATTGCCACCAAGTCTAAACGTTTTAAAAAACGTGTAACTATATCCAACCTGCTCAGAAAGATTGTTACACGACCAGACTACCCTTTTTAGCTTCCATGTTTGCGACACTTGGCAGTCACGTGATGTTCACACTCGGTTCTTTCCCTTCGATTGTGAGCGTTATTTAGTCGCTACCACCGTTTTCTATAGGCGTGTTTTTGGATGGATCGGGCCTAAGGTCACGTGACCCAGCAGACGGCAACAAAGCAGAGAAGAGCAAAGTAAAAAATATTGAAGCAGATCAAGATTTAAAAGTGATGGAACCCGACGTCATTTGTAATCGTCCGATGGAAGAAAAGTTTGAATCATCTCTTAAAGCTCTCCGTGTGACAGACAATGTCAGGGAACTACAAACGATGCTGAGAGACAAGTAAGTCGTGTGAATTGTGATTTTCGTTTTTTTGTTCCACGTGTTCGTCAACATCAGCTGAAAACAACCTGGCGATTCATAATGCCCAAGAGCAGAGAGGTGATAATTAATGTGGATTAAGCATTTGCGCAGTGCTTGTTCATGACAGCTTAGACAGGCAAAAGACCACTGGTCATATTGTGACAATTGTTTGATGTAAATTTTGTAATTTTATCCTGGGCTTCATAAAGTTTGTTGACTCTCAATTGCAAGATTTCTGTAAAGTGTAATTTTAAATTCCCGTATCATTCGTACGCCTAGCCTACTTACGTTCAATAGAATGGCCATGGGAAACGTATGGGCAATGGTTATATCTGCTACTACTATACCTCTTTGAAAGAGAATTCCCTTTTTGATGATGTTGCAGATCTACATCCAGAAGCGACTTTATCTTTTATGCGGATAGACTGGTAAACCACTTTACTTTTATGGTTTCGTGATATTGATCTGGTAAACGCAAGTTATTGATCCGTTAATAGCACAGACCTATATATATTGTACTTCGTCAAAAGATTCTTCTAGGGCTGGAGGTAAACAGATACTATCAGTATCACTTTTAAATGTAAACTAACAGTCATAACTGGAAGCACCTCCAAGTTGCAATCCCAGACAAAAGGCTCAACTATTGAGCAAGGGTGACAAACCAAAAGAACAAGATACACTATAGGCCAATGGCCTTTTTGTTCCAGCAACTGTTGTAAGAATAAGGAATGCAGAAAAATAAATGAAGATTTTAATTTTGGATTATGGAGATCTATCTCTAAATCTATTTTACAAAATACAGTTGAATAAAGACCGATCTATTAAAATAATTCAGAGAGATGCAGTGTGTGTGGGTTTTAATATGTGTATCAATAATTGGTCAGTAGTAAATGTCTGCATGTTCATGATGTTGTGTTTGGACGATCAGTATTTAAACTATTTTGTATGAGATTTTAAACTAACATTTAAATTGAATGTATTGACTATTGTTTACTTTTCCATTGACTTTTCTTTAAGTTGTAATTATATATTCTTAACTTCTATTCTCTTTTGCATTTACTCATTCACTCTTTCTAACTCTCGTACATTTCTTTTTTCATATATATATTTCCAGTTTAGACAAAGAACCCATGAAAGTTCATTTTCAAATGCGTATTTTAAAAATGTTTAAATTAAAATTCTAGCGATTTACTTCTTTCGTTTATTTCTTTGAGTTATACAAAATCTTTTATTCCAAATTCATAATAAATCTTGTATTTAAAACTAATTATAAATTTATTCAGAGCTAATGGAAAGGCAACTGTAGGTATTGTCTACTGGGCCATTGACTCTAAATTCTTTTATTCAGCCTGTGCACTTTACCATTTATGCTTGATTTGATAATGGCAGCACTGTGCAATGTATTTTTATTAAACAAATTATGGAGCCTTTTCAACTTTTTAATAGCGCCCACACAGTAGAAAATTATACATTCTAATAAACAGACTGAATGGTCCCAGCAATATAGTACTATTGAGTTAATATTATTTGAGAATTTATGCAAGAGATACATATACTTCAACTTGTTAATGCAAGCATTATTAAAGTCAAGTAAAATTGACTAAGGAAGGTTTATGTGCGTCCTATAAAGCTTCAATGTCAAAGTGACGTTGACAGTATACGGTAAAGTTCACTAATATTACTTGTTGTTTGTTACCATTTGAATATGAATTTGGCCAGATTTTGTTTTCAAGGAGGCTTAAGAGTGACAAGTATGCAATGCAAAACAATACAACACAATATGATGCCAAAGAAGTTTTTGTTCACTGTATTGTAGAGCTGACAAGCATTCATTCACTACAATTTTACAAGACGTCATAAGTGAAATAATAAATGATTGAACAAAGAATGGAGAACATTGTGTTTGTTATAAAATGTTTGATGGAAAGCTCATTGTTTTTATTTCTGTCCCAACACTAAAACAGCTGGGACCGCAATAGACCTTCAAATTATAAGCAGTGTTTAACTGTATGTGGACGTAAAATGATATAAACTTTTGCCCTCTTTGTTTTGTCATTGTTTTTGTACTCCCAGATCTATTTGAAAATACTGTGAAATAGTTGGGTGAATTAGAACAAGCCAAATGTTGGTCTGTCGGTCTCTCTGTCCTACCATCTGTCAGTCCATTGAAGTACATCTCAAGAACTACTGAACAGATTTTAACAAAACCTAATAGGTTAGTGGTGTGCCTCCCCTGAAGTCATATTTGCTTCACCACAAATGTCAATTTCACTGGAGCCATTTTGTTGTTAAACGCGTTTTGCTCAATATCTCAATAATGGCTAAAGCAATTCTGTTGAGTTTTGGTACACAGGCACTACAAATCATGGGCCACCCTTCAGTAGCAGTTGTGTGTCAGTCTGTCGCTCCAAATTTTACTTTTTTGTTCAAAACACCCTTTTTGCTCTATCTTAAGAATAACCGAACCAAAATTCATCATTTTTACTTGCTAATGCTTTAACTGCTACTAAGCATGTTAGATCATTTCAAAAGTCAGTGTCACTTCACCTTTTTCTAAACTCCTTTTTCTTTGTTTCTAAACATTGGCTGATCTGATTTTTTTGTTTGCAAATTAAGTTTGGATTGTGGCCTATTGTTCAATGTTTTCAATTTGCCTCATTAAGAGAGTCACAATACTACAAAGAAAATTAACACTTTTGAAAATACCTATTTTTCAGCTATGTGTTTAAGTGTCTGGGATTGCATTTGAATGGCTTGCCATCTTGTTTTTTTCTTTCTTTTTATGTGAGTGTAATCATATACAGAGTTTGCATTCATCTCTTTCCTTCACTTCCTGTGAGATCATGTATGTATTCACTTACAAAGCATGAATTGAGCATTCTGGAAGAATACATGGATATATTTTGATACACAGAGAACTAACTATACCCTCGCAGGTTATTTGATGTTATCTCATGTACTAGATTTCCACTGTCATGCCTGAAACCACATGCCCCTATATCATTAGCATATAAAACCACATCTTCTCAATATCAATTTCTCATTTCATGTATCATAAATTATATTATTTCTTACATATATCATATCATTTTGCATATAACATATAATGTCTCATCCATAGTTCCTCAAAATAACCATTTAACATGTCATATTATACCAACTTCATCTATTATTAGTATTAATTCTCAAATTTTTGTGTCTGATTTTAACTCTACCGAGTCCCCGTGGGGGTGCCAGGGGTTTCAGTATAAATAGTATCCCCATTTTTTGGAAATTTAGTGCTTTAAATTCCAACTGTCGCTGTCTTTCTCATTTGTTCTTTCTCATTCCTACTCTGTTCTATCAATCTACTATACTGTCTTCTTCTTTGCTAAACCAGTCACCTACCTTTTTTCTTGAAAACTCTTCTGAAACAAAACTCATTTGTGTGTGAGGTTTTTTGGATCAGTTTGGGAATATTGGACGCTTTCTGCCAGGTGGTCACTGGGGCTTCCTATGATGTTATTATTTGGCAATGTAGGCATTTTATATATGTTTTGTTGATATTTTATAATGATGTTTGTGTTCTATTTTGTTTTTGTAAACGGGGGTTTGATAAATTAGAGTATAGCCTCTACGTTTTCTGCGTGGGATGTCTTTATTGTAAAGTGACCGTCCGGTGGAATGCCTTCAGTGTTACCACTAGGGTTGTTTCTGCAGATCTTTTATGCGGATCGGCGGTGAGTCCTCTTTCAACGAAGTTGTGGTCTTGATTTTGTGGTCCTAATTCGTCTCTTTGCAGTCCGCTGGACCCTGTAAGCAATGAATAATTACTAAATCTCTGCCGAGGTCATTTAATTCATCTCGCAGATTATAACCAATTATATGGATAGAATATTTCACATATGTTATTTTATGTATTTTGTGCATCAAGTTCTATTATTTTAGTATAACCTATACTATTATTCCATGAATTGGGAGTCAAAAATCATAGGCACAGAAAGCAACTGGCTGGGTATTAGACCTGATCATTATGACAAAAGGTGAAGGCTTAGATTGTCAAACAATGTGGTACTGTGATGAGCTGTAGTACATTGGCACTAGCACTTGAACTATGAGAGTAGTTTTGTCACACTTTACGTGTGTGCTACTGGGTCACACGATATTACACTTATTCGCCGTGAAAAGTTATGATGACCCTCCCTCATTCTGTTCAGTATTTTGTTAGGGTCATATACGTGCAAATAATACCAATATTTCTGAAATAAATTGTTAAAATTTAAAAGTTATAAAATATTTTTTAAAATGAATACGAAGAGAATTAGTCTTTTAAATAATAACTGGTCTGAACTAATGAGACAATTTTATGTGATTTTTTTTAATGTTTTTATTTTTTATCCTATCCTATTCCGTAACTCAAAAGATGTTGGGGCGCCACAGATGATCTTTTAACCAGCGTACTCCATCTTTTTCTGTCCTCAGCAATTCTGATGGCTTTGCTCAGTGTCAACCCAATTCATTCTCGAATGTTGTCCTCCCACCTCTTTTTCTGTCTCCCTCTTCTTCTGCCTCCTTGCACCGTGCCGTGGTCTTTGCAAGACTGGTGCCTTGGCCATACCATTGGAGTTTCCATTTCTTCACCACTGTGAGCATGTCATCGTGTTGTCCAATGGCTTGTGTGATGGTCTTTCAGACTTCATTGTTGGTGATGAGCTGGGTATAGAAAATTCCCATAAGTCTTCTGTAGCACCTCATCTCCATGCTTTGTATCCTCATTGTAGATCTGCTGTGAGGGCCCATGTTTTGCAAGCGTATAGGAAGATGGAGATGAAAAAGGCGCGCAGCAGCCTTACCTTGGAACGTAGACTGTTGGTCCTGTCTTTCCGAATGAGCTTCAACCTTGTCAGAGCAGCAGTAGTTTGTTTGTACGATCCTGGAGAGGACTTTCTATCGGGACCCATTGTCTGATACAATGGCTCCTAAATATTTGAATCTATGCACTGTGTTGAAGGATTGGCCTTGGACTTTGATGTCCATGTTGATGCCATTGGTGATGTTGGTCATCATTGTTGTTTGTAGATTATAGTCACACGACACTTTCGCATTTAGGTGACTACTGGACCGTTTTATACTGACACCAGCGGGCCAGTTGTTGGTAAAGGGGAAAATAATATGATCACACGTTGACCAATCCGGGATTCGAACCAGCGACCTTTCGGTTACTAGCAAGACGCTCTTACCAACTGAGCTACCCGGCCCCACTATCAAGGTCATCATTTTGGTCTTCTCTGCACTTATTTCCATTCCATGGGCTCTGGAGGTGGTGTCAAGCTTTTGTACCAGCTGTTCAAGTTCGTGTTCCTCTCCAGCCAATCCATCAATGTCATTCGCAAAACGGAGATTGGAGATTGCTCTACCCCCAATGCTAACTGTGCTTTTGTGATCTGCAAGGGCATTTGACATGATGCACTCTAGGATGATGTTGAAGAGTGTTGGAGAGAGTAGGCATCCTTGACACACACCGATTGTTGTTCTGAACCAGTTCCTGATAGCGCTGTTGTGGAGGACAGTACTGGTAGCATTGTCATACAGGCTTTTGATGACTTCAATATTGTTAGGGCTCATGCCAGACTCAATCAAACGCTTTCTTGAAGTCTACAAACACATGATATAGATGTTGTTGGTGCTGTAGGTATTTCTCGCAGATTATTCTGAGGTTGAAGATCTGTTCAGTGGTACTTCACCCTGCCCTGAATCCTGCTTGTTCTTCAGCGATGATTTGTTTCTGCTTGGGGTTTCAACCGAGTATTATTTTCAGGAAGACCTTGCTGGGATGGCTGATGATGTTGATGGTGCGGTAATTTTCACACTCCTGAAGAATACCTATTTTGGGAAGAGTGATGACAAGCGACTGGGTCCATGGTGTGGGCCATTCACCACTCTGCGAGATCTTGTTACAGATAATGGTGAGAGCGTCAATCATCACTTCTCATCTTGCTTGAAGCAATTCCACGGGTGTTTGTCCACTCTCGCTGACTTCCAATTTCTTCAGCTTCACTGCTGCCTCAACTTCTTCTCTAAGAATTGGGATGATTCCTTCTTCTTCTTCTTCTGTTCTTGGGACATGCTAGAACTGACAGGTCTCCGTTTTGTGTGTGGTTGTAAAGGTCAGAGCAGTTCTCTGTCCATCTATCCAAGACTTCTTGTTCTTCTGTAAGGCATATGCCAGACTTGCTTTGGATCGTGGAGACACTTGTCAGCCTCTTCACAGTCTGATGGGCCTTCGTTTTCTTGTTCAGACTGTTCTCTATTTCCTAGCATTGATCATTCTTAGTTCTCCTTTGCTGTGTGCATGCCTTTTTAAATGTCATTGTTGATTTTTTAGTAGGCATCAGCTCCCTGTGAGGTGTTCTTTTTCTTTTTCATCTCTCTTTGTTTATCAAACAGATCCAAATGTTTAGGTGAGAGCCACGGTTTCGTCTTTTGAGTGGTGCTTGCCAAGGATCTTAGCGGCGGCATCTGTCTGTTGAAGGTGGTGATCATGGTGTTGACATAAAAATAATAATAACAGGCAATTTATACAGCGCTTTCCAAAATCACAAAGCGCTTTACACAAACAAATGTAAACACAACATGCGTACATTGGTCAATAACACGCAACCACATATGTGCAAGTGCCAAAAGGTCGTGTTGTATAAGCAGTTTAATAAATTGTTTTTGATTACATAATAATTTGCATTTTTTGTAAGTCTTATGTATAGGCTTCAAGGAAATGTGCATGAAAAGATAACTCATTAAAGGAATTTTCACATGAAGCCATGTATGTGAAAAAAACTGACAACGTGACGGTTGTTACACTGACATCCTCAATCACCCATAATTTAAAAGATGGAAGAAATGTGTAACTTTAAACTATTAAAATTAATAAAGCTTCCACAATTGAAAGAAAAAATAATAAAAAACCCAAAGTGAATGAAATATCAAAAAGCAGTATATGAACATGATCATGTCAGATGTAACAACCATCACGCAACTCTTGTTTAATGTTTTCATGGGTATGTTATGATTTGCTTTAATGATTTAAGATATGTTTGTTTCTAAAACATTTAGATCACATTTCAAAATAAAACACATTTAAACATTGTCAAGTAATACAAAATGTTGATATTGAAAAACATTGTGATGGTTGTTACATGAGACACTGTTGTCAGTAGTGTTGACATACATAATGAAGCAATGTGCACATTTAGGACAAAAAGACAAATCATTCATGTTATCAGCATATTTACTAATTATTATGTAGTTAAGTAAAACAGTAAAAAAATTTATCAACTTGAAAAATGGTGAAAAAATAAAAAATAAAACAAACAATATTTGAATAAAATAATAAATGTAAACCTGATTATTTAATGAATTTAGGCCTATTTATCACATTATAGCCATCACAGATCTTGTAAGAGTCTGTCAAATTGGATAACCTAGATTATCGATCTGTAGTTAGAAAATCACTGCTAGGGACATGGTTTTTTTTCCAGCCAAAGGTAAAGAAAACCCTCTGACTTGTTACTGATGAAAAGTGACGGTCGATATTAGACATCTGTCGATCTGAAAAACATCAATTGGTTGTTCTACTTTATTATGTTTACGCTTCCGATCATTTTTATTTTCACTTTCCTCCAAAAATACTGCGAAATAAAAGCATCATGTACAATCCAACTGTACACAAGTGAAGAAACGATCATATCAAACTTCTGTGTGACGGTCGTACTATTGAAATTTTTTTGACATTTTATGAAAACTTCACCCGTTTTTCCCGTAGCTTGCTCTCATCTAAAATAGCCGCCATTTGTCTTTTCTGTTTTGGTCACGTGATCAATAAAATGTCGGAATGGGTTTCAAAACGTAAAGTAATAAATAAAAAAATGAATATGAACGGTCGTTACTTTTTGACATTTTTTTTAAAAGTGAGATATTCTGCCATATTTTACCTATAAGAATTTCGTTTTATCCTTTAAACAAAATATATTTGTATTTGCCATACATTTCTCCGCTTCGGTTATCCCAAAATTAGGACTCGAACTTCACTAAAGCATTGTTTTTTTTGTCTGCAAAGAGTAGTACGATTTTGACATTTGATGTAACGACCGTCCGTGAATAAAATTAGGCTATAATGCAATAATTTCAAAAATGGTTACAGATAAATTGTTAAGCTGTTTTAAGTGCTTAAACATCGGTAAGTCAAACTACAAAATTTTATCCAGTTGTTATTTCATTTAAATGAGTAAAGAGACTCTAATGTGAGCAACTATAACTTACAGCTTTCTGGACCGCAAAAAAATCCCCTTTTTTTCACTGTTTTATTTTTTTTAATATACTAATTCTACAATTAACAGCATCAGTTTATTTTATATATCTCTCTAACATATATCCTTACAATATCACAAATTACAACAAACACATAATTTCAAAAACACATTTATTTCCATTTTTAAAATGCATACTGTTTCAAAACGACCTTTTGGCACTTGCACATATACATCTCAACACCAAAAATAACTAACAACACTCACTCATGGCACCTAAGAAAAGGCCTCTCTAAAAAGATGCGTCTTCAAGTTCGTTTTAAAAGACGCTAGTGAAGGACTGTGACGGACGGACCGAGGTAGCGAGTTCCAGGTCTGAACGGAGAAGAAACTGAAAGCTCTACCACCGTGTCTCACCCTGTGGTATTCTGGTACACGGAACATCCTTTCATCTGCCGAGGAGCGGAGAGACCGAGAAGGAACATAGACAGTCAAAAGTTCGGAAAGATTGCTAGGAGCAGTTCCAGAGATGATGTGGTAGCAGAGACATGAGGTTTTATATTTAATTCGTTGTTCAATTGGGAGCCAGTGTAGCTCTTGAAAGAGAGGCGTGCAATGCTGTGATTTCCGTGCTTTGAAGATGAGTTACCTGCAGAGTTTTGGACTTGCTGAAGAGGTCTAAGGACTTTCTGTGTGCAACCTACAAGGAGTGAATCTACTTCATCAGCTCCCAAAATGAGCAGTGGTGCAGATTTCCCTCCAATTGTGTCTAGAATATTTCTGCCACCTCCGGGTCTTGCAGTTTGTCAAGGTCAAACTTCAGTCTAATGTCTGCTTCTGGAAAAGTGCGTGTCCTGACAATGTTGATGCTTGATCTGATGCGTGTCTTGACCATGATGTAATCGATCTGGTTGTGATGCTCCCCACCAGGATGGTGCCATGTCCATCGTCTGGATTTTTTGCGGAGACCAAGTGTGTTTGCCAGTATCAGATTGTTGTATCTGGCGAACTCCAAGAGTCTAAGACCCCTGTCATTTGTCTCGTTGTTGCAGAGGGGTCCACATGTGTCTCCCCAGTTGTGGTGCGCAACTTGGCCAACCTTGACGTCACCTTGCACTATGACTATAATAATAATAATAATACTGGATGCTATATACCTTTTCCCAAATCAATCAGGCTCAAAGCGCGGCAATCTGTACCTACATAAACGCTCACCTGTCTCATCCAACCTCACACACACACAACAAATACACATCCATCACTCAAACAGGTGGTGTAAATGTGTAAAGGCAGGGAAATCGCTATTGGAAGATGGAAAGAAAATCGAATTTTTAAATTTGAAATTTTGCGTCCAGTACTATATTTGGGAGGGAGGAAACCGAAGTGCCTGGAGAAAACCCTCGGTGACCTCAATTGTCTCGCACCTAAGTCACATACGTTCGCCCCTTGCCGGAATCGAACCATCGGCATAGGAAACCTGCGACTAATCCACTGCGCCACGAGGCCACCCCTATGTCCTTCTTTGGTACTTGGTCAAGGACAGTCTGTAGATGTTCTTAAAAATCCTCCACTTTGCTGTCGTCATAGTCTGATGTTGGGGCATAGACCTGGATGATATGGATGTTGAAAGAGGCTGCTCTCAGATGGATGGTAATGAGTCTACTGGAGACAGAGGCTAGAATGTCTTTGTGGACCAAGAATCCAACACCATGTTTGTGCCTGTCATCTCTCCCACTGAAATAAAGCTTGTAGCCTTTGTCGGTCCTTGTTTCACCTAGGCCTTTCCAGCGCAATTCGCTGATACCTAAAATGTTCCATTGATTGATAGTGGTCCAGCTCGTAGGCCAGTTCTAATTTTCTTTCCTCAAATACAGTGTGGCTCACCTTGGCCCCGAGCACGTGGTTGTTGAACCTGTAGTAACCTGATGTTCCTCCATACTGGCCAGTGACTTCAGTGTAGAAGACTTAATGGTGATGTATTGTTTTGTTGTGTGTTTAGTTTCAACCTATTCCTTCCACTTGGTTACACCTGTTAACCTCATCAATAAATTGTCAGACTTAATAATGAGAAAGACAAATTAACATAAATTTATTAGTGAGAATATGTTAGTGTATGATATGTAGTGTACACTAGTGTATAACATTTGAAGGGTTATTTTATAGCATTAGTAATAATAATGTATATTGAACCATAATATATCGCTGTTGAATATTTTTTTAAATTGTTTGTGTGCTTTTTTAGTGTTGAATGAGGATGATAGCAGTGCAGTGATGTTCAGTAGTGATGAGGATGATGAGGAATAAGAAGGTGGCAAAGTGTTGATGATGATGATATTGGTGATGGCAGTGGTGTTGGTGATGGTGTAGATATAATTAGGATGATGAAGGTGATAGCAGGGAATGTTAGTGTTGATTTTGATGAATGTAATCATTTTCAGATTCGTTTAGTGGTGGAAGAAGGATTGAACCAGTTGCCATACAGAGAATGTGTCATTACAACACCCACAGGTCAGAGTAGTATTTTGTATAAATCACATGCATGCCCATGACCCAGACATAATATACTATGCAAGTAAACAAGGCATTGAATCAGTGTTCCCGATTACGCACAGTAGTGCGTCAATTACGCACAAAATATGAAAAATGACGCAGGAAAATTTGCATGTGTTCGTCCTCTGGACGCACACATTTTTTGGAATCGCTGAGAGTGGCGAACTAATTCACGGCATAGTCAGAATCAGAACCCAACTGAGACTGCCATTGCAGACGATCAAAGATTGTGTCGGGAGTTGTCGTCCTTAAAAATTGCATGCGCGCGCATTGTAAACTTCCTCCAAGCAATACATTCACTGAACAAAAGAAATCTTCGTTAATCCATTTTTTGATTCTATCATACACGATCATGTCACTTCTGACTTGGTTGACTGGGCCCAAAACCCGTTCATCCACCGATTTGGGGACTCTCAAAATTTGCACAAGGACTCTTAAAATTTTATACCTGGGAGTCCCAAGGACTCTCATTTTGTGTGTGTGGAGGGAACACTGTGAATGGAATATGGTTTATAGTTGAATACAGTGCTATCATGATTTGAAGTATATACCTGTATACCAAAACTCAAACAAAATCGCTTCAGCCATATTTGAGATATTGAGCAAAACATGTTTATCAACAAAATGAATTCCATTTCTTGACCTTTGAGTCAGAGCAAATATGATGGCATGGGAGGCAGGCCACTACCCTAGGTAATGTACCTATGAATTTTGATCAAAATCCATTTAGTGGACCTTAATTTCTGGCTTCCAGTGGACTGACAGACCAAAATTTGATTCGTTTTGATTTTCCCTCTGTATCAAGGTATTTCCAGACAAGAAAAAAAATTTATATCATGTTTTGATAATGTCAATGGTGATCACATGGAAAGGCAGTAACCCTATCTGCTTCTAATTGAAATTGTAGAAATTAATGTGGGATTATAAGTTGTAATTGACTGCAGAGGTAAATGCTAGAATCTAGGGGTAATATACTAGCAGTACTTGCTTGGTCAGCTAAACCTAACAAACTAGGTATGTGACTGTGCAGTACTCTGCTAAACACATATCAGATGGTATGGCTGAGGGCGCACAAGGTAAAGAAAATAAACCTATGTATTTAATCTGTTTTTTATCTTTTGTTTTGGTGGGCTAGCGTATATGATATATCGCTCTGCCATATTTACATTAATTGTTTATAGTACAGATTTTTTAAAACATATCTTAATATTAAACATAAATTGCTCTTCTATCTAATATTGTCTTGCTCATGCTTATCTAAGTACTTCAGTGTACACCTTCAAGCATTGGTGTTGAGTGTTTGTGAAGAATGTGTATTTAGATGTGTGCGTGTTGTATTTATTGTGTAAGAGAGAGCAAGGGAGTGAGTGAGAGGTGAAAGAGTAAATGGTTGAGTAATTAGTAGGTATTAGTTGTTTGCATTAATGTTTTACCAACATCCCAATGGGTTCCAGGGGTTTGAAGTAAATATTTCACTTGGGGAAATCAAGTCTGTTCAGTGAACAGGCATGAAAACTTCCTCCTGTTTGTGGAAAATCTCCCAATTCGTTTTACTAATTCTTCAATTTTATTATTTTCTGCTGATTTTTTAAAATTTTACTTTATTTATTTATTTATTTATTTTTAAATCTAGATCTAAAATGGTGACACGTTTTCTCACCACTGTTCAAGGGTGAAAATCCGTCATTTTCATGTCCAATGATCGGTCCTATAGGGTAGACTGGGGATGATTCGCCTTCGAGGCATATTAGAAACTTGCCTGTTATTTTGGTATTTCGTCAGTGTAGTTAAGCATTTGTATCACTACCTGTTGCTCTTCTTCCCATTAAAGACTGGCCCGTGTCACAGATTTCACAGTGGGTAAAACCACTAAAACATGTTTTACCTATATTTCTGTTGCTCATACAAAAATAGTTTTTACATTTTTAAAACAAAGTTCGCACAGTCATTGAAAGTGAAGGAAAAATTGGGGAAGTTTTTCAAGGCCTTTGAAAGTCAATCGAAAAATACAAAGGAAAAAAGGAAAGATGGCAAAGCATTTAAATATATTTCAGATACTCACATTGTCACAAACATGGGCTGAAAATCAGCATGTTCAAAAGTGTTAATTTTAGTGGTGATGTTGCAAATGGTTTTTAACCTGAAGAAAGCAAATGAAAACATGGAATGGTGGGCCGCTAACTGAACTGTCTGAAAGCAAAAATATCGATTTATGCCAATTTTAAGAAAAGGGCTAAATTTATTTATAATATTAATATAATTGACCTCAAGACATTGGCATAACGAGCGAAGGTGCCACGATTGGCTGTATTAAAAACAAATGTTGGATCAAACGTTTAACTGTGTTGTTTTTTCTGTGGGAAAGGTGTGACTCTAGCCACCTTGTCTTGTGGGATAAAGGAAATATGATGACACGGGAAGTTGGACACTAATCCATTTAATGTTCATATGCAGTTTGAATAAAATATGTCTAGTGGTTCTTGAGATATTTCATGCAACGAACCGATGGACAGATGGACTGACAAACTGACAGACGTTTGGCTCATTCTTGTGACGACACGAGTTTTCAGCACGTACTAGAGATAGTATATATTGTGCAGAGTTGCACATCTCTAGCGATACAGTGTACATAGTCTCTTTTACTGCGTATGAAAGGATAAGTAAGTGTGGGTTTCACGTGATTGACGCAAGGAGCATAACGCGTAGCATGGGGAAACTGGGTTACTGAGCACGACTCGATGTTGTCCTGTGTGCTGGTATGTGATTTAGTTAGCAGAGTCATTTTGGTTGCTTTTGCAAGCAGTCGGTCTTTTTGATAGAAGTAACGTTGTGACTGTGTGTCAGGTTAGAGTACGTCTTCTGTAAGGGTATTTGTTCGTTGTGTTTCGAACCACCCAATGTCTTGTTACCCTCGTCGGGACAAGGATGTTAAAAAGTCTGTAGTGGGAGGACTGTGACTGCCATCTATTGAGAAGTATAGGTGTAGAGTTCAGTTCTAAAGCTGTGTGGCCCTCGATTGGGCACCTGCCAATGCTCAAGTACTTCGCAAGTATTGAGGTGTCCCAGGCATAGCTAAGCATTAGCCAGAAACGGATTTGAACTCTCAGATTAACCAGTGTGCTGTACTGTGTGTGTTGCATTGTGTTGTGTCGTGCAGTGTACGTGTTACGTGTATCACAAGCCAAGGACCTAAAAGGTGAGTTGAAACCTGCAATTCTTTTCCTTAGTGGCTGTGCTCCGAGTCTGGGTACGTGAATAAATGATGGTGAATGAGGGGGAAAGGGGTGTATTTTGATAAATAGTAGTATGTTGATTTTTATATGATTTTCATGCGATTTTCTGGTTAAATGTGTGTATAAATAATGTCGTTGCTGTTGTTGCCAAAGTGGGTCAAAGGGTGACAATGAAGTATGCATGTTAGAGAGAGAGAGAGGGGGGTGATGAATGTGAAGGAAGGGAGACAATGTACTTTGTTGGAGAGGGGCGATGAAGGTGACGAATATGAGAAAAGCGTGTTTGTATTATAGCGTGATAGAGATAATTGTGAAGGGAAATAATGTACTCTAACGTAGAGAGGGGTGATGAAGATGGAAGTGTGGTTGAGATGAATCGCTATTGTGGGAGTGCAGTGGTAATAATTACGTATATTTGTACAAACGACCATGTCATGAAAGAGATAAATTATAGAATTAAGAAGTGCATTGTGTTATTGAGATGCATGTATAAACAGGTCAAGATGGTGGACGGCGAAAGGCGTATTCTGTTATGAAGTGTTAAGTTCTTGTGGACAAACTAGTGAGACTCTTTATTTGTCCACAGATTGGGCTTCGATTTTCCGCATTTGCCATCGCTTTTATCTTCTGTGTTATCTACTGCTACTACGTTTTCCACTTTTGCCATCGCTGTTGACTTCTGTTTTGTCTACTGCTACTACATTCTACTTCCGCCTTTGTTTCTGCTTCTTCCACTGCTACCACTACTGTTATGCTACTACCCCTACGAGTCCTATGTGTCGCCGCTGTACCACTGTGCCGTGTGTACGTCAGCTCTGAGACCTCTACCCTTGCCGCTGGGAGGTGTGGACATTGCCTGGGCTCACCGCCACCACCGTCACGACCCTCGTTAGTTGTGGGCGTCGCCGCTGGGTGTAGCCTTCCATCATCGCCTGGACCTGCCGTTGCTTCGGCCGAAGCTTTCCATCGGCTACAGGATCCCAGCTACACCGCATCCACACACATACAGACTTGCATTCACACACCTAAAAACATATCTAGTGTAAATCACTTCCTTAACTAAACTAAAGTCAGGCAAACCACAGGTCCGTACTGTCAAGCGCTGGAATCAAGACTCTATCCAGGAACTACAGGCGTGTTTTGACTGTACGGACTGGCAGGCACTGACCACCTCCTGTGCTGACATCCATGAGCAAGCTGATGTGGTAACTTCCTACATTAGTTTCTGTGAATAAGGCTGCATTCCAACAAAAGAAGTCAGATCTTGGCCAAATGACAAGCCATGGTTCAACAACAGCCTCAAGTCAAGCCTGAGAGCAAAGGAAGAAGCTCATAGAAGCGGCGACAAGATCAGCTACAAAAGGGCCAAATATGAGTTAGAAAAGGCCATCAGACGTGCAAAGTGGGATTATAAGAAAAAGCTAGAGGCCCACTTTCAGTCCAACAACATCAGGGCAGTTTGGCAAGGTCTGCAAACCATCACTGACTACAAGAAGAAAGGACGCCAAGCTGATGCTGACGACAAGCAGCTCCCAGATAAGCTGAACGAGTTCTATGCCAGATTCGACAGACAGAACACCATCCCTGTCACAGTCTCCCCTCCTGATTCCGCTTCCCACCAGCCTCCACCTTTCACCATCACAGAGTCGGAGGTGGAGTCTCTCTTCAAGAGGCAGAACAGCAGAAAGGCAGGTGGTCCTGACGGAGTATCAGCCCCCACTCTTAAACACTGCTCCTCCCAACTGGCTCCAGTTTTTACCCAGATTTTTAACTCCTCCCTTCTCTTGTCCACTGTCCCCCGCTGTTTCAAGACCTCCACCATCGTACCTGTTCCCAAGAAACCCCAAATTAGCTCCCTCAATGACTACCGCCCTGTGGCCCTGACCTCGTTGGTGATGAAAGTGCTGGAGCGCCTGATACTCAAGCACCTCCAGTCCGCTACCAAGGGCAAACTGGACCCGTGCCAGTTTGCTTACCAAGCTAACCGGTCTGTCGACGATGCCGTCGCCCTGGCCCTTCACTTCATCCTCCAGCAGCTAGAAACCCCTAATCGCTACGCCCGCCTCCTCTTCGTAGACTACTCGTCTGCTTTCAACACCATCGTCCCCCAGACCCTGTTCGACAAGCTTCAGCTCTTCAACCTCTCCCCCTCCATCTCTTTCTGGATTCTGAGCTTCCTCCTCAACCGTCCCCAGTCAGTGAAAATAGGCAGCAACATCTCGCAGTTCCTGACCCTGAGCACAGGCGCACCCCAGGGGTGTGTCCTGTCTCCTTTTCTATACTGCCTGTACACCAACGACTGCACCTCCCATCACGAGTCAGTTCAACTCGTAAAGTTTGCCGATGACACCACCGTTGAGGGCATCATATCCAATGGAGATGAGTCAGCCTACAGGCAGGAAGTCGACCTGCTGGTGTCATGGTGCAATTACAACAGTCTCGAGTTGAACGCCTCCAAGACCAAAGAGATGGTGATCGACTTTCGTCGGAACGCCACTCCCATTGACCCCCTCTTCATCAACGGCCAGCCCATCGAGACAGTTGAGTCATTCAAGTTTCTGGGCTCACTCATTTCCTGCGACCTCACCTGGGATCTCAATACCGACTCCATCATCAAGCGAGCACAGCAGAGGATGTACTTTCTCAGGCAGCTGAAAAAATTTGGCCTGAGGAAGGAAATCCTCACCCAGTTCTACCGCTCTGTGGTAGAAAGTGTTCTAACATTTTCCATCTGTGTGTGATATGGGGGTGCATCCCAACAACAGAAAGAAAAACTAGACCATATTGTCTCCACTGCCAGCAAGATCATTGACACCGATCTCCCCTCTCTGGCCTCCATCTATACCAAACGCCTGATGAGCAGAGCCAGAAAGATAGTGGATGATGCCTCCCACCCCGGATACCACCTCTTCGAGCTGCTTCCTTCTGGCAAAAGGCTCAGAACTATGAAGACCCGTACCTGCCGCTTCAAGAACAGTTTTTTTCCACAAGCAGTGTCAAACCTCAACTCCTTGTCTGGCACCCGATGATCCCTGACTATCTCAGTGACTTATGCATAAGAGAGAGAGAGAGAGAGAGAGAGAGAGAGAAAGAGAGAGAGAGAGAGAGTGAGAGAGAAAGAGGGAGGGAGGGAGGGAGAAGTGTGTGAAAGAAAGACAGAAAGAAAGAGAGGAAAAGAGAGTCAGAGAGAGAGTGAGTAGGGGAAGTGATAGAGAGAGAATTTATAGATGTATGTAGAGTGTGTAAGATAAGAGAAGAGAAGAGAATTGAGAGAGTAAGAGATAACGTGTGTGTGGATGTGTGTGTATTATTCTCTATTTGATTTGATCATTCTGTTTCTACTATATTCCAGTCAGTATTATTCCTAGTCTTGTATGAGTGTGTCAGCAAGTGGATGGTTGCGCGTAGGTGTGGTTGGCTTTGTTATTGTGTTTTGTATAAATATGTGTGCCAACATCAAAGTGTATTCCTCGTGCTTGTCACCTGGCGAAATAAAGTTCTGTTATCTGTTATCTGTTATCTGTTATCTTAAACTGAGTGATTAACTGCTGTAATTTACTCCGAGCTCAGTTAGTAGATAGTTAGGTTACGAACAGTGATTCTGAACTGTAAAGCTAGCTAATTCCATACGATTGAACTTTAAGATTTTTTTCTAATTGTGGATTCAACTTTGAATTGTATTTATCTGGAATTTAATTGATTGTTATTATTGTTGCATATCGTTGTGGGCATTCTGTTTGTGTATAGTTCTGGGGTTTTAAGTTAGACAAGGGAGGTAATTGTTTAGTAAATACTGGGTTGGGGGTCTTGATAGGGGTTGAGGGTGGTTTAGTATCCCATTTATCCTGTGAGTGTGTGTGCCCTTGTGGAATAAAAGAGTGTGATTGTTCATCTGGCATTTTGTGTTATTTTTTTTTTTTTTTTTTGAGTTTCTATCCTACTTTGTTCTATGTTGCTTTGAGCTGAACGCCGCGACAATTCTGATTCTTGACTTTGTCAAAGTATTTCCAGATGACATGTTTGTGGAAAATAATAAAATCATATATATAAAACACAAATAAGCATGTAATCCTTGCGCAATTCACCAACAATGATAATCCATAATGAAAGTTCATGCCCGCAGTGATGTCCCGAGGCCTCGGACATCGGTCATAGTCCGATTCGTTTGGAAAATGACCGAATGCAAACATTTGTGTCCCGTCAAATGTCAGATTCTATTGCGAAATTAGCGGTCATTGTCCGATAGTATTATGTCTAGAGCGGTCACTGCAAGAAACATCTGTACAAACTGTCAAAGCCGTTAAAACGAGTTTGAATAGTGGACAATGCTAGACTATTATCACTCTTTAGTACATTCCGTCGAACAACAAAAGGGCCGCAACTCTCGACACTTTTGAAAGGGAAATAACCGACACCATACTTCCTCTGCAACGATCTTACTACGCTCAAAATTCCGCCGAAGAAAAAGCTTTGTGTTGCTAAAGGGCAGTCTGTTTTGAGCTCGTTTTTAAACTGTTTACACAACAGAGTTTTTGTTTTACTTTATTCATATTTATTCTCAGTCACTGTCTTCTAAAGAAGCACCATTAATCGGTTCGCTTCACAATCTGAATGTCCTATTGCTTTTATGTAGTCAGGACATGATGTCCGATTAGTTTTATGATTAGGACATTTTGTCCTATTGCCCTCTAATCCTAGGAACACCACTGCATTCCCGAAGTATACACTTGTGTTGTCTGAATGCACACTGTGTACCAGAGACTGGCCGAGGTTTATGTCGCCTCTCCACCATCTTCACTGCTGGTCACATAGCCTATCTATGGAGCGGGGTGACGTAACTTTGCTTGACCTACAGTCTCACTTTCTTTTTCAATTCAGGATTATGTAACACTTCAAGAAAACCTGCAATTTGTAACCAGCAGCAGAGATGGTGGAGAGGTGACATAAACCATGGTCAATCTCAGCTATGCAGTGTGGTCTAAATGAGGACAATATGCCATCTTGAATCTTGTTTCAACAAGACAGTCAGCACACACACAATGTTAAAATCACACATTAAATACAAATATTCACACAATCCTTGTGCTAAGCCCCAAAAAGAGTAGAAGGGTCATAGTACAATAGTAGGAACCTAATATTAGTACTATTTTCTCTGCTTTGAAGATTTATTGTTCTGTTATTTTAATAAAATAATCCCACATACCATAAATAATATTGTAGTGAGTCTAACGTCATTAAAAAAAAAAAAATTTTATGCACGCGATGGTGTGATTATTGAAGAGGTTTTTTTTGTTTTTCTTAAGATTCGTCTACTACTGTTGTTTTTTTTTTTATGCAGTAGAATTACAGTGTTTTAAAAACTTTCTGGGGGTGCATGCCCCTGGATCCCCCAGGGCTAGGCACTTCGATACCCTCTTTTTTTTCAACCCAACTGTTTTCATGCCTGAATGAAACTCTGTTCTCACAAACCTTCACATTTGGGAGTTAAAATTCAATTTAAAAATAACAAACGAAACTGCTTTTTTCTTCAGGTCAGTCATACAGTGGTCTGCAGTATGAAAAGGGAAACTGCGGAGTCAGCATCATGCGTAGTGGTGAGTACGATCATAACTCTTGATTGTGGTAATTTGATAATGATTTAGTAACTGTATGAATTATTGCTAACTGCTAAGCTGTCACTTACTCCTTATTCTTATTTGATTTTTAATTTATTTTAATATATTTTTATTTATTTAATCTTTATTAACGTATGCCATCTGTGTTCTGTTCCTAGGGGAGGCGATGGAACAAGGGTTGCGGGACTGCTGTCGGTCAATTCGGCTGGGCAAGATCTTGATTCAGAGTGACGAAGACACACACATCGCCAAGAGTGTTTACGCCAAAGTGCCACACGATGTTTTCAGGCGCAAAGTTCTTCTCATGTACCCCATCATGAGTAAGTTGCAAATTTAGGATTTGTGCATTCTGCTGTTTGAGTTCAGTGTTTCTTGAAAAATGTAATGTAATAGAATGAACATTAGTGCTTAGCAGTACAGTCAACTGCAAATCCCCATCTGTGAACATTTTATGTTAGAACACTATTAATGTGAGTTTTTTGTTTTCATAACTCCTTTCTCATTGGAGTTTTTCTTTTTGAGGTCCTTTTAATTTACTTCCATGATACAATTTCAAATGTTACATGTTATATTCTCATCTGTATGCTTTGTAGATCCCTGCACCACTCTATCACAGTAAGCTTGACAGCCTCTGGCTAATGCAGCAGCTTTAAGACAATAACAAATGAAACGAGTAACGAAGTTATCCAACATTTCTTCTCTGGGGCAGCATAGCTTGTAAAAATAGCATACATGTGAAAAAGCACTCAGAGCAAACATTTGTCAAGCTTTATTAGGAACATAAGAGTTATATTTCCTTTTCTGAAACAAATGGATGATTTTGTGGCATTTAATACTATAAAGTAGTATTATTGTTGTTGCAGTTTTTTTTTTTTACATACATGCCTAGCAGTGTGAGTCTAAGTACTAACACCTAAAAAAAAAAACAAGAATTTTGCAAATCTGTGCGAGATGAGACCTTAATAGTCCAAAAATGATATTGAAAAACTGTCCGCCATCTGTGCAAAAACTTTAAAGTGGCTAAGTACTCAGAGCCTAGTTTAATTATCACAACCAAATTTGATTAGATGATGTATACTCATGCTACCTAATGATCAGTGAATGAATGACTTCACTTTAAGGTCAAGGTCGTCATCAAATGTTAGTCAAAAAAGGCAAATTTTCACACAATTTATATTTTTTCTAGGTTATTACTATTGAACTTTTGATTCTTTGATGCATGATAGATATTAATCATTTAATGAGACACTTACTATGCAAATGTTGTCAATCTCTCTTCAAGGTCACTGGAGCTGTCCAAAGTCAGTTTTTTATAGGTACTTTGAAGTGACCTTGACACTAAACTATGAGATATATAAAGTCCAAACTTGTTGTATTTAGAGATAGATCTTCCATATTTTCGTTTTTGCATTGATATTTTGAAGGTCAAGGTCATTATAGCCTTGCAAAAACATTTTATAAAAAAGGTCATCGTACAGTGGAATGGTTGTTTATTTAAACCATAGCATGCAACAACATTGAGCTATTTGATCAAACATGCATGATAGATCATGTGAGGGTCAAGGTCATCCCAAGGTCTGTTTTTGTTTCTGTATTTTATTTTATAGTACATGAGTGTATTTGGAGCCGGAGGTCAATGTCATCTCAAGGTCAAGAGCATAGAAAACTCAAAATCTATATTATTTTGCTTTTTAATGCCACCATTTCATTTTTTTTTCTTTTTCTGGGCACTCATTTTTATGTTCAATATAGCGAGTTTCATGAGGAGCATGTGAGTCATATGGGCTTTGTCCTTCGTTGTTGTTATCACGGTGCACTTAAGATAAATAAACCCAAATAGTAAAAGTTGTGAGGTGAATTTTCAGACACGGGCAACACAGTGGTGAAAGCGGTGAATGTTTTGATGGAACACAATGTGAGTGAAGATAACATCATCCTGCTCAACCTCTTCAGCACTCCCCAAGGTTAGTGTCATTGTTGTTGTTGTTGTTTCCTTTGTTGTTTTTTTTTTTGTTTTTTTTCTTCTCTGAAACACTTTTCTTCTAAATTGGATGTGGGTAATGAAAGGGAAGTAATGTCAGACAACGTTTTCTGCCTTCAGCTTTTCACAGCTTTACAAATTTCACCACTTGCAAATCCAACTTCAAGTGCAAGTCTTTAAAAAAAAAAGAGCTTTCAAAGTAAATCTCAGAGGCAGTTGTGCTCCTGTGTAACCTACAAAGATTTTTTTTTAAAATTAATATTACTACTTTGTATATGGTGAATGTATTACTATTTAGTACTAATTCAGCTAACATTTTTAGTATGTAAAATGAGCAGTGAATATAAAACAAGTGAGCTTTGAACTTTTTTTTTTTCTAAACAAGTACTTGAAAAAGCGCTATGATATAATAAAGATGAGTTTGAGGGAAAAGAGCTAGAAAATTATGATGGTGTGAGTGGAGGTGACAATGATGATAATAAATAATGAATGAATTAATAATTTATAAAGCACATCTCCACGCCGACGGGCATGATTGCAGCGCTGGTGGTAGGGAGGTGGATAAACACACACACACACATGCACACATAGTGGCAGGAAGGGTGCATAGATCATAACTTAACATTTTAACTTCTTCACTATCGCTCAACACATTCTAGCAGGCAGACCAGACAATTAACATTTATGCAATACTTTTACATAGTGACTTATGAAATTGGGATGAGATCAGATAGTTATACATCCAGCTTAGCAAGAAGAGAAGAAATGTGTTTTCAAGTTTCTGCGAAATGCATCAACAGAGTCTGCTCTCTTTATGCCTTTTATAACATTTATATAGCGCAAAACTCACAAAGGCTCATTACACATACTCACACATTTATTCACATTTTACACAAACCTAACATGTATACACGGAGGTACATTTACAAACAACAAAACACAACTATTATTAATTTAAAGAATCACACATCCAAAACCAAATATAAAAGAATCACGCATCCAAAATGCATGATTACCCACTCTCCACCCCAGTCTTTTTCTCCCCCCCCCCCCCTCCACCCCCACGACCACTTCCTTCCCGCTAAGTGGAGAGATAATAATAATAATAACGGATTTTTATATAGCGGGTACTCCAGCCTATGATCAGACTCACCACGCTTTACATAGTCATTACATATAAATACATGCACTCGATAAAACATCACTTTTGCTACAATACACCAAAAGACGGAACAGTAAAGGTACAGACTATTCACAACTATGTACATAAATTACAAAAAAGACCGAAATAGACTATTTACAACTATGTACACAAATGACAAAAAAGACAGAAATAGAATAGCAAATACCTATTCACAGCTATTTATATGCCCGGTCAGGCCCAGGAAGAAAAGCAGTATAAATATTTACAGCCGTGTATACACTTACGGATCAGACATAGACACAAGATGAGAGAATGGCAGCGGGATACAAATCAATCTGAATAATGCAGTTTGAAGAGGTGGGTTTTGAGGGCCTTTTTGAATGCTTGTGTTGATTGTATGTTGTGGATATGGGAGGGAAGGGAATTCCACTGCTTAGGTGCGGAGTAAGCGAATGCACGTTGGCCGTATGTCTTAGTGCGGGTGACGGGAACCTTGAGTGTGCGAGTGTCAGCAGAAGATCTTAAAGTGCGTGAAGGGGAGTAGACAGACAGTAGATCAGCAAGATAGGAAGGACACAATGAAACTGAAATGATGATGATAACTATGTATGTATTTTTCAGCTGTGAAGCAGTTACAAACCAAGTTCCCAGGCCTGACGATCGTCACAACAGAGGTTCATCCGGTCACGCCAAACCATTTTGGACAGAAGTATTTTGGCACCGACTGAATTTGCTTTGTTCAACGCTGAAGGTGTGGGGAAGTTGAAGACAGAGAGGGGAGAAAACGGTGCTTTGACACTTTGATATTTAGTATTTCAGCCCTCACTAAAAACTCCTTTGTTCAATGCCTATCAGTTGGAGGCCAGGGGAATATGTGAGAGAGAGGTGCTTTGAGAGGGAGGGCAGAGAGTGATTGTGTGTGAGTGAGAGAAAAGAAATAGAAATGCTTTGAAACTTTTGAGGGAGGTGAGAATGGGGTGAAAGAGAAAGATGCTTTGAAGGGATTGGGAGGGCATGTGGGGAAGAGTGAAGGAAATAAGATGCTGTGCTGTGACCTTTTGTTTAGCATCACATCTCAAGTCCTTAGGACAAGGGAGAGAAAAAGGTGTTGAAATGGAAAGAAAGATGAGAAGAGAAAACAAATGAACATGAAAAAAAGCACAAAAGTAAAAATATAAAAATAAATGAAAAAAAACACCACAAAGGATTATTGAGTTTAACACTATACGATGGATTCTGTTTTTTTAAAAGAACAAATGACAAAACACAGCAAGAAAACAGTATACCTGTTTCACACGTAACTAACGCCTCAAAGGTGTTTAGAACTATTTGACCCAAGAGTTATATTGAATGACAAATTTACCTAAAGATTTTGATCAAATATAGCAAAGATTTAGATAAAATTGGCATAGGATTTTGATTAGTAACAAATGTACCTAAAGATTTTGAAATGGATCTAAGATTTAGATCACTTATACCTATTTTGATTAAATTTAGATCAAATTCACATAAAATTTAGATCAAATGTACCTCAGATTTAGGTCAAATTTTGGTAAGTTTTAAATTGAATATCACTTTGGAATATTATGCATTTGTGTCATTATTATTATTATTATTGAGGATTTTTATAGCGCACTTATCTTGCCATACTAGACCAGATTCTAGGCGCTGGCTGATACAGGATCTAACTCAAAAAACCACCCGAGACGCCCACCCGCAGCCTTTGGGCGCATGGTCTGACGCCCGGACAACTGAGCACTATCCTGGCCAGCCAGGGATGGGGGAGAAAGACCTAGTGCATGCTGGGTGTGTTCTTGTTACCGGCACTCACTCGTCTAGGACATGAGCGTCATGATCTTTAAAGTCCGTTATGATGGAATGTATGCGACACACAGACTAGACCTTGGTTTATACTCTCATCCGAAGGAGTAGGAAACGGGAGTTAAGTTTCTTTCCCAGGGACACAACACAATGACCCGGGACTTTCAGATCCGCAAGCCAAAGCACTACCATTAGACCACCGTGCCTCCTCGTGTACATGTGTTTGACAGTTTGTGCTGTGTGTGGGTGCGTTGATGTGTTCATGGCATCTGTCTTACATATAAAACCCTCCAGACCTCTATATTCCTACAAAGGAATCCTGCTGTTTGTTTATTATAAATATCTGAGATAAAATCATGTCATATGGAAGTCTAGTAAAGTTCGAAAAATACGTCTTGTATCTTCTTGAAAAAGATTTCTGATGTTGCTGGACCTAGGTAAATTCTTGAAACATGTGTCTTATACAGTATTTGAGTATTATATTGACAAATTGTCTTTATTTTATTATGTCTCATTACTGAAAAGATGTGTCTTATCATATTCAAGTATTGTTTTGCAAATAGTGTTAATTTATCTGGTTAATGTATTGAATTTTATTGTCACCATTCATGCAGATATAACAATGTGTTAGTTAATTTTTTACTCGCATGCTTAGCAATGTGAGTCTATGTACTCGCCCTCCCCCCACCCCTTCCTACCACCCCCCCCCCCCAAAAAAAAAAAAAAAAAAAAAAAGTAACACATTTTTGCAAATCTGTGCGAGTTGAGTTCTAAAAAGTCCAAAACTGACATAAAAATGTGGTTTGTGTGTCGGTTCGCTGTCTGGACGTGCAACACTTGCATGTGAATTAATGTCTCAGAACCTATTTGAACTGTCACAACCAAACTTGGTAGATGGTGTATACCCATGTGTATATTTATAAATGATCAGTGAATGAATGACTTCACTTCAATGTCACAGGGTCATCAAAAGTTGGTTATAAAAAATGACAATTTTCACAAAATTTCATTTTTTTAATGAATTATATTGAATTTATGATTCTTTGATGCATTATAGATATCAATGAGACACACATCCTATGCACATTTGGTCAACTCACTCCAAGGTCGAGGTCACTGGAGCTGGAGTCGGTATAGGTAATTTAAAGTTGACTCTAAACTATGAGAGATATAAAGTCCAAACTTGTTGTATTTGGATATGATAGTTTTTTTTAATATATATTCCGCTTTTGCGTTGATCTTGAAGGTCAAGGTCATTTTATGCCTTGCAAAAACATACAGAAATAGGTAATTGTACAGTGCAATGACTATTTCACCCATAGTGTGCAACAATTTTGGGCTATTTGATCATACATGACCATGAGAGGTCACGTGAAGGTCAAGCTCATTCCAAGATTCAAGTGGTTTTTTTTGCATAATACAACTTTTGCTGTAGTTTATTTTTTAGTATGTGAGTGTATTTGGAACCAAAGATCAAGGTCACCTCAATGTCAAAAGCATTAAAAGTTCAAAATCTGTATTACTTTTTATTTTAATGACACTGTTGCATTTTGTTTTTTTCTGGCCACTCATTTTCATGTTAAATTTTTGAGTTCCATAAGAAGCATGTGAGACATATGGGCTTTGCCCTTCTAGTTGACTTTTGTCATCATCTAGTCCTTTAGTAAATTCCCCTACTTTTATTAAAACTATATAACTCTGTTGCATATAGAAAGTTATTAAATTCCTGTTTGTTCAGTACCCCAATATCATTTTTCAACTCATATTGTTGAGGACATGCTCTTGGTTGAACCAGAGAATATTCTGTGAACACAAAGAAGGATCATTCCCAAAGACTGCTATATAAATAATGATATTTAGTAAACAGATTAATAACAAAAACCCAAGTGTTTCAGGATGATGAAGCATGAGACCAAATTTGGTGACCAAAAACCGATAGTCTTGAACTCCAAAAGGTTCATTCTGAGAGCAAAATTTACCCGTGGAAAAATGCACTATTGCTATGCTAATTGATAACCAAAATCATGCCATTGGTACTCATTTCCTGTCTCTAATAACCCTAGCCCAAGCCCAGTATAAGAAAGACTGCCGATGAACATGCTATCAATTGTTATTGAGAAAGGCTGTACAAGACAAAATTAGACCTGACCAGAGTTTAACAAGATGCAAAGCAGCAGTGCATTAGATGTAGACCTTTTTTTGGTTGTTCAAAAACAGTATAGAGCTATCTTTAATGTTATTGACACTATTTTATGTACATTGGTTTCCAGACAACAAAAAGCGAACACAAAAACAATATTATTATTATTATTATTATTATTGTACATCCAAAAGTTATAATCGTTATTGAGGAAGATTTATGTCACATAGGCCTATACAGTTTTATGGCAAAATGGCCAGTTCACCTACAAATAAGCATAGTTTTCAATCATTTGTGATACTCAACTTGTTTCATCTTTAAGGAATCTGAAGAATGAAAGTCCAAGGCGCTTGTAACGACCATTTGTGCAGTTAATAGCACTGCAGTGATCACTCTCACATGTCTTTTCGTAGAATTTCCGCTAAGTACAGTGTAGGCCATTTTCTATCACAATGACCGCTTGGTGGCACTGGCATTTGTATGTGTTACTGGCAATGTGTGAAATTCTATACTTTATCTAGGCATTCAATAGAATGCATGATATACTTTACCTAGGCATTCTATTGAAAGCCGGATTTCACACATTGCTGGTAACATAAACATTATAGTAAAGACCCTTTAAAAACTTGATCTACATGGCTTTACTCTAAGAAATGTTTGTTGTGTTGCAACAATGTGATTCTAAGTTTGGCTGAAGCATTACCAGTGTAAAAGAGCACTGTTTTAGATTCTTTATTTGACATGTTTGGCTTTTTTTTCTCAAACGTGAACATGAGGCATGTTACAAAGTTTTACAGTGACAGGAATATTAGCTTGACTATGTGGGGATTAGTCGATCAAGGACCTTGAGCTAGCTACAGTTACCAATAATGAACCATGTCAAAATTCATTGTGCAAACGGACACTTTGGGCAGTCTGTTGCGTAAAGAAAACCCAAGCATTTATCCTGCCAACACAGACAAAAAGTTAGTACATTAAAATCACCATTGCTATTATTTACTACCTTGAAAGTATGTTTACTGAGTACTTTTCCTAGAATAGGAATTAGTTAAACTTGAATTTCCATTTTAGACATTTTCTAGAAAGGTTCACTTTATGATTATTTATCCACTTTGATTTTGTGCAGATCTGAGATTTCTATATTTAACAACTATGTGTATTTTGCCTCTGTTGGTTGAATTATGTTTTTTACAGTTTTGGGTGTGTACAATAGTGTTTTTTTTCCTAGTTTTGTTATTTAGTTTTTTGGTATTCATTCCATTTGTCCCAAATTGCATTTATTTTTTTATTGTGGTTGTTGTGTATCCATTCCTGCATTTATTACAAAAGTGGATATTACATTATTACATTGCTGCCTACAAATACTACTGTTGTCATTTAATATTACCTACAATTGTTGTGAAAGCAGTAATTTCCACAAGTAGCATATGAACTAATGAAGGCATTGTGTACCTTAATGTCAGAACGACCTGTATAGCCAAAGTTCAGTGCAATAGTTTCTATGTTACAGTACTTATAAGATAAAAGTTTATTTAGCCAATTCACGGGTGCATGTGATTATGCCTGAATTCTGGGTTTTATTTTACATGCGTTCCAGCAGAAAATACAGGTCTGATGCAATTAGAAACAGACATATGATAGTAGGATGTACTATTTCAGGCTGACATTTGGGACTCCACATGCATCCTGTTAATCACTCTTTAAAACAAAAAATAATTTTGATTTGCAAAGTATTTTGTATAAGAGTGAGCCAAAGCGTAATGGGATGCTTGAAATTGTTCAGCTTCCTAATAGAATTCTGCTGTGTGATAACAAAACAAAGCAACCCCATTTTTGTCAAGAGTGAGCTATTGACATCCTTCAATGTGACACATTTTTAGTGTGAATATTGAAGGTCGAGTGTAAGATCCAGACAAGTTGAAACACACAGGCAAAAAGTCATCAAGACACAAAATGTTGATTTGCTCAACACTTGCATCTTTGTCATCAGACAGCTGAATTGTTTGTACATTTTGCTTTGCTTGCATGTTTGTGCTTATGTGCATTAGGTGTGGGTGCGTGATTGGAAAAAAAATTGCTTATAGTTTGCGCTTAAGACATGATCATGCTTGTAGATCTTGTGCTGTTGTTTTGTGCAATGTATAATTGATACCTTTATCAACCAACCCTGTTAAAACCAGAACTTAACTTGTACAGTTTATAGTTGTACAGACATGCTTGCCATTATGGTACAGCCATATTTATTAGGGGAAAAAATCAATAAAACAGACGGATTCTGTTCACCTGTTCCGGTCAGTGAATTTTCCTCCAAAAATAAAAATGAAAGTCAGAGCACATAAAGGACATTTCCCTCCTGGTTTGGCAAGGAGTGGTTCCCCAACCTCTGTGGAAATTGATCCAAGTTAGTGTGCATATGCGTTCTAATTCAGACTGGATGCGCATGTGCAAAGCGGCTTCTCCGAACTTCCAAAGGCATGTATCTTTAGAAGCGATGAACCCCTCCAAAAGTGATGTAGAAAAACTAGTGAAGGACTCTAGAGTTTACATAAGGCTACTGAAAAAAAAAGTAGCCACGTCTTGTGGTGGGCAACAAATGGAAAACCTGTTATTTTTGCACTATATGTGAAACTATTCATTGCCAAGTCCAGGTTAGGAGGTCTTTTAAGGGAGCTGGAAAAAAGAGGATTACAGAGATAGGTCCCTTCAGAAACAACAGTAATGGAAGAAGACATTTCAGCATGTATAGTGTAACTACAAGGTACTTTTCTTACATATTAGTGTTCTGAAAAATCGTGGCCTGTCCTGGAAAAAAAAAGTTTCTGAAACTAACATTGTGGGGTAGGCATGTCTGGTTCCATGAATGGTGTCATTTTGTTGATCATTAGGAGTTGCCAGTAAAACCCAGATGTACTTTGTTACCCTCCGCCCCCCTACCCACCCACCCTACTCCGTCACTCCTCCTTCCCTCCATCTCTTTCTCACTTACTCTTTCTCCTGTCCTGTCCTAGTTAGAGTGTTGACACCAAACTGATAAATTGTTGAAGTGGCACACCCACCATGGACAGGATGCGGTGTGTATTTTCCACTTTCAATATAAAATGTTCAATGTCTGAACCCTCGCCTCAACACTGGATGGTTGTGTGATCATTATTGACAGCCAATGACAGACATTTAGCAATGTAACAAATGTTAAATATGAACAAACTGGCCGGGAGGAGGGAAACAAGGGTGGGGGAGCTGGATAAGAAGCAACTGTCACCTGTTGGGGCCCTCAATTTTCACTCGCATTTGGAGAACCGACCCGGTGCTTTGAAGCACACCCCTGACATGAAAACTGTAGTCTGTATTTTTGTTCTTCACGTTGTAGTGTGTGTTTTGCTTCACATTTGGCTGCATCAGCTTGTAAAAACCATCACTCTTTTTAGGCAAGAGTATACTTAAACACCCCAGTTCAGATATCAATGAATGAATTGTTGATGGAAAGGTGGAGGGTTATTGTATATCAACATTAGGCATAACCTCCATTGCATTGACACTACCACCTCTCCAACCCACTTCCTCCCACCACCCCTTCTCCCTCTCCTCCACAACAAAACATTGTTGTTAAAGGGTGTAAGATCTGAACCATCCTAGAGAGAGAGAGAGATGGGGCAGGCAACAGCAGGCATGGTATTGAAGAGGGAGTGGGGGAGACATTCTGTCAGGCAGGGGCCTTCATATAGTAGTAATAATAAGGGTTGCTATGCGCGCCATATTCATACAAATATTAATGATTTATAAGCAATAACATTTGCACTAAGCTCTCCTACAGATGCACAGGTATGTCACATGCACAATATGGGGTGCTGGAGTATACTTTCCATTTTTTGCAAAGCATGTTCATTCTCTGTTGACAAGGGAAAGATTTCTGTGTAAATTCCAATATGAACATTATTGCATTTTCAATAGTTTGGAATATTATTTTATTAGTTTAAAGGAGGTTGGTTTTCATTGTTATTTTGTGACAGTCTAAAATCACCACCAAGTGAAAAGACACTGAAAGAAATGCTATTAGTCTGTTCTTGTTATTACCATACATATACAATAACAGTTTAGTTGGAAATTTGAAATGATTATTGTGTTATTATTTTCAGTAATGTTTGCTTTGCATTTATCCATTACCCTAGAGAAGTAATTTATTTGGAAGTAGTGTGTTGTCATAATCAAGACTGAAAACGTTACAGTTCTTTTCATTTTTAATTTATTGTATTTACAGGTTTGTTTTATTTACTTATGTTGTTGAATCTCCTTCTGTTCTAATCCTAGTCTTTTGTTATTATTATGATTTTGTTGAATTGTTACTTACTGAATGATCAGATCATATTTTAACTGTTCTCAGCAGGACATTCTGTTGTTGATATTTTTCCCACTTCCCACTCATTAATTTCTTTATTTAATCACTTTTATATAGTTCTTTTTTTAGCCCAAGAGCTGCTCTAGGCACTGGTCAATATAGGTTCTAACTCAAGGCGCTTGAGACGCCCACTTAAAATCTTTAAAATTACTAACCAAAATATGTAAACAACTTTTTCTGACCCCCTGTGGGGATGCCGGGGGTTTCAGTATAAATAGTGCCCCAGCTTTCTGGAAATGTAGTGCTTTAAATTCCTACTGTCACTGTCTTTCTCCTTTGTTCTTTCTCATTCCTACTCTGTTCTATCAATTTACTATACTACAGGAGTATCTTCTTTGCTAGAACAGTCACTTACCTTTTTTCTTGACAACTCTTCTGGGACAAAACTCCTCATTTGTGTATGAGGTCTGTTGGATCAGCTTGGGAATATTGGACGCTTTCTGCCAGGTGGTTACTGGGGCTTCCTATGATGTTATTATTTGGCAATGTAAGCATTTTATATGTATGTGTTTTGTTGATATTTTATAATGTTTGTATTCTATTTTGTTTTTGTAATCAGGGGTTCGATAAATTAGAGTAAGCTTATAGCCTCAGTGTCCCCTGCGTGGGATATCTTTATTGTAAAGTGACTGGCTGGTGGAGGGCCTTCAGTGTTACCACTAGGGTTGTTTCGGCAGACCTGTATGCTGATCAGGGGTGAGTCCTCTTTCAGCGAAGTTGTGGTCTTGATTTTGTGGTCCTGATTCAGCTCTTTGCAGTCCTCTGGCCCCTGTAAGCAATGAATAACTAACGTTTTCTGATTACACAACAGTCTTAGTTAATATGCTGTTATAAAACTCTGTGCTGATGAATTCCCATGTGAAGGAGCCCATTTTCAATCTGGCAGACTGCTCATGTGCAACATTGTTTCTAAATAACACAACTCATTGTTCCGAAGATTCTTTTCAGCTGCCAAAATGAAAAATGGTGTCTAATTAATTTGACTATGAAAAAGTGCGCATTTTCATCGGTCAACGACCATTAGGGAAATGTTTGAAATCGATTGGGAAACTAGGTCAATACTCTCTCGGTGCCAGTCACATTTCCCGAAAGAAATCGCCAAAACTTTCTTTGTCTTCATTTCCTGATGGAATAGTGAATATTGGTCCTTGGTTGGGTACAGCATGGCTGAGACTAGACAAGGTCTTCTCCTTCTATCTGCTATGCTGTGTGGGGTAAATGTGTTAAGATTGATTACACTGTTCTTGTATAGCGCTTTAACAGCTAAAGAGTTGCTCAAGGCGCTGGCCAAAACAGGATCTTATTGAAGCTGCCTAAGGCGCCAACTTGTTACTTTATACCTTATAGTTTCATGCCCCCAAACAACGTAGCAATATGAAGAACTAGGCAGTGCCTAATAAACACCCCAGCCACGTTAACATTATTTTTATCTTTGGAATCATGGAAGATAAACATCGAGGGTTAGGAGCATTAGACGAACCCTGACTTCCTGAAGCTGGTCATGTATAGAGATCCATGACACTTATTTTATTCAATTATTCCTATTTAGCGCTTTACCAGTGTAAGAGCTGCTCAAGGCACTGGTAGAAAACAGGATTTGATTATCTGCCAAAGTTGCCAACTGTGCTGGATTGGATTGAATGACCAAAAGATTACTGGACAACAGTTTTAGTTTTTGATGATTTGTTACAGATTATCAGTTAGCACCCATTATTCCAATTAGTTAATGAAGACAAACTAACTGTCGGTTTTGATGGGAAATGCAATCGAGATGGCACTAAGTAATCAGTTCATATATATGTGTATATATATTCCATTGGTTTTCATTTGGAATGATACAGGTTCCAGAACAATACAAGATGATTGCAAAGTCCTATATATAGTGCAGGTCTCCACAAATAACAGCTCAATCTCACTGGGCTCAGAAAAAAGAGGTGTGTAAAGGCCATCCAATGTGGGAAACTAAGCGGAACATATCCCGGCTGGAAAGAATATTGCATACAGCGTAGCGGAGAGTCAACTAGGCTTTTTCTCCAGGATTCAAGATAAGCCAAGGGGAAGGCCTCTAGTTTCAACCAAGCTGTATGAGAACATTTCTTTATCTCACGACCATGTACTAAGTGAGATACGGAAGTAGTGTTACCAGGCTACGTTGTCGGGTGTAACTTTAGTTTGCTCCTTCGTACATACCACATGAAATCTCAGTCAATTTTTTAGTATCCGGAATAACTTCACTGACCACCAGGGTTGTTGATCAGTGTGAATCCCATGTAATGTTATTATAGATTTATTGTACCTGATGGGTATTGTACACAGTAGTGACTAATTGTTTATGTTGTTTATTATTATTATTGTTATTGTTGTTCTTATTTCATTGTAATATTATGCTATATGTGTTGTAATGACAGGATGTACAATGGATGAATGCGAGTGGGTGCGCAATGAGTCACAATGTGAGATTTGCGCGATATAAGTACCATTCATTATTATTATTATGTATATGCTGTTATGCTAGTATTGTAGTGATGTTGTAGTCATGTACTTAACTTTAACATGAGTTACACATTTCCAAGTGACAATATAAATATTTTTGAGGGGATTAAAAAAATTCTTCATACTTTTTTTTTTTGTTATGTTATTTTTGTTTGTTGTTGAGAAACCATCACACTCTCATTTATCATCTCTGGAACTTCAAAGAGAGAGAAAGAGTAGAGAGACTGTTTATTTATTAAGAATTTAATGCAATTTAAAAATCTTTTATTATTATTTTTTAAACCATTTGTTTTGCGTTTCTGAGTGCGGAAAGTCCACGCGAGGTAAAAACGACGGTCACACAAATGACCGTATATTGGTCATAAATTTGTAGAAGTGACAGGATCTGTTTCTCTTGATTCAGTGCCTGTTGATGTTATGACGTAATTGTTTGTCGCAATAACATCATGGTCAGTTTCTGTCGATGTGATGACGCCAGGGCCGGTTTCTCTTGATGCAATGACATCAGTGATGCGTGACGCGTTGACCTGTGACGTCAGCGAGGTGATGTATTCGTCATAGGATGGAGGTACAGACAGGTCTTCCGTTATGCAGACCGCGTTGATGTGACATGTTACAACTGCAAATGTAGAAATGTAAAAAGAACATCAAAACACAACCACACGCACCTTCACACTCAAATCAAAAACACTGAACAATAGAGTAATATCACAAAATTCACGAGCGCGCACACACAGACACAGAAGAAGGGGTAGGAAGGGTGATGAGAACGAAGGTGAATATAACAAATTTCAATAAGGAGAGAAGAAGAAGCAGGGAGAGAGGATCGACGAGTAAGGCAGAAGGACGCGAGCACGAAGCATTGGCTAGACGGCTGAAGGGCAGACCAACCAACCTGCATCGTAAGACGGAGGTAGATCAGCAGAAATTGTGGCCGCGACCGACGCACGAGGTAAATCAGCAGAAATGGTCGTCACGAATACTGCGAAGCCTTGTTCCAGGTCAGGGCCACCCCGCCTGACATTGACCCCGATACTCCTGCAGATTGGGTTGATGACGTCGTTGAGGAATCGACGTCGTCTTTCACGGTTGAAGCATGTCTTGACTATGAAGACGGAGATCAAAATCACCACCCACAAGCCTAAAGTCAGAAGCATCCATAGCCACACTTCATCACTAGGACAAAGAAGGAAAAACAGGATAAAGGTCAAGTTTATTAGTTTTTTCCCGTTGAGTTTGATTACATATTGTGTTTTTATTACATTAACTTATATTGTCCATTTTGTTTTCCCGCAACCCTTCGGTCGCAGGGGAGAAGGGTGTGGTGGTAGTGGAGTAGGTGACGTGCATAGCACGGGATAAGATATGTACAGTAAGATGAGATGAAATCATGTTATTTTGCAACTACAAAAGTAAGAGTATAAGCAGTGAGTGCACTTTTTCTTTTACATCTGACATTGCCCTTGGAACCTTGTAACAGTAACTAAGTGACACAGACAGACACAGAGAGAGAGAGAGAGACAGAGAGAGAGAGAGAGGGGGGGGGGGAATAAGATAATTGTATGTTCAAAGTGTAAAAGAGTAAGTGCTGGGTGCACTGTTACATCCTGCCCTTGTACTGTACCAATAACAATGAATTAGAAAAATAATAATACATTTTAAAAAGATAGACAAGAATTCATTTATGTATTTAATTGTTTTGTTTTTACGATTGAGACACACGAGATCATTAAGATTATTTGGTTTTTCCCACGAAGTGTGTTCAGTGATAGCATATTTATTTACCTTTCATTTTTCTATGCTGAAAAAGCTTTGCATAATGGTATTTTTTTCGGTTGATATTGTTGTTGAAATATTTAAATGTTTCTAGAATTATTTATTTATTTATCTATACATCTTCTATTTTAGTTTTTATTAAAATGATTTTAACATTATACATCAAAACAGAAGTACTATATTCAATACATCTAGTATAATAATAATAATAATAATAATATTGCAGGATGCTATCACGCGCTTTCTCTTCAATCGAACTAAAAGAGCGGCGATCTGAAGATATCGCTATGACAGAAGACGGAATAGAAATCAATATTTAGTTTTAAAATACCAATACTTTATTATCTCAACAGAGAAATTCCATTGTGGTGCCAACATAGCTATAGTACATACAAATACTTAAAAATTACTAAGTGCACATGATGATAAATATATAAACTATTTGCATATACATTACTACTACTACTACTACTACTACTACTACTACTACTACTACTACTACTACTACTACTACTACTACTACTACTACTACTACTAAACATTTGTACAGCGCCTTTCCTCACTAGAACTTATTGCGCGTGTGTGACTTTAGAGTGCAAAATTGACTGCATCCAATACCCTTAAAGAAGGGAGGGAGGAAACCGGAGTACCTGGAGAAAACTCGGTATCCTGAGAGAGACAGAGAGAGAGAGAGAGAGAGAGAGAGAGAGCTTTGGCTCCTAGCACTCGCAAAGACTTTGTTTCATGCATCACTGTGTTCGAGGCAAACAGAGAGGCATGTCGCAAAAAGTGGAGATAGTAGTGTGTCTGTGCTTTTCTGCCGAAAAGCTTACTACATGCGGTTACATATTCCTGTTTTAAAAATTGTTAGCAGTAGTACACACGCCAATTTCTTGATTAAACGGGGATTTATATGTAGGCTAGTGTTGGTGGTGTGTGGAGAGAAGCGAAGTGGGGTGATGGAGTCTCATTCATACATTCTTTCTCTCTCCCGAACGCCAGTCCATTGATGACTGTTACCCCTTGGGGTCATGAGCAATCTTGCCACTGTAGATTGTTCTAACCTATAAAGGGAAAAGTAAAAGCCCCAGTTGAAAACCTGTCTTGCCTTTGTAGGCATGACGGATTCACTGCGGCAACAGTTCCCCCCCGTTGGAGTGCCGGGGGTTTCAGTATAAATAGTATCCCCACTTTCTGGAAATTTAGTGCTTTAAATTCCCACTGTCGCTGTCTTCCTCATTTGCTCTTTCCCATTCCTGATCTGTCCTATCACTCTGCTATACTATCTTCTTCGCTAGATCAATGACCTACCTTTTTTCTTGAAAACTCTTCCTGGACAAGACTCCTTGTTTGTGTATGAGGTCTGTTGGATCAGCTTGGGAGTGTTAGACGCTTTCTGCCGGGTGGTCACTAGGGCTTCTTATGATTGTATTATTTAGCACTATAGGCATTTTATATGTATGTGTTTTGTTGATGATTTATAATGATGTTTGTATTCTATTTTGTTTTTGTAACCGGGGGTTCGAGTAGTTGGGGTAAAGCCTCAGCCGTCCCCTGCGTGGGATGTCTTTATTGTAAAGTGACTGGCCGGTGGAGGGCATTCAATTTTCCCACTAGGGTTGTTTCGGCAGATCTTTTATGCGGATTGGGGGTTGTCCGGTCCTGATTTGGCTCGGAAGAGTCCGCTGGACCTAAAGCAACAATCAATCAATCAATCAATCAATCAATCGTTGATGACTGTTGAAAATTTGTCTTTTATTCGAAGTACATCATAGAGAGCAAAGCAAAAGCAGTGTTAAATTTTCACAAGTTCCCTTTTGTTCAATTGACAGCCAACGCGCTTTAGCCCACTAATCACTATTCAATGGGGGATATTAATTTATGAATACAATTTAGCACTCTGGCATGCTGCAATATTTTTGTTTGATGATTCAGTCATCAACAGCACAAACTTGAATATCATAAAAAAGACCTCATGTTTGTATGAATTTAAAAAAAATAAGAAAAAAATAAATAGGATGAAACTGTTTTCATTCACATGCCGATAGCTGTAGTCGGAAGCCGGCTGTTGATTGGTTGTAAGCTCTATATCACAATGTTGACGAAAAACAAATGTGCAAAAATACTAGCATTATTGCAGGGAGTCATTTTCCTACACATTACACAGTAATTTTGTTGACAAATATGTTCGGGATTCATCAGAAACACGCCGATACAGTCGAGCAATATCGTCTGTATTTACATGTTGCTATGTGGTCTGTTTTCCTCCCTTGACCTGCTCCGCATCGCAGACACTTGGTGTAGCCGTGGTGTCGTGACGTTACTCGTTTCGCATTACATTACATTACATGATTATTGCTTTAGGTCCAGCGGATTCTTCCGAGCCAAATCAGGACCGGACAACTCCTGATCCGCATAAAAGATCTGCTGAAACAACCCTAGTAGTAAAACTGAAAGCTCTCCACCAGCCAGTCACTTTACAATAAAGACATAGAATCGTGTTATGATTCTTCTTTGTAGTAGACCTATGCCTATATTCTTTGAGCAAAGGCAGTGCGCGTGGAGATAACAGCTTAAGCCCCGGTCACACAGCCCTAAACGGCTGAATCACGGCCAAAGCGCGTCCAAAATTTGTTACCCGTGGATTGGACGTTGTTGTTCGCGTTGATGTCGAGGTTAAGACGAGCTACGGTCGAGGTATAGACGTGGCAGGACGCGGGGAGAAATCGAACGGCATCGGACGCGGCAAAAAGTTTTGAACTGCTCAAAATTTTAGCCCGCGCGCAACCACGGGTAACACACGCGGTAAAGACGTGCAACACACGTGAAACACGCGTGGTAATCCGTGTTCCGGCAGTGATTAAAACTTGGGGAGACGAGGTAAGACGCGAAAGTTTAGCGTTCAGTCACGTCCAGAGCACGGTCATTGGACGCATGTACCGCGTTGGAATCACGGGAAATAGCGTGTGTTTAGCGGCTTATCACTGACAAATGGATTTTTCCACGTACATAGCACTACCTAACGACGTCTCGAACAAGTTCGAAATACGTCCCGATCACTGCCTAATCACTTCTGTATCACTTCTGATTTGCGGCATATAAATACCGTAATTTTCTGAGACCTCGGATTGGTCAACGTGTGATCATATGTTACTATAATCTACATACAAACAGACCTCGGCACTTGAGGGTCAGGGTCTGGACCAGCAGCACCAGCAGGGGGAGCATGGACCTGGACTGTGACTTGGTCATGGGAGTCTTGGGGAGCCTTCGTCGACCTCTTCTTGGCAGAGGAACCCTTCTTTCCAGGCATACTGCAAATGACTGGAGGTGTTTTGTACAAGATCTGGATCGGTATAACTTGCCGCCTTTCCCCCCCCTCGTTTTAGAACATGTGCAAATTTTATGTTAGGCTTACACGTGGTTGGACGTGGTTAGCCGTGCTTAGGCAGTGCTTCAGCAGTGGAACAGCCGCCGACGGCCATACCCCGTCCAAAGCATGGCCAAACCAAAATTGACCGAAAATTACCACGCACGACCACGTCCACCAGATTTTCCGAACTTTTTGTACGTGATTAAGACGTAGAGTGCTGTGTGACCGAGGCATTAGCAGCGGTCGAGCAATCGTATCATCGTTGTACCTTTCTCTCTCTTGCTCTCCCTAGCTCTCTGTCCGTTATCTCTTGTGCTGTGTTCTGCTATCAAAACTTCTTGTGTAAATTAACGTCCCCGGACACCTCGAATCTCGAAACTTCTTCTTTCTTCTTCTTCTTGCGTAGATTAACGTCCCCGGACACATGGCGTATAGGGGACAAGTGATCTCGAAACTGTAGATTATAGTCACACGACACCGAAGCGTATAGGCGACTACTGGTCACATTATTCGGACACCAGCGAACCAGTTGATGGTAAGGGGAAAATAATATGGTCACACATTGGCCAATCCGGGATTCGAACCAAGTACCTTTCGGTTACTAGTAAGACGCTCTACCAACTGAGCTACCCGGCCCCTCGTTCTCGAAACAGTTCAGTTCAGTTCAGTAAGTAGATTACCGTCCCCGGACACAGAAGCGTATAGGGGACTTGGATGGAAGAAGGCCGTTGATATTAAGAAGTCATGGTGTAGGTTGATGGTTGAGAGGGGAGCGCGAGGCGCCGCTACGACGTCCAGCTGGAGTAAGGTAAGTCAATGAAGAGCAGCAACAGGTGGTGGTAGGCAAGGGGCCAATGTGATTTGGTCGGCAAGGGGAGTCGTGGCAGGCGTGAGGGAAGAGGGAGCGGAAGGAAACGGGTATGAAGGGGATGATTGGGTAGGTTAATGTAGATGGATCGGTATCTATCTAATAACTGAAAACAATACTGATCTATTGTGTTTTAAACTATCCCAAAGGGGTTCAGGATGGTACATTCCCAGGAGGGAGCTGAGGCAGGCAGGGAGGATATAGGGCATGGTAGGATGACTGAGATGGCTGAGATGGTTGATGAGTTGGACATAATAAGTAAAAATCCTATCAGGACCGAAAAAAACAAAAAACTTTTAAAAAGTTATGGGAAATAACCCAAAAGTCCAAAAGGACAAATGACATACGCACTCATACTGAGAGGGGAACAGGGCCCCCAATCTATACACATTAAAACGTTCGAAATGGACAAGACTAAAAAAAGTGTACACAACCAGTCCAGGCCGATTACGGACGCAGGTCATGGGAGTAAATCATAGCACCAGCAGGAGGGACTGTAGGTAAGCCTTGCAATAAGAGGTCATAAGGTTCCATACACCCAGGACCGACGATCTACTGGGGTATCATCTACTAAATGTTTTATGTAATGGTAACTAAAGCCTAGGATCCTGGGATCGACTAGGCTAGAGTCCAATAGTGAGGGTCAGTCGTTGGGGTGCCAAACACACTAGGACCAGCGAGGGTCGACTAAAATGTGGGCCCGATAGTGGGAGAGTCAATGGTAGATAGTACGTCCAGGATTTACATCAACTGGGAAAACATTAAATGGTAAGCGTCATGTAATGGTGACTGATGCATAGGATCAAAAGATCAACTATGCAGGAGTCCTGTGGTAAGGTTTGTCACGAGGTAGATGCCGACGAGTACGGGCCTATAAGGGTATACAAAGTATGAGCTGTGTATAAGGTGTCTTTCCTAAGAGGAGCCAGTGTCATTGTCGACCGGACACTCGTGAGGTGAATGCGCTAGTGTTACTTACCTCAATGGAAACTGTGTGTATCAGTTTATAGTCCCCTCTCTTCCCGATAAGGATTTTCAGAGAGGAGACTTACAATGGAAACTTATTTAATCAGTTTATGGTCCCCTCCCTTCCCGAGAAGGATTTTCAGAGAGGAGACCTTATGATGTTATTGCCGCACAATGGAAACTGAGCACGGTCGGGCTTTTATCTGGGACCGCCCGCCGTACAGAAAACGATGAGTACGCGAGCCACGAGCGCTACGAAATCTGGGCTCGCTGGCTAAGTTTGTGCTAGTTGCTAATCTTTATTTTACTATAATGCGTGAAAGGCTAACGAATAATGTACAAATTATATATCAGCGTAAACGCGGAAATACGACCTTTCTACTGCTATAACAATATCAGACCTATCTGCTACGAAATAAAAATACTTTAAGAGGGAGTTGGTTGCTACTCTTAAGGGTGTCACGACTCTAAACTCAGAATAACTCTTTAATTTAATACAATTATAAATGATAATAATAATGAAAAGAAAGAACAACGTCTCCTCTTTCCAACGATATATAATATGGCATGGGTTTCGACTATGACGGACTAAATTAGAAAACACCTAACACATCAGCAATAATTACCTCTAGACCTTTCTTACAACTTTTTCTCTGTTTCTCTTCCGATGTGTATGTCCCATAAAAACTATTATAATAAGTATCTACTGTTAGAGAATGAACTAAGCCATCGGAAAATATCACACTTAAGGAGTTACAGTGTAGAATCTTTGTTATAGCATCATTCAAAATTATGTTCATATCATGTGTTAAAAGGCGGGAAGTTGCGTTATGACCGATCAATATCTGTTGAGGCTTAGCCTATAACATCGCGGTGTCTTTATCAACATGATATGCATCGCCCTATTCTAAACATCACGCTCGATCTCCTTCAAAGCTGCTACATAAATCAAAAATAAAGTTTATATATTCTGATAGAGAATGTAATCTAAAGGTTATGTGCTTTAAGGGATCTGAAAAGTATATCTCAAGTTATTGCACACAGCTAGTTTAAACCTAGCTGAGACAGTACGGCCTACGATTGACCAACGAAACTTGGTTCGTAGCGATCACTTTCGTTTCCGATGATGCTGTCGGGAAACCCTTGCGAACTTTTCTTCGTGCCGAGGCGGTAGCGCCTTTAGCAGCAGACGAAATTCAGCTGAAGTTTAGGATCAAGGGCACTGGGATTTTTTTTAACACAAATTCTATGGCCTCAACTTCTGTTTGCTACGCTATCCTAGTAACTTGTCCGTTTAGATCTACAAACCTAGAGTAGATCTGGTGCTCATCCAAGGGCTAAAACATTAAAACATGGACAGTGTTTGTGCACATCCATACGAATACACCAGTAAAGTGATTTTACATCTTTACCATGCTCGTAAGAGTCACTTGAAACCTAGAAATATTGCAAAACTTATGTTGAAAATATTTATCGGAACCACAACTCCTCCGCCATTTTATAGATGAGAGCAAAAGCAGGCGAACACAGCACCCTTTTTGAAGAGCAAACTACACCAATGTTAGTGCATCAAATCAACAACAAAGGGTGTGAGAATACAGTTATAACATTTGTTCAAGCTTACGTTTACAGCAATTGACCCAATCTATGTACAAAATACCAGAAACATACCTACGAATCACGATTCGTCAAAATGATGAAAATTCCGCTTTTTCGCGATACGAAGTTTGTAGCGTAGGCAAATGAGGAGGTCGTGACCTTCGTAAAGCGCAAAAGTGATGACGTAGAAAGGGAGTTTCCCTACGAAAAAGTATTACGAACTAAGTTTCGTTGCTTTCTAAAGTTCACCATTGTATGGTCAGAAATTCTTGTAGCCAGCAAGGCTACATATAAAAAAGCCATTCCATCACACAAGTAAAGATGTTTTTGTTAAAATATAAACTGTAAAGAATAACATGAATGACTTAATGAACAAGGGATCGAAAAATGAAATGAATCAAATAAATGACTACTCACAATATTGAATGTGGTGTGTGGTCTGTACAATCAGTGTTGTTGGTAGTGGTAGCTGAAAAGGACAGATAACATTATTTTATTTTCTTGTTGTTACATAAGCCTCATAATGTTTGTTTCTTTTTACAAATGTAAAAGATTTTTTTTCAAAACTAATCTTAAGACATCTATTTTTTTTCAGTAACTCTTCCTACAGCTAATCTTTCGTGAGAAAGCGAGAGAGAGAGGGGGAGAAAGAGAGAGATATTATTTGACATTTTATTGCTTCTTGGTCTATGTGTCCATAAGCAATAATACAGGCATTCATACACCAAGCGCCAACATGCGCGGCACATACACACACACACATACACACACACACACACACACACACTCACGCACACATGCACACATGATTCAAGCCCCGCAAGTCCACTACTCTTATTCCATCCAAAGTAGCGATCATTGTTCGAAACTAGATTTATGCTTTGTCATTAATTGCTGACCCTTTGCGAAAAACAAACACAATTTGGTCAATCGTACACCATTTCTGATAATTATTCCCCAAATTGAGTCATTGAAATGCAATTTCTTCAAAGTTTTTGAAATTCGATCTGTGTCTATTTCATCAATAACTAACAACGTCATCCTCAAAGGAAGCATTTGAATATAGAAGCATTCATGTCCACTCACACAAACAATTAAATATGTTATAGTTGATTAATTTTTAACATTAATATTATATACTTAGATTTCAGTACAGTTCTGTAACTAAAATGTAAGCTATAGTAGGATAAAAGTACAACCTTAACTAGGAACATGATCTTCTGGCAACGACATTTTTATACTAATGTATGGTATTACTGTGGAACATTCAAAAACGTGGATCAATTTTTAGAACAATATTAACAATACTGTTTAACTAAAAAAGGAACGTACGACCCATCCTGAAGTGTACTAATTTTGGTCCTATTATTAGACTTGTCAGGTTGGGAACTGGTTATTTAGACTTCTTTGTTTTTGCTGGTGCTAAACTGTCTGTAGGCATAATGGTGGTTTGGCGGCTTGTTTGTCTGGAACGCCATTTTCCGGTCATGTCAGCTTTGGGTAGTTCAGAGCTGCCTGGGTGAGTTGGTCCATTGGCTGACTTCTCAGCTTGACAGATGGCATTGTGGTTAGACTCTCAGCTGTTCAACTCACAATGTTCCTCCTCTGCTGCTGATCTCTGGTTGGCAGCGGCACTGACATCACTGTGGGCTGATTCACAGACTTCACCAAAGACTGCTTCGCTGACATGGCTCTGGACTGCTACCACTATGTTACCGATGACTGCATTGTTGGCATCATAGACTGCCTCATTGACCTGGTCATGGACAGCTTCACTGGCTTCAGCGTGGATTGCATCATGCTGCTTCATTGCCGCCGTCATCATTGACTACATTGGTGATGCAACTGTAATTTTGCTGTTCTATAGTAGGACTAAACGTCGGGATAAGCGAAATAACGAAAACAATGAATGAACACTGAAGTTTAACGTCTACATCCACCATTGGCGATATGGCAGTCGGGGATAACCATCAGGAAGGAGGAGATAGGGACCTAAATCAACACTGAACCTTCTGAGCAATCACACTGCTAAGATGGACAGTGAAAATGGCCTTTTTTAAAATCTTGCTCACAACGAGATTGGAACCTGGGTTCATCGGTGTGCCAGGTGAACGCTCTACCATCGGGCTACGGGGGTGGGACAAGGGATAAGCGGTGTTATGGTTAAGCCTGCTGCATGCAGTTATGTTCTTATCACCATCACCATCTTCACGAGTTGGCTGTTCGCTGTTCATTGTCTGTTCGCTGTTCATTGGCTGTTCGCTGTTCATTGGCTAATCGCTGTTCATTGGCTAATCGCTGTTCATTGACTGTTCGCTGTTCATTAGCTGTTTGGCAGGTTGATTGTATACTGGTTCGACTGCGATTTTCTTGTCAGACTGTGTGTGGTGCGAGTTTGACGTTTTGGAGACTGGCCATCCTTGGCTAAAAACACCCACTTTTTGCCTTTATAGAACGCAAGCGAGCGTTGTGGCCAAGTGGGCTAAGGCAGGACTAACTTGCCTTGTCCACAGGCCAGAAACCAATGGCGCCTGACAGGTGTGGGTTCGATCCTGCATCGGGGCGTTATGTTTCTCCGTATATTATTTACTTTCGACTCGGGCAACGTCTCGGGGGTTCTCTCCGGGTACTCCGGTTTGCTCCCCCAGCAAAATTTCAACAAAAAAAAATCAAAAATTTAAAGAATTTCTAAATTTCAAAAATCACAACTATTGTTAGGTAGGTTGGTTTTGGGCGCGCCACAGGCTGCGACTACGCCTTCCACAGGGGAGGCGGCCCAGAATTTCCCGATAAAAAGGGACAATAAAGCATTAAAATCTAAAATCTAAAATCTAACTCTAAATCAAATGTGCCCTGGCGCCGATATTTCTGAATTTCGCCCCTTTGTCTGTTGGTCAAATCTGCAGCAGTCTTTATCTCCTGACAGCCAATTAAGCTCCTGACGCAGGAATGTGCCTTTAAGAAATGTCGATCTTGTCCTGCAGTCTGTTGAAGATTACAATGATGGGACGGGGCCTTCTGCCTCGTTTACAGACTCTGTAGGCAATTTCGAAATCTGATGACTTTCGAGTTGTTATAAAACGAATGTTTATTCAGAATATCGGTAACTAACTCCAACGTTGAACGTCTATCACCTCTAAGCTCAGGAACACCGACAAACGTAAGATTTTCTTTCTGCTTGAAGCATCGATGCGGTCATGCTCGTCTTCCAGAGTGGACACTCATGAGTCAATGTTAGCCTGTTTCTCTGCCAACTGTGCAAGTTCCGACTTGACGTTTTGTATGATTTCATACAGTTTAGTGACGTCGGTCAGTACTTGGCTTAAATAACTTTGAAGTCTATCGACGGGCTTATCAAGTTTGCTTGAATTCTCATCTAGTTTATGAAATTTGTCATCTAACTGCCTGCTAAGATGATCACTTTGATTTTGAATTACTGGGATAATTTGTTTTAATTGGTTTTCCATTATGTCACTATAATATAGCTGTTATACTAATTAAATAATTAACGTTCTCCCAATGTAATTAACAAGATGCAAATAAATTTGAGTTACTGAAAATGAGAAAAACTAAGTTGTATACAACACTACAGTAGCAATTAGTAAGTTCACGTGCAATACATGACTGGGACAGCTTCTGGTCCAAAGTCCAAGGCCTATCCCTCAACACAGTGCATAGCTTCAAATATTTAGGAGCCATTGTATCAGACAATGCGTCCCGACAGGAAGTCGTCTCCAGGATCGTACAAACAACTGCTGCCCTGGCGAGGTTGAAGCCAATTTGGAAAGACAGTCTAAGGTAAGATTCCAAGGTAAAACTGCTGCGCTACCTTGTCATCTCCATCTTCCTATATATACTTGCGAAACTTGTACCCTCACAGCAGATCTACAACGAAGAAAACAAAGCATGGAGATGATGTGCTACAGAAGACTTCTGGGCATTTTCTATACCCAACACATCACCAACGACGAAGTCCGAAAGACCATCACACAAGCCATTGGACAACACGATGACCTGCTCACGGTGGTGAAGAAACGGAAACTCCGATGGTATGGCCACATCACCAGATCATCAGGTTTTGCAAAGACCATCCTGCAAGGCACAGTGCAAGGAAGTAGAAGAAGAGGGAGACCAAAAAAGAGGTGAGAGGACAACATTCGAGAATGAACTAGTTTGACACTGAGCGAAACAATCAGGGTTGCTGAGGACAGGGAAAGATGGAGTATGCTGGTTAAACGATCATCTGTGGTGCCCCTACGACCTCCGAGTTACGGGATAGGATTTGATAGGAATAATAATAATAGATGTTGCGCGCTTTACCCCAAATCATTATTCAGGCGGAAGACACGGCGATCTGAACCAACATACACGATCACGTGTTTTACACACTCACAGTCACTCAAACACGTGGTGCATCAAGGCAGGGAGATCGTTATTAGAACATTTGAACACGCAGACAGACCTCCCTCAACAACAACAAAAGTAGTAGATTATTATCACAACAAAATTAACCCCCAACACCACTGCTTTAGGCATTAAAAAAATTATGCTAAAACATGTACGAGTTTTCGAACAATCGTCAACATAGGTTTCATCTACACTGTGACGGGTCCAAGTCAAAATATGATACGAGGAAGAGCGAAATTAGAGGGTCACAGTAGAACTATTAAGGATGTTTCATTCAGTTTACTTTTTGCGACTTTGATTTTATTTGTGAAATCGCGTTGCTGTACATTAAAAGATGTTAATGGCCGGGTAGCCTAATCGCTGCTGTCACATGACAAGATGGTAATGGATAGTCTAATTGCTGCTGTCACGTGACAAGGTGGTAAGATGGAGATTTTTGAAAGTATTAAGCACAAAATTAGTGATCTTATTGACAGTGCGAAGACAACTTTCTTTTCTGCTCAGATCCTTGCCACTTCCACTTGTAAAGAACTATTTCGTACTTTCAACTCTTTGCTTGGTAAACAGACTGACTCTCCCCTTCCCACCATTTATGATCCGCACGCTCTTCCTACTGTATTCTCTGATTATTTTTCAGACAAGATTTCGAATATCAGAAACAGTTTTCCTCCCTTTGATTCTGCTGCTCTGCCTGTCTCTTGTAATTTTTCTGGCACTTTCCTGGATTCTTTCTCTTCTGTTTCTGAACAGTTTGTCCTCAACATCCTTAGAAATACCGCTCCCAAGTCATGTGAATTAGATCCTATACCTACAAGACTATTGTATGATAATCTTGACACACTTCTTCCTGTCATCACTCAAATCATCAATACCTCTCTCGCTTCCGGCTCTGTACCTGCAGATTTGAAAACGGCTGTTGTGAAACCTCTTTTAAAAAAAGCTTCCTTAGATAAAAACGAGTTAAAGAACATCAGACCTGTATCCAACCTTCCCTTTCTATCAAAAACTCTAGAGAAAGTTGTGCTCTATCAGCTACTGTCTCACCTTGACTCTAACAATTTACACAACCCTTTTCAGTCTGCGTATCGAGCGGGCCGAAGCACCGAAACTGTTCTGCTTCGTATTGTCAATGACATTCTCACTGCTCTGGATGAGGACAAACTCTCTATTCTACTTCTTCTTGATAACTCTGCTGCTTTCGATACTATCGATCATTCTATTCTCCTTTCTCGTCTTGAGACTGTTTTTGGTGTTCGTTCAATAGCTCTTCGGTGGTTCACTTCCTATCTCCAAGACCGTACTCAGTATGTGTCTGGCAATAATTCCTCTTCAGTTCATTCTCCGCTTCTCTATAGTGTGCCCCAGGGTTCCGTTTTGTTCCCTGTCTTGTTCATTATGTACACCACGCCCTTATCTACAATCATAAAACAGCATACTGTCAACCACCAATTATTTGCAGATGACTCCCAACTACAGCAATCATGCAAGCCTGCAGACATTCACTCTGTTATACAAACACTTCAGAATTGCACCACTGACATAAAAACCTGGATGAATGCAAACATGCTTAAATTAAATGATGACAAGACTGAGGCCCTTCTCTTCACTCGATCTTCCGTCACTGATCTTTCTCTGCCTACCTCTATCACTGTTGGTTCTTGTCATATTTCTTTTTCTGACTCCGCTAGAAACCTGGGGTTCATCATGGATTCTACTCTCTCTATGAGACAGCATATCACTAGAGTCTGTCGGGTTTGCTACTTTGAGTTGAAGAGAATTAGTTCAATTAGGAAATTTCTATCAGAAGACGCCACAAAGACTGTGACAAGGCGTACAATCTAGCCTGAGTCAGAGAGCACCCACTCATCCCTCCCAACCATCCAGTTACCCCCTCTACACATCCAGCCGACCCTAGTGTATGTTGGTATAGGTCGCCGCGCTTTGAGTTCGAAATCATTCGAAGTAAAGCGCGTATTAGCATCCGGTATTATTATTATTATTATTAGGACGCGCGCTGGCTCATTCCCTTAAGCCCCGCCCCTCGGGCATCAAGTTAAAGCCTGACACTCGGTTAGACTCGGTGTCAGTCGAAAACCGTCAAGCCTTGAAGCCACAACAACTTGTCCGAAGACACGTCTCCATCACCGGGCGACCTCTGAGCTACGGCAGTACTCGTGTGCTTCCACCCGTCTTAGTCAAGGTAAGAGAGGAAACTTACTCTTTGTCATGTAGCAAACCCATCACCCGTCGTTCGCCCCCACGTTCGTATGTCCTGTCGATATGTACGTTCGTGTGTATAGCTTTGTCTTGATGTGTTGCTGACATGTATTATTGCCTTGTATATATTATTCGCCTTGTTTATATGACTCATGCCATGTCTGAATTTATACTTGTATGCTCCATGTTAGCCCCATGTGTAAATATCCCATGACATGCCGTCCCTCCATATAGATTAAAGTCCCCCAGTACAGCCCTTGCCTACAACCCCTTTGTCCTGTACCCACTCCATTTGCTTCCCCCTTGCTCCCAATGTATAAATATTTGCCCCTGTTGCCACTACCCCCATCTCAATGCGCCGAAGGTATCACATATTAGCGGCTGCCAGTAAGCACCACATTGGCCCCATAAACCTAGTTGCATTGTTTGACTGTTGGTATGCGCCGGATCAACCTTGACGGGTCAGCCAATTTGAAATCTGAATGGGCAAACTCGCGCAACAGGCGCTGATACCAGGCTACACCTATCCCCCGCTGATACAGAGTCTGTATTGCGTTACAGACGGCTCCTGTGCAGGGCTCATACCCCAGCCTTGTATCATCTCTCAGTCGCTGACCCGCTGCAGGCCCCTGACAACCCAGGGAATCAATGAGAAGCGTTCCCCCGAATTTCATCATCCATAGACAGCTAGCAACGTAAGCTGAAATCTACGCCTGTACCTCAACCAAGATTGGCATCCCCGGTCATTGCGCAAGAAGCGTGACCGACTGACCTGCATTCCAAGTGACGCCATGCTAAAGCCTGGTCATCAGTCCAACCAGACTATCTTGGAACAACCACCGCCCTCCTATAACCAGCTAAGTGATTGACCCACGAGCATCACCACTCGAAGATCATCTGGCCAGAAACCAGCCAGATACACTCTTGCCCTATGACGATATCAGTCCACAGTAGCACTAGTACCCCAGAAGTCAACCACCCAGAATATCTCCGAGCTACTCCCTACTGATATAGACGCTACCCCGTGACTCACTATTAGTATTACTTAATATAGACGACCCAATTCGATTTAAATAAACTTCACAGTTAGAAATTGCACTTACCCAGACTGGCCTTTGTATTCGAATTTCTCAACTAGTGTAGTACCATCTTTCTCGTCTACCCTTTGACTGTCTCTCATTTAGTTAGTAGCCCTAGCCTTAATTCTCTTGAATGTCATCGCATCATTAGCCTAACAAAGGAGGTAATACAGCGCTAGAGATTAAGAGCTTACCCTCCATTCCCCCAACCCCTTTCTTTGTGACATTAACTTTTAGTATAAATTCAGACATGGCATGAGTCATATAAACAAGGCGAATAATATATACAAGGCAATAATACATGTCAGCAACACATCAAGACAAAGCTATACACACGAACGTACATATCGACAGGACATACGAACGTGGGGGCGAACGACGGGTGATGGGTTTGCTACATGACAAAGAGTAAGTTTCCTCTCTTACCTTGACTAAGACGGGTGGAAGCACACGAGTACTGCCGTAGCTCAGAGGTCGCCCGGTGATGGAGACGTGTCTTCGGACAAGTTGTTGTGGCTTCAAGGCTTGACGGTTTTCGACTGACACCGAGTCTAACCGAGTGTCAGGCTTTAACTTGATGCCCGAGGGGCGGGGCTTAAGGGAATGAGCCAGCGCGCGTCCTAGGGTCGGCTGGATGTGTAGAGGGGGTAACTGGATGGTTGGGAGGGATGAGTGGGTGCTCTCTGACTCAGGCTAGATTGTACGCCTTGTCACAAAGACCTTGGTTACTTCTTGTATTCTATCTAGATTAGATTATTGCAATTCCCTTCTCATTGGCTGTCCAGATTCTATCCTCTCTCTGCTTCCAAAAGTTCAGAATTCTGCTGCCCGTCTTATATTTAAAGTAAATCATCGCCAACCCTCCACACCTCTCTTTGTTAAGCTACACTGGCTTCCTGTCGCGGAACGTTTTAAGTATAAAACTGCCTGTATCTGCTACAATATTGTCATCGGTTCTGCTCCTTCTTATCTATCTGACCTTGTCTCCCTTTACACTCCATCTCGTTCCCTTCGCTCATCCACTGACTGTCGTCTTCTCCGTCAGGGCCGTTACAAAAGAAAATCTCATGGTTTCCGCTCTTTTGCTGTGCACGGCCCTCACCTATGGAATTCTCTCCCCTTTCATGTTAGACATTCTACCTCCTGTGAATCGTTCAAATCCAACCTTAAAACGTATCTTTTCTCAAAATTCTTTCAGCAGTATTTGTAGTTGTAAAAGGGGTTTGGAGGAGTGGGGGGGTTAAGTAGTAATTTAGTATGTTTTTGTCATATTGATTTACACAGCAGTAGTATGTACGCGTGAAAGAGTAACTTGTCTTATAATGAAAGTATATGTATAGTGTGTATATGTGTTTGCGTAAGAAAGTGTGCGTGTATAGCGCTTAGATCCTTAGGGTAGGCGCTTTATAAATGCTAGTTATTATTATTATTATTAATCGCTGGTAATGGGTAGTCTAATGGCTGCTGTCATAGGACAAGATGGTAATGGTTAGCCTAATCGCTGTTGTCACATGACAAGATGGTAATGGGTAGCCTAATCGCTGTTTTCACATGACAAGATGGAAATGGGTAGTCTAATCGCTGTTGTCACATGACAAGTTGGTAATGGGTAGTCTAATCGTTGTTGTCACATGACAAGATGGTAATGGGTAGCCTAATCGCTGTTTTCACATGACAAGATGGAAATGGGTAGTCTAATCGCTGTTGTCACATGACAAGTTGGTAATGGGTAGTCTAATCGCTGCTGTCACATGACAATAATGGGTTGTCTAATCGCTGCTGAAAGCGACCGCTAACCTTTGAAATGTATGCGTCTCTTCCTTGTTGTACACTCACAACTGGGCCTACTATAGTCTACACTTTCGCAGCTGTACTATTTTTAGAATTGATCCGCCTTGATGTACATAAGCAAATGAATTTATCGAAACTTATGTCAAAACGGAACTTTAGAAAGAGGTTATTGTATAGAACTTCTGAAATAGGTTATTTTGTGACTTAATCTTTTTTTCTTGTGGGGCAACACTCATGGTGAATTTAAAACGGATCTCTGATGCCGAAATGCGTAATGTTGGGCTTTCTAAAGAGTTCGTTGTCGCTGTTGTTTTTCTCATAATGTTTGACGGTTAAGCGATATAAACGTAGCCTATACGTGTGTTTTGTGGTCTTATTTTCAGTTCAGTAACGGTGCCGCCGTGTTACTCAATAGCCCTAGTGTCATCTTCCATTTGAAGACTCGTTCTAACTCGAGCATACCGGGGTATGTGACCCACGCCCAGTAGCCTACGGTATAGGTGTGTGATACTTGACACTTACCTTGTGATCGCGCTTAATGTTGCAACTGTGTCTGCAAGATCTTTTAATTGAAATCTTAAAAGGTGTAGTGTGTGTGTGTGTGCGTGTGTGTGTGTGTGTGTGTGTGTGTGTGTGTGTGTGATCAAAGAGCTTGGTGTGATTGTTTAGCAACATAGGAGCAATATCCATATGCAATGTGTGTTGTCATTTGGCTCAAAACATTCTGTATTCTGTATGCGTACTGAGCAGACAAATGTGCGGGCAAAATCGTCACACCTGAAGTAATTCAGGTAACTACACTAAAATTTGAACTCCCCCCCCCCCTGTCACGTGGGGTTTATGGGCTCTGCACAATGGAATTATGGACCCTCACGTTTATTCGGTGGGAACTGCTAGTAAGTCACCCTATGAATTACTTTAATAAATTTATTTGTTTAGCTCGTTCTGTGTTAAGGTTGGGGTACAGAAATAGATAGAAAAATGGTAAAAGAATACTGTCACACTAGCTTTCACACGGCTATGAATCATATGTAGTCCAGCCACTTGATAACAGTTAAAATCACACATTTATTTCTTCTACTCTATACAAGATTCTCTAAGTACTAATCTAACTTAAAACGTCTCAGTCACTGCTAATAGTTCGATCGCTGATAGTCTAGTATAGGCAGCTGTTTTTTCTTCCTCGGGCACTTTGCTATAATATTTCATGTAGATTTGGACTACTGTGGTCCGTTTTACAGTTTCTGAAGAGTTGGACTACTGTGGTCCTGTTATGATCAGTTTAAGTGCACTTTCGGAGATTACACTTAACTTTCTGATGGTGCGGTCGAAGTCCTTCTGTGAGGTAGCTTCTGGTACACCTTTGTCGTTGTGTAGTTGGGTTCCCTTGCCACGCTGTGGGGTCTGACAGGGTGTTTCTTCGGGTATCTCTTTCCGTCTTGTGCGGTAGAGTCTCCTCGACCAACTAGTCGTTTCTGTGGAGTGGGACACACAGGATAGCTCGGGATAGCTCGGGATAGCTCGCCTGCTCGTCTGTAATATAAGAGACGAAATTCTGCACAACCCTGAATAATCGGTTTGTGCAGAGCGTCTCACTGAAAGCCAAGTAGCCCTCAGTGATAGCTCCACATCTCTATACATAAGCGACGAACATTCTGCTACTTCCGGGTTCCACTGGAATCTCACTCTAAATTCCTATACATACATAAATATAAATCGTGTCTAACTATACACATACAGAATTAATAATAATATAAACATTCAGTGGTACAGCCACTGGTCTGCAAACATACATATAAGTTAAACAACAGTGGTTCCGTACGGGATACAACATGGCGGCGCAACCGGTCGTGTTTCGCCTCGTGGTAGGCTCTTCCACGTGGTCCCGCAAATTCGGATTAATAATTCACATTTATGCATAGCAATTCCACAAACATACTTTCAACAATAATACAAATATATCACGATGAAACAGAAGGGTGTTCATTTACCTGTTTGACAAGTTCAGGCCCGTGATGACTTGAGAGAATTCTAAGATTTCAAAGTCCTGCTTCCTGGTCTATGAGTGTAGAGATTTCTCTAGCTGTGGAGATGTTGACTCTACCTCGTCTCACACACGACTGATTCAAACTGTGCTAAGATCTGACACAGGCCGAACTGCTCTACCCACTGAGCCTGCTCTGATTGGTTAAAACGGTCCGATTCAAAGCTCAAGTGCTGACTCACTGCGATGTGGGTGGCTCGCTCGCTGTGTGTGGTCTGCTGTGTAATTTAATTGCTGCTGTGTAATAGTCTAACTTCTCTACTGTTACAAAGACTACACATGGCTAAATGGTCAACAAGCAGAGTTAAAACTAGCCAATTCGTGACAGGCTCCCTCAACTGAAAAAAGGCGATGACTACTGGATTCGACCTTTTTCTACTACAGAGCCTAGTTTAACACTGCACTATCCTAGGGTCCTATTTACAAACTAATTAAGTTGCTCTACCTGAGCTGCAATGCTGTGCCAGGTAGCTATGGACACTAGTGACAGGGTATTACTGGGCGGGGACGAATTCTGGTGCTGTGGCCCTTAGCTGTGTTGGGTGGGCGACAGCTGCTGTGTCCTCCACGAGATGGCGACTGAGGTAGTCGGCTCCGTGGTTCTCTTTGCCGGGGATGTACTCGATTTGGAATGAGTATGCCTGAAGGGTGAGTGCCCATCTCATCAGGCGAGAGTTCAAAGACTTGGAGGCTGCCAGGAACGATAGTGGTTGATGGTCCACCTGAACTGTGAAGTGGGTCCCATACAGGTAGAGTTGGAATTTCTGTATGGCCCAGACTAGTCCAAGGCATTCTTTCTCCGACGTGGCGTAGTGGGTCTCGGCGGGTCTCAATTTTCTGCTGGCGTAGGCGACAGGGAATAGCGTCTCTGCATTCTTGGGGTCGCGCTGTAGCAGTACTGCTCCGAGGCCTAAGTCGCTTGCGTCGGTGCGAAGAACGAATGGCTGAGTCAAATCGGGTAGGTGGAGTACTGGCGCCGATGTCATTCTGTCCTTGAGTGTTTGGAATGCTGTCTCACATTCCGCTGTCCATACGACTTTGTCCGGGGCGATTTTCCGGGTTCCATTTGTCAGTGGCACGGCGATGCTGTTGTAGTTGGGGATGAACTTCTGGTAGAAGCCGCAGAGTCCTAGAAACGACTGCACTTCCTTCTTGGTCTTGGGCCTAGGAGCGTCGAGTAGGCGTTTCACTGTCTTTTCTACCGGTCGCAGGCTTCCTTGACTGATGGTGTGTCCCAGAAATTCTAGTTCTGTGAATCCAATCTGACATTTGGTGGGTCTTGCCGTCAATCCCGTGTCTCTGAGGCGGGCGAGTAGTTGTTGTAGGAGCGTGACATGTTCCTCCCACGTAGGTGTTGCGATGAGGATGTCGTCCATAAACGAGTGTAGGTGCTCGCTGCTCAGGGGTGCCAGGAGTTTTCGCATCATGGCGCTGAAGATGCTGGGTGCGTTGTGGAGTCCGAATGGAAGTACATTGAACTCGAAGTGTCCTTCCATAGTGCTAAACGCTAGGTACTTTCGGACTTGCGGTTGCACTGGTATCTGGTAGTATCCTTTGCTGAGGTCGATGCGTGAGAAGTACTTCGCTCGCTGTAGCTTGGCAAATAGGTCTGTCTGGTCCGGGAGTGGCTCTGGCTGGAACTGCGTTACGGCATTCAGGAGTCTGAAGTCGATGCACAGTCGATGCTCTCCGTTGGGTTTTCGCAACAATACCGTGCCTGCGCTGTAGGGTGAAGTAGACTCTGAGATGATTCCGGCTGCCAGTAAGGTGTCTATCTCTTCCTTGATGGCTCGCTGCTGAGACAGTGGCATCGGGTAGAGCTTCTGGCGGACGGGTGTTGGGTCGGTCACCGTTAAGGTTACTTCGACGAGGTCTGTCCTCCCTGGTCGGTCTGTGAGCACAGTCTGATGTTGTCGAATGACCTGTAGTACTTGCTGTTGCTGTTTAGCGGCTAGGTCTCCGTTGAGTATCACGTCTTTGTAGGTTTCTTTGGAGTGCAGGGGATACTCTACTGCATTGGTCTCCATGCTTTCTCCTTCTTCCGCGATGGCGATGGCTAGCAAGTTGTGAGTGCTGGGGGTCGCTGGTCGGTCCGTATACTTCTTGAGGAGATTAATGTGGTGGTATCGGGTTCTCCCGTTTACCTCTATTTGGTAGACTGTCTTGGATTTCTTGGCAGTCACCCGGTACGGTCCTCTCCAAGCGATGTCCAGCTTGTTGGTTCCACTTGGAAGTAAGAGTAGCACTTGATCGCCGACTTGCAGTTCTCTGTCCTTCGCGTGGCGGTTGTAGTACTTCGCCTGACGGGCTCTTGCCTTCAGTGCTTCACCAGCTTTCTTCCACGTTGCTTTGAGGGTTTCCTGCAGGTCTGCGACGTACTTGGTGGCACCTCTTGGTGTGTCGTCTATCTTGGCTTCCGTCCAACTTCTGCGTAGGGCTTCTAGCGGTCCTGCTAGAGGTCTGCCGAATAGCAAGGTTGACGGGGTGTAGCCTGTGGCTGCATGGGGCGTTTCTCTGTATGCGAACAGTGCCGCATTCACGTAGGTGTCCCACGCTTCTGGATTGTCGTCGGCGACTTTCCTGAGTATGGTGAGAAGGGTTCCATTCAGTCTTTCTACTTGTCCGTTGCTGGCGGGGTGGTATGGTGGTGTGCGAATGTGATGAACTTGTATCAACTCGAACACGTCTTGCATCAGGCGGCCGGTGAACTGAGATCCGTTGTCCGTTCTAATGCTGTCCGGGAATCCGACTCTGGTAAAGATGGCGATGAGTGCATCTGCAATCTTCTTGGTGTCGATCGCTGGCAACGGGACTGCTTCGCACCACATCGTACATGCGTCGACGAGTGTGAGTAGAAATCTGTTCCTCTTCTTGGTCATGGGCAGTGGTCCTACTATGTCTACTGAGACTTGCTGGAATGGCACGCCGACTACTACTGATGGTCCTAAGGTAACTGGTACGGTGTGATGTCGCGGGGAATATCGTTGACATTGGTGGCAAGATTTCACGTAGCGCTTGACATCCTCCGTGATTCCTGGCCAATAGTAGTGTGCGCTGATTCTCTGCACTGTGGCTCCAATTCCCATGTGTCCGCTGAGTGGCATGCTGTGGCCTAATTCTAGTACTTGGGCTCGAAGGGTGGCTGGTAGTACTAGTTGGGTGTGATCTCCATCTCCTTGTCGATGTAGAACTCCCTCTTCCATGTAGAAGTCTCCCTTGTGCGGGGGTGTGTGCGCCTTGGGTAGCTTCTGGAAGCACTTCGCTATCGAGGTGTCTTCTTTCTGTGCTGTTTTGATCTCTTCGAGTCCTGGATTCGGAGCGAACTCGGGCTGGGGTGGTTGGGTTTTAGCTTGGGCCCTGGTTTGCACTGCAGCTATCTCTACAGTTTTAGGGGGCGTGCCTAAGAACACATACCTACAACCTAGCACTAGATCATACAGGGGTTTCTGTAAAACAGCTGCTTGGATTCGTCCTGTGACGTACCTACTCTCTACTTCGATCCAAGCTATTGGGCAAGTAGTCGTCGGTTTCGTCAAGTCTGCTCCTTGTAAGTCGACTGTCTTGTCTGTCAAGTCCGCGCGCGATACAAGAGATTCGCTAACTATCGCGTCGTATGATAGACCTGTGTCATACAGACAGTTCGCTTCTTTTCCGTTGACCTTGACCGTGTCTGTCACCGATGGGTGATCTCCGATTGTGTGTGGCTTGTTACCGCTGCTTTGAGTTAGAACTCTGTGCGCTGGCCGGCTTTCGCGCTCTTCCCTACGTTGTGCGGCCAACTTGAAACATTCTGCGGTGGAGTGATTGTTTCTGTTGCAGAACGAACAATACCGTCTCTGTTCTGCGGGACCTCTTTTCCCGAATTCCGTGTTGGGTCCTTTATTTTGCCCAGGTCTGGGGTTATTCGGCTTATTCGCGGTGCGCTCTTCCCGGTTAGGGCTTCGTTTCTGTGCCTCTTTCCCGTTAGGCTTTAGGTCTCGCCTGAAGCTCTTGGCTTCTCCGTGTGCGGCCACGTACCTATCTGCGACCTTGACCAGATCTTCTAGTCTTTCCGCGCCCTGCTCTACTGAGAATGTCTCAGCTCGGGGGTCATGGTTTCCCGTAGCTGTTCCCATACTAACAGTTCTGTCAGTCCATCATACGTCTTAGCCGTGGCTGACTGGCTAATCCACTTATCCAGCGTTGTGGACAACCGATCCGCGAACTGCGCATAGCTCTCTCCTTTCACTCTCCGATTGGTGCGGAACTTTTGCCGGTAGCATTCTCCTGTCAGTTCGAATCCCGTTAGGAGTGCCTCTTTTACTTTGTGATAGTCAGTCACTCTGTCAGTCGGTAGCTTACTGTAGATGTCATAAGCCTTTCCTCTAAGCCCTTGACTAAGCTTAAAAGACCAATGAGTGGGATCTAGTTTGTACTCTGTTGCTAGACGCTCAAACCTAGTCAGATAGAGATCTAGACCTTCTTCTCTCTCATTGAATGTTCCCAGTGGAAATGACATTCCTTGTACAGGGTTGGATGCTACCTCTAGCTGATCTGAGTGGGGAGGGGTTGAGGAAGAACTTGAAGCTCCTGATCCTAATCTCCTCAGCTCTAACTCATGCTGTCTGTCTTTTTCCTTTTCTGCCCTCTCATACTCCCATTTCCTAACTTCTGCTTCTCTCTCTGCTGCTAATGCTGCCTTCTTCTGTTCTCCTTCTAATTCTAATTCTAATTTCTTCTGCTCTGCTTCTAATTTCTTCTGCTCTGCTTCTAATTCTAATTTCCTCGTTTCTCTCTCTGCCTCTAATTTCTTCTGCTCTGCTTCTAGTTCTGCTTTTCTCTGTTCTGCTTCGAGTTTCTTCGCCTCTCTCTCTGCTGCTCTCTCTGCCTTAGCTTCCTGTTTCTCTACCTCTGCATTGATATACGCAATTAGGTCTGCCCCTGCTAAGTGTAAAGCTTCTCCTAGTTCCTTGAAGCGCAATCTCAAGGCCACTGGGTCCGACATTGCCAAACGTGTCTATGAACAACCTCTGAATCACGTGGAATACCAAAACACTAGCAATATTGCAAGTCAATAACAACAATGCAAAGACCATAAAATTCGTAATCAATAATAGAATAAAACAAGAGTCAAATGGCATACAACAGTTATTTAAGCAAAACCTGCAAAAGAACAATGCAACATACAGGCACAAAAATAATTTGAAGCAAAAAAGTTTTTAACTAAAGAATAGTGCACCCAACTGATCAGTCCTTGTTACCACTATTCTAAGTTATTCTACTACTCCTACTGTTATCTAATTTTATTGTACTTAGGTCCGGTTATACCCAATTCCTATTATACCCCAGATCCTAGCTAGGCTCGCCAATTAAAGTGTCACGTGGGGTTTATGGGCTCTGCACAATGGAATTATGGACCCTCACGTTTATTCGGTGGGAACTGCTAGTAAGTCACCCTATGAATTACTTTAATAAATTTATTTGTTTAGCTCGTTCTGTGTTAAGGTTGGGGTACAGAAATAGATAGAAAAATGGTAAAAGAATACTGTCACACTAGCTTTCACACGGCTATGAATCATATGTAGTCCAGCCACTTGATAACAGTTAAAATCACACATTTATTTCTTCTACTCTATACAAGATTCTCTAAGTACTAATCTAACTTAAAAAGTCTCAGTCACTGCTAATAGTTCGATCGCTGATAGTCTAGTATAGGCAGCTGTTTTTCTTCCTCGGGCACTTTGCTATAATATTTCATGTAGATTTGGACTACTGTGGTCCGTTTTACAGTTTCTGAAGAGTTGGACTACTGTGGTCCTGTTATGATCAGTTTAAGTGCACTTTCGGAGATTACACTTAACTTTCTGATGGTGCGGTCGAAGTCCTTCTGTGAGGTAGCTTCTGGTACACCTTTGTCGTTGTGTAGTTGGGTTCCCTTGCCACGCTGTGGGGTCTGACAGGGTGTTTCTTCGGGTAGCTCTTTCCGTCTTGTGCGGTAGAGTCTCCTCGACCAACTAGTCGTTTCTGTGGAGTGGGACACACAGGATAGCTCGGGATAGCTCGGGATAGCTCGCCTGCTCGTCTGTAATATAAGAGACGAAATTCTGCACAACCCTGAATAATCGGTTTGTGCAGAGCGTCTCACTGAAAGCCAAGTAGCCCTCAGTGATAGCTCCACATCTCTATACATAAGCGACGAACATTCTGCTACTTCCGGGTTCCACTGGAATCTCACTCTAAATTCCTATACATACATAAATATAAATCGTGTCTAACTATACACATACAGAATTAATAATAATATAAACATTCAGTGGTACAGCCACTGGTCTGCAAACATACATATAAGTTAAACAACAGTGGTTCCGTACGGGATACAACATGGCGGCGCAACCGGTCGTGTTTCGCCTCGTGGTAGGCTCTTCCACGTGGTCCCGCAAATTCGGATTAATAATTCACATTTATGCATAGCAAATTCCACAAAACATAATTTCAACAATAATACAAATATATCACGATGAAACAGAAGGGTGTTCATTTACCTGTTTGACAAGTTCAGGCCCGTGATGACTTGAGAGAATTCTAAGATTTCAAAGTCCTGCTTCCTGGTCTATGAGTGTAGAGATTTCTCTAGCTGTGGAGATGTTGACTCTACCTCGTCTCACACACGACTGATTCAAACTGTGCTAAGATCTGACACAGGCCGAACTGCTCTACCCACTGAGCCTGCTCTGATTGGTTAAAACGGTCCGATTCAAAGCTCAAGTGCTGACTCACTGCGATGTGGGTGGCTCGCTCGCTGTGTGTGGTCTGCTGTGTAATTTAATTGCTGCTGTGTAATAGTCTAACTTCTCTACTGTTACAAAGACTACACATGGCTAAATAGTCAACAAGCAGAGTTAAAACTAGCCAATTCGTGACAGGCTCCCTCAACTGAAAAAAGGCGATGACTACTGGATTCGACCTTTTTCTACTACAGAGCCTAGTTTAACACTGCACTATCCTAGGGTCCTATTTACAAACTAATTAAGTTGCTCTACCTGAGCTGCAATGCTGTGCCAGGTAGCTATGGACACTAGTGACAGGGTATTACTGGGCGGGGACGAATTCTGGTGCTGTGGCCCTTAGTTGTGTTGGGTGGGCGACAGCTGCTGTGTCCTCCACGAGATGGCGACTGAGGTAGTCGGCTCCGTGGTTCTCTTTGCCGGGGATGTACTCGATTTGGAATGAGTATGCCTGAAGGGTGAGTGCCCATCTCATCAGGCGAGAGTTCAAAGACTTGGAGGCTGCCAGGAACGATAGTGGTTGGTGGTCCACCTGAACTGTGAAGTGGGTCCCATACAGGTAGAGTTGGAATTTCTGTATGGCCCAGACTAGTCCAAGGCATTCTTTCTCCGACGTGGCGTAGTGGGTCTCGGCGGGTCTCAATTTTCTGCTGGCGTAGGCGACAGGGAATAGCGTCTCTGCATTCTTGGGGTCGCGCTGTAGCAGTACTGCTCCGAGGCCTAAGTCGCTTGCGTCGGTGCGAAGAACGAATGGCTGAGTCAAATCGGGTAGGTGGAGTACTGGCGCCGATGTCATTCTGTCCTTGAGTGTTTGGAATGCTGTCTCACATTCCGCTGTCCATACGACTTTGTCCGGGGCGATTTTCCGGGTTCCATTTGTCAGTGGCACGGCGATGCTGTTGTAGTTGGGGATGAACTTCTGGTAGAAGCCGCAGAGTCCTAGAAACGACTGCACTTCCTTCTTGGTCTTGGGCCTAGGAGCGTCGAGTAGGCGTTTCACTGTCTTTTCTACCGGTCGCAGGCTTCCTTGACTGATGGTGTGTCCCAGAAATTCTAGTTCTGTGAATCCAATCTGACATTTGGTGGGTCTTGCCGTCAATCCCGTGTCTCTGAGGCGGGCGAGTAGTTGTTGTAGGAGCGTGACATGTTCCTCCCACGTAGGTGTTGCGATGAGGATGTCGTCCATAAACGAGTGTAGGTGCTCGCTGCTCAGGGGTGCCAGGAGTTTTCGCATCATGGCGCTGAAGATGCTGGGTGCGTTGTGGAGTCCGAATGGAAGTACATTGAACTCGAAGTGTCCTTCCATAGTGCTAAACGCTAGGTACTTTCGGACTTGCGGTTGCACTGGTATCTGGTAGTATCCTTTGCTGAGGTCGATGCGTGAGAAGTACTTCGCTCGCTGTAGCTTGGCAAATAGGTCTGTCTGGTCCGGGAGTGGCTCTGGCTGGAACTGCGTTACGGCATTCAACAGTCTGAAGTCGATGCACAGTCGATGCTCTCCGTTGGGTTTTCGCAACAATACCGTGCCTGCGCTGTAGGGTGAAGTAGACTCTGAGATGATTCCGGCTGCCAGTAAGGTGTCTATCTCTTCCTTGATGGCTCGCTGCTGAGACAGTGGCATCGGGTAGAGCTTCTGGCGGACGGGTGTTGGGTCGGTCACCGTTAAGGTTACTTCGACGAGGTCTGTCCTCCCTGGTCGGTCTGTGAGCACAGTCTGATGTTGTCGAATGACCTGTAGTACTTGCTGTTGCTGTTTAGCGGCTAGGTCTCCGTTGAGTATCACGTCTTTGTAGGTTTCTTTGGAGTGCAGGGGATACTCTACTGCATTGGTCTCCATGCTTTCTCCTTCTTCCGCGATGGCGATGGCTAGCAAGTTGTGAGTGCTGGGGGTCGCTGGTCGGTCCGTATACTTCTTGAGGAGATTGATGTGGTGGTATCGGGCTCTCCCGTTTACCTCTACTTGGTAGACTGTCTTGGATTTCTTGGCAGTCACCCGGTACGGTCCTCTCCAAGCGATGTCCAGCTTGTTGGTTCCACTTGGAAGTAAGAGTAGCACTTGATCGCCGACTTGCAGTTCTCTGTCCTTCGCGTGGCGGTTGTAGTACTTCGCCTGACGGGCTCTTGCCTTCTTCAGTGCTTCACCAGCTTTCTTCCACGTTGCTTTGAGGGTTTCCTGCAGGTCTGCGACGTACTTGGTGGCACCTCTTGGTGTGTCGTCTATCTTGGCTTCCGTCCAACTTCTGCGTAGGGCTTCTAGCGGTCCTGCTAGAGGTCTGCCGAATAGCAAGGTTGACGGGGTGTAGCCTGTGGCTGCATGGGGCGTTTCTCTGTATGCGAACAGTGCCGCATTCACGTAGGTGTCCCACGCTTCTGGATTGTCGTCGGCGACTTTCCTGAGTATGGTGAGAAGGGTTCCATTCAGTCTTTCTACTTGTCCGTTGCTGGCGGGGTGGTATGGTGGTGTGCGAATGTGATGAACTTGTATCAACTCGAACACGTCTTGCATCAGGCGGCCGGTGAACTGAGATCCGTTGTCCGTTCTAATGCTGTCCGGGAATCCGACTCTGGTAAAGATGGCGATGAGTGCATCTGCAATCTTCTTGGTGTCGATCGCTGGCAACGGGACTGCTTCGCACCACATCGTACATGCGTCGACGAGTGTGAGTAGAAATCTGTTCCTCTTCTTGGTCATGGGCAGTGGTCCTACTATGTCTACTGAGACTTGCTGGAATGGCACGCCGACTACTACTGATGGTCCTAAGGTAACTGGTACGGTGTGATGTCGCGGGGAATATCGTTGACATTGGTGGCAAGATTTCACGTAGCGCTTGACATCCTCCGTGATTCCTGGCCAATAGTAGTGTGCGCTGATTCTCTGCACTGTGGCTCCAATTCCCATGTGTCCGCTGAGTGGCATGCTGTGGCCTAATTCTAGTACTTGGGCTCGAAGGGTGGCTGGTAGTACTAGTTGGGTGTGATCTCCATCTCCTTGTCGATGTAGAACTCCCTCTTCCATGTAGAAGTCTCCCTTGTGCGGGGGTGTGTGCGCCTTGGGTAGCTTCTGGAAGCACTTCGCTATCGAGGTGTCTTCTTTCTGTGCTGTTTTGATCTCTTCGAGTCCTGGATTCGGAGCGAACTCGGGCTGGGGTGGTTGGGTTTTAGCTTGGGCCCTGGTTTGCACTGCAGCTATCTCTACAGTTTTAGGGGGCGTGCCTAAGAACACATACCTACAACCTAGCACTAGATCATACAGGGGTTTCTGTAAAACAGCTGCTTGGATTCGTCCTGTGACGTACCTACTCTCTACTTCGATCCAAGCTATTGGGCAAGTAGTCGTCGGTTTCGTCAAGTCTGCTCCTTGTAAGTCGACTGTCTTGTCTGTCAAGTCCGCGCGCGATACAAGAGATTCGCTAACTATCGCGTCGTATGATAGACCTGTGTCATACAGACAGTTCGCTTCTTTTCCGTTGACCTTGACCGTGTCTGTCACCGATGGGTGATCTCCGATTGTGTGTGGCTTGTTACCGCTGCTTTGAGTTAGAACTCTGTGCGCTGGCCGGCTTTCGCGCTCTTCCCTACGTTGTGCGGCCAACTTGAAACATTCTGCGGTGGAGTGATTGTTTCTGTTGCAGAACGAACAATACCGTCTCTGTTCTGCGGGACCTCTTTTCCCGAATTCCGTGTTGGGTCCTTTATTTTGCCCAGGTCTGGGGTTATTCGGCTTATTCGCGGTGCGCTCTTCCCGGTTAGGGCTTCGTTTCTGTGCCTCTTTCCCGTTAGGCTTTAGGTCTCGCCTGAAGCTCTTGGCTTCTCCGTGTGCGGCCACGTACCTATCTGCGACCTTGACCAGATCTTCTAGTCTTTCCGCGCCCTGCTCTACTGAGAATGTCCTCAGCTCGGGGGTCATGGTTTCCCGTAGCTGTTCCCATACTAACAGTTCTGTCAGTCCATCATACGTCTTAGCCGTGGCTGACTGGCTAATCCACTTATCCAGCGTTGTGGACAACCGATCCGCGAACTGCGCATAGCTCTCTCCTTTCACTCTCCGATTGGTGCGGAACTTTTGCCGGTAGCATTCTCCTGTCAGTTCGAATCCCGTTAGGAGTGCCTCTTTTACTTTGTGATAGTCAGTCACTCTGTCAGTCGGTAGCTTACTGTAGATGTCATAAGCCTTTCCTCTAAGCCCTTGACTAAGCTTAAAAGACCAATGAGTGGGATCTAGTTTGTACTCTGTTGCTAGACGCTCAAACCTAGTCAGATAGAGATCTAGACCTTCTTCTCTCTCATTGAATGTTCCCAGTGGAAATGACATTCCTTGTACAGGGTTGGATGCTACCTCTAGCTGATCTGAGTGGGGAGGGGTTGAGGAAGAACTTGAAGCTCCTGATCCTAATCTCCTCAGCTCTAACTCATGCTGTCTGTCTTTTTCCTTTTCTGCCCTCTCATACTCCCATTTCCTAACTTCTGCTTCTCTCTCTGCTGCTAATGCTGCCTTCTTCTGTTCTCCTTCTAATTTCTAATTCTAATTTCTTCTGCTCTGCTTCTAATTTCTTCTGCTCTGCTTCTAATTCTAATTTCCTCGTTTCTCTCTCTGCCTCTAATTTCTTCTGCTCTGCTTCTAGTTCTGCTTTTCTCTGTTCTGCTTCGAGTTTCTTCGCCTCTCTCTCTGCTGCTCTCTCTGCCTTAGCTTCCTGTTTCTCTACCTCTGCATTGATATACGCAATTAGGTCTGCCCCTGCTAAGTGTAAAGCTTCTCCTAGTTCCTTGAAGCGCAATCTCAAGGCCACTGGGTCCGACATTGCCAAACGTGTCTATGAACAACCTCTGAATCACGTGGAATACCAAAACACTAGCAATATTGCAAGTCAATAACAACAATGCAAAGACCATAAAATTCGTAATCAATAATAGAATAAAACAAAAGTCAAATGGCATACAACAGTTATTAAGCAAAACCTGCAAAAGAACAATGCAACATACAGGCACAAAAATAATTGAAGCAAAAAAGTTTTTAACTAAAGAATAGTGCACCCAACTGATCAGTCCTTGTTACCACTATTCTAAGTTATTCTACTACTCCTACTGTTATCTAATTTTATTGTACTTAGGTCCGGTTATACCCAATTCCTATTATACCCCGATCCTAGCTAGGCTCGCCAATTAAAGTGTCACGTGGGGTTTATGGGCTCTGCACAATGGAATTATGGACCCTCACGTTTATTCGGTGGGAACTGCTAGTAAGTCACCCTATGAATTACTTTAATAAATTTATTTGTTTAGCTCGTTCTGTGTTAAGGTTGGGGTACAGAAATAGATAGAAAAATGGTAAAAGAATACTGTCACACTAGCTTTCACACGGCTATGAATCATATGTAGTCCAGCCACTTGATAACAGTTAAAATCACACATTTATTTCTTCTACTCTATACAAGATTCTCTAAGTACTAATCTAACTTAAAACGTCTCAGTCACTGCTAATAGTTCGATCGCTGATAGTCTAGTATAGGCAGCTGTTTTTTCTTCCTCGGGCACTTTGCTATAATATTTCATGTAGATTTGGACTACTGTGGTCCGTTTTACAGTTTCTGAAGAGTTGGACTACTGTGGTCCTGTTATGATCAGTTTAAGTGCACTTTCGGAGATTACACTTAACTTTCTGATGGTGCGGTCGAAGTCCTTCTGTGAGGTAGCTTCTGGTACACCTTTGTCGTTGTGTAGTTGGGTTCCCTTGCCACGCTGTGGGGTCTGACAGGGTGTTTCTTCGGGTAGCTCTTTCCGTCTTGTGCGGTAGAGTCTCCTCGACCAACTAGTCGTTTCTGTGGAGTGGGACACACAGGATAGCTCGGGATAGCTCGGGATAGCTCGCCTGCTCGTCTGTAATATAAGAGACGAAATTCTGCACAACCCTGAATAATCGGTTTGTGCAGAGCGTCTCACTGAAAGCCAAGTAGCCCTCAGTGATAGCTCCACATCTCTATACATAAGCGACGAACATTCTGCTACTTCCGGGTTCCACTGGAATCTCACTCTAAATTCCTATACATACATAAATATAAATCGTGTCTAACTATACACATACAGAATTAATAATAATATAAACATTCAGTGGTACAGCCACTGGTCTGCAAACATACATATAAGTTAAACAACAGTGGTTCCGTACGGGATACAACATGGCGGCGCAACCGGTCGTGTTTCGCCTCGTGGTAGGCTCTTCCACGTGGTCCCGCAAATTCGGATTAATAATTCACATTTATGCATAGCAATTCCACAAACATACTTTCAACAATAATACAAATATATCACGATGAAACAGAAGGGTGTTCATTTACCTGTTTGACAAGTTCAGGCCCGTGATGACTTGAGAGAATTCTAAGATTTCAAAGTCCTGCTTCCTGGTCTATGAGTGTAGAGATTTCTCTAGCTGTGGAGATGTTGACTCTACCTCGTCTCACACACGACTGATTCAAACTGTGCTAAGATCTGACACAGGCCGAACTGCTCTACCCACTGAGCCTGCTCTGATTGGTTAAAACGGTCCGATTCAAAGCTCAAGTGCTGACTCACTGCGATGTGGGTGGCTCGCTCGCTGTGTGTGGTCTGCTGTGTAATTTAATTGCTGCTGTGTAATAGTCTAACTTCTCTACTGTTACAAAGACTACACATGGCTAAATGGTCAACAAGCAGAGTTAAAACTAGCCAATTCGTGACACCCCCCCTCAAAAAAAAAAAAAGTCTGTTTATGGTAACATAGGAGAAAAAAAAAAGTCGGTTGGTCGGCTTCTTCTTCTTCTTTTTTTCTTTTAAACCTTTTCCACTTTGGGTGCGATTTTTGGAGCATTGTTCACTTTTTTTTTCCAGACGATCCCAAAAAAAGTTTAGGGTCGGGACAACAAATTAGGGTTAGTCGGGACACCGGAAACAGACAATTTTTTGTCCTAATTACACTCAAAAGCACTAATTGCTAAAGCTCAAGTTCTTTGTTATAATCTACTCGCCATATCATATTATTGGCCCAATCTTCATTTTCCATGTATCCGCAATGTGATTTTTGTTTTTGTTTTTATTTTTTAAATAGCTGCAAAGAAGTTCTTTGAAATGCAGAGAAGAAGAAGAAGAAGAAGAAGAAGAACAACAACAACAACAACAACAACAGCAAAAGCAACAACAACTATGATGATGATGATGATGATGATGATGATGATGATGATGATGATGATGATGTTGTTGTTGATGATGATGATGGATGATGATGTTGTTGTGGTTGTTGTTGTTGTTGATGATGATGATGATGATGATGATGATGATGATGATGATGATGATGATGATGATGATGATGATGATGATGATGAAAAGTAAAAACATGATAATAAGATTACTGATTGTGAGATCATGATGATCATTGATGAATATGACGACGACCACGATGACGAAGAAGAGGAAGACGTATGATGATGACGATGATGATGATGATGATGATGATGATGATGATGATGATGATGATGATGATGATGATGATGATGATGATGATGATGATGATGATGATAATGATAATGATGATGATGATGATGATGACAGTGGGGTTGGTGGCGGTGGTGGTGTTGGAGTAGAAGAAGAAGGTTTAGTGAGCTTACATCTTAAACACGCATACATGTATCTCTCTCTGAATCCACACGGCAGTTGCAGGGCAGCGCCACCCGTCACAAGTGTATGATAACTCCCAACTGTCATGAATTGATTTAATGAATTAAATGGAAATAATTAAATTATTAAATAATTAAATTAATAAATAATGTCATAAATAAACAAAGCTTGTTGCGTTAGCCAAAGTTGCTATGGCGCAGGTCTGCTATGCCGAAGGTCGCGGGTTGGAAACCCGCATGGGTGGAGCTTTGGTGATTTAGGTACTAGACATGACAGCACACCAAGGGCTTTCCTCCTCCTTTCAATAATAATATTTGAGGCAGTCAGTCTAAATTTTAAAAATAAACATTGATTTCTCTTCCTCCGGTAATAGCGATCACTCCAGATCGCCGCGCTTTGAATCTGATTTAAGAAAAAGCGCGGATAACATCCTGTAGGCCTATTATTATTATTATTATTTTATTATTATTATTATTATTATTATTATTATTATTATTATTATTATTATTATTATTATTATTATTAATTTTTTGTTCAACTGCAATAATTGTTTTACTATTGTTTTAATAATAATATTTAAAATATTATTATTAAAACAATAGTAAAACAATTATTGCAGTTGAACAAAAAAGAAATAAAATAAAATAATTATAATCATGTAGCGGTTTCTTGTACACCAAATAATACACTTTAAAAAAAAAAAAAAGGATATTGGGTAATCATATATTGATAATGATAGCGATTTCTTATCATTACAGCTAATAGTTAATACACTGCAATGCTATATAACCCGTGACGTAAGTAGTTTACCTGTACCTTTTCTTCCCTCAGAAATGTTTTATTCTTCACTGCCTAAAAATCAGCACACACACACACCCACACACCCACACACACCTGTGTGTATAGAAACGACGTTTCAATGACTGTTGTGAAAAAAAAACAGACATTATTTTGACACACTTTTCATTTTCTTGACATTATTTTGACATTTTCACATTTTTGAAACTATCCTTAACCCTAACCCTAACCCCCAACCCAAATCCTACCCCTAACCCTTAACCTAACCCTAAAACAGCTGTAACTTTACCGGAACCTTATTTAGACATCAAAATAGGGCAGCCTTCCAAAAATGTCAAAAGAAACCATGTGGAGTTTCATGTGTGTGTCACTGTAACGTCGTTTCTACATGCCCACACACACACACACCACACACACACACACACACCCGCACGCATACACACACACACACACTGTTACGTTTGAGACGCGCACGATAAATCCGATCGTTTTATTTTGCAAAGCATGCAATAACAGAGTGTATTTACCTTTGATTTGATTTTGCGTTGTTGTTAGAAGAAGCTTAGTATAATGTTGATAATTTTCGTTGGTCGCTATTATTGGAGAATTTTCTAGAATTACTTGTTTATTGTCGATCGAAGCATGTAGATAAATCTAGTGGTAGCTAAGAGATTCTTCTAACCTAAATAAAGTTATATGACGTAAGACAGTGCATAGTTCTGGAGACGAATTTTATTCTGATTGGCTGATATTGCGTCACGCTGGAATGTTCGAGTATTCTCTCGATTATAGAAAAAACTATAATTATAGGTGATGCACTCTGTCTGAAAAAGGTGAAAAGTGAAAAAAAGTGATTGATAGAGATTTGTGATGATTTGTATGCAGTTGTTGATGTATGCTGAATAAATTTGGAAAACTTCATACCGCGACTCCTGCCTTGTTGCTGAGTGAACAGGTTGCGTGGATAAACGAATCTGAGTTACACTTATCAGGATTCAAGCATCGGGGCTGAATCAACTACTGATTAAAAAACAACAACAACAACAGTGTAACACACACAAACAAACACACACCCACACAAACACGCACACACATCGTGTTTATTACTGTTAAATCACCTAGCACTAACGCTAACCATAACCCTAACCCAAGCTCTAACGAAACACTCTTTTGACGTCAACATAACGATCGAGGTCCGTCAAAAAAAAATGCCGTAGGTTTTAATTAAGTTGTCAACAACAACAACAACAACAACAACAACAACAACAACAACAACACAAAACGCGTCTAAACATAATCAAAACACACACACGCACACACACACAACACGTACTTATATTTGGGCTTATAGGCCTATTTCGCACTTTCTAGCTCAAAGAGTTGCACAAACGGTAAAGAGTTGTTCTTGCATTGAGAAAATGCCAGCCCAAACTCAGAGCTGCTCAACACAGTAAAGAGGTATAGCATAGTTCTTATATAAAGAACGCAGTTTTCAGTTTTTAAAAGATCTGCATAATAATTATGAACACCACAGTATCAAACACACACACAAATAATTTTGTTAACTGAAATCACAGTCAAATATACGACCTAATAAACATATCATACCTCTAAAATTATGAACGTCCATTCGCTTTTAAAAACGACAGCACTTCTTCTTAGGTTAAGCACCCACAATCGCTATCGCCAAGCTATCCAACTAGAATAAAACCACGAGAATGCTGAGAGTGAGGGGAAAACAAAATCCAGTGCGAGCTCATCAAATCCAGTCCAGTTCAGTCAATGTGTATACAGTGCGGTAGCGCGCCTCATAAAGACATGTTCAATCGAGTGGAACACGTTAGTGCGTGCGAGCTTGTTGACTGTCAAGTAACGAAACAATACTATTAGAATAACATCTTACATTTTATCCCTGTCGTATCTCTGTGTTTATAACCTAGAGGTTTTGTTTTGTAAATTAATGACATAATACTGTTGTGGTCTCACATTCGCTCTTGGCGTTTGGTAATTTTAAATAGCCTACATTCGTTACTTGGTGCTATTTAAAATAACCAAACGCTAGGAGAGAATGTGAGATCACAACAGTATTTTTCATTATTTTAGCTGAAGAACAAGCAGGATTCCGGGCAGGGCGAAGTACCACTGAACAGATTTTCAACCTACGAATAATCTGCCAGAAATACCTACAGAACCGAACCAACATCTATATTATGTGTTTGTAGACTTCAAGAAAGCCTTTGACCGAGTCTGGCATGCAGATCTGTGGGCAACCATGAGAGTGTACAACATCAGCCCTAAAATTATTGAAGTAATCAAAAGCCTGTATAACAAGGCTACCACAACATTCCTCCACAACAGCGCCACCGGGAACTGGTTCAGAACAACAATCGGTGCGGTATGCGTCAAGGATGCCTATTCTCTACAACACTTTTCAACATCTTCCTAGAGCGCATTATGTCAGATGCCCTTGCATATCACGAAGGCACAGTTAGCATAGGGGGTAGAGTAATCCTCAACCTCCGTTTTGCGGATGACATTGATGGATTGGCTGGAGAGGAACAACAACTTGAACAGCTGGTACAGTGGCTTGACACCACCTCCAGCATATGGAATGGAAATAAGTGCAGAAAAGACCAAAATTATGACCAAGAACACCAATGGCATCAACGTGGACATCAAAGTCCAAGGCCAGTTCCTCAACACAGTGCATAGCTTCAAATATTTAGGAGCCATTGTATCAAACAATGGGTCCCGACAGGAAGTCTTCTCTAGGATCGCACAAACAACTGCTGCCCTGATAAGGTTGAAGCGCATTTGGAAAAACAGGACCATCAGTCTACATTCCAAGGTAAGGTTGCTGCGCTCCCTTGTCATCTCCATCTTCCTATACGCTTGGACCCTCTCAGCAGATCTACAACGAAGAATACAAAGCATGGCGATGAGGTGCTACAGAAGACTTTTTGGCATTTCCTATTCCCAGCAAATCACCAACAACGAAGTCGGACAGACCATCACACAAGCCATTGGACAACACGATGACATGCTCACAGTGGTGATGAAACGGAAACTCCGATGGTATGGCCACGTTCCAGATCATCAGGCTTTGCAAAGACCATCCTGCAAGGCACGGTGCAAAGAGACAGAAGAAGAGGGAGACCGAAAAAGAGGTGGGAGGACAACATTTGAGAATGGACTGGCTTGACACAGAGCAAAGCCATGAGGGTTGCTGAGGGCAGAGAAAGGTGGATTACGCTGATTAAACGATCATGTATGGTGCTCCAACGACCTCCGAGTTACGGGATAGGATAGGATAGGATAGGATAGGTTATTTTTTGACGCTTTATTGTTGACCCGTTCACGTGTACCAAACGGAACCCACGAGTGTAACCTTTTCTACTCACCAGTTCCGTCTACTTTTCTCGTGGAGTCCGGTGGGCGGATCATATAGATAATGGTTTAAAAATAAGGTTATAATAATATATAATAACGCAGTCTTTCAGGCGTAAGTTGTCGGTCAAACGTTGGTGGCGGCCTTTTAGACCCAGGTCGTTCACATTTATTTTATTTTATTTTTTTTTTTTGCGGGGGAGTGGGGGTTGGGGGGGAGGGATTGGTGAGGGGGAGGAAGAGGGGTAGTTCCTAGACAAAGTTTGCTTGATAGATGTGTGTGTGTGTGTGTGTGTGTGTGTGTGTGTGTGTGTGTGTGTGTGTATTTTGTGTGTGTGTATTGCATGTGTGTGAGAGTGGATGAAACATGTGATTAAGCGTGCATGTTGGTACAGATCGCCGAACTTTGAGCTTGATTGATGATTTGGGGGGAAAGTGCGTATATATCATTCATTCATTCATTCATTCATTCATTCATTCATTCATTCATTATTATTATTATTATTATTATTATTATTATTATTATTATTATTATTATTATTATTATTATTACGTTCACCTCGGACAACACTTACTTGAGGCCAACGTAAGCCTTCACTAATCTCAGCTACGCAGTGTAAATAATTATATGGCACAGGCCCTGAGCACTCACAACTCGATCTTTTTGCTCTAATGGTAGTGCTTTGGCTTGCGGATCTGAAGGTCCCGGGTTCGAGCCCTGTCCGGGCCATTGTGTTGTGTCCCTGGGAAAGACACTTTACTCCCGTTTCCTACTCCTTCGGATGAGAGTATAAACCGAGGTCTAGTCTGTGTCGCATGCACTCCATCATAACAGACTTTAAAGATCCTGACGCGCATGTCCTAGACGGGTGAGTGCCGGTAACAAGAACATACCCAGCATTTGGTTGCAGAGTCCTCAATAAGCAGCCCTCAACGGAAGAAGAAGAAGAAGAAGAAGAAGACTCCAATAATTATGAGAGAATGCTCAGGGCCTGTGTATAAGTCAATGACCAATCTGCATGTGTGTGTGTGTGGGCATGTAGAAACGACGTTACAGTGACACACTCATGGAACTCCACATGGTTTCTTTTGACTTTTTTGGAAGGGCGCCCTATTTTGACGTCAAAATAGTTCCCTGCTGAGTTAGAGCTGTTTTAGGCCTAGGGTTATGTTAAGGGTTAGGGTTAGGGTTAGGGTTAGGGTTTGGGTTAGGGGTTAGGGTTAGGGTTAGGGTTAGGGTTAGGGATAGGTTCAAAAATTTGAAAATGTCAAAATAATGTCACGAAAATGATAAGTGTGTCAAAATAATCCCTGTTTTTTTCACAACAGTCATCACAATGTCGTTTTTACAAAAATGTGTGTGTGTGTTTGTGTGTGTGTTTGTATGGGTGTGCGTGGTGTGTGTGTGTGTGTGTGCGTGTGTGTGTGTGCGTGTGTGTGTGTGTGTGTGTGTGTGTGGGTGTGGTGTGTGTGTGTGTGTGTGCATAAAAAAAGATTGGGGGTAAGTTTGAGGACCATGATTTTGTGCGTCCTTGAGGTGAAGTTCAAATCAAGGGAGAGAATTGTCAAGGCTTCCGTAAATTAAATTTATTTTCCAAAGCTGCTGAAGATGTGGCTGATGACTTTCATTTTCTTGTTGGTTGGTTGTTTTACGATCCTTCAGAATTATGTGACGGCCATTGCAGTAATTGTGAGTACATGGGGTTTTTTAATTGCTATTTTGTAGTATATTTTAAGGATCTGTTTTGTAATAATTATTGTTGTGTGTTTCCGCTGTTTGTAGTTTGTACTGATAGTAAAGTCACTATCACTATCAGTATTGAGTATACTATCAGTCTATCACTGTTACTGTATTATCATTATGTCACCATGTGGTATATATCTTTATATGCCTTGTTCACATTGTGATAAAAATGTAAGCCATGGGTTTGATTCTAAATAATTTAAGGGAGCGCCTATTGGCAATCGATTGCCTTTAGGTTTTCAACGCTATTGGCAATCGATTGCCTTAGCCTTAGGTTTCCAACGCTATTGGCAATCGAGGCTCCTGTGCAGTCAGAATACTGTTGTATTCTACTTAGATAACGTGTTGCAGATAGTAGGCCTATTCAGTAGCCAGAGATGTGTGTGAAATAAAAGTAAACAACGGTTATTCCCACTCGATTACATCACCACTCACTGAAGTTACCTCCCTTGTGGTTAGAAAACGCACAAAAATACAATGCATAATTAATTAAGCTGGAGTGGCCACTGCATCTCGTTTGCATGCTACAGCCTCTACTACTACTACTACTACTACTACTACTACTACTACTACTACTACTGCTGCTGCTGCTGCTACTACTACTACTACTACTACTACTACTACTACTACTACTACTACTACTACTACTACTACTTTGTATACTGTTTTTCGTTCAGCAGAATTTATTTAAATATTACTTTATTTTGTTTTAAAATTATGTTTGTGTGTTTTATTTGGATTTTCTTGTTAGAAAAGTAATATTAAGGAATTAAAATTATTAATATTAACAACAACAACAGAAAAAGAACAATATTATTATTATTAACACTACTACTAGATATAATATCTACTACAATTTTCTTAGATTTTATTTTGCTTTTTTTATTTTATTTATTTGTTTATTTCTTAGGCCTATTATTATTATTATTATTATTATTATTATTATTATTATTATTATTATTATTAATTTTTTTTTATTTATTAATTTTTAATACTGGTTTTCTTTCTGCATTTTGTAAAAATATATATTTTATTTCATAATTATGTTTAAATGTTTTAAATTGATAGAAATTTGAGAGAAATCACTTTCTTTTATTATTTATTCAAATAGCACTCCATCATCGCGTTCTAACTGTTTTAGGGTTTTTTGAAATTCAACATAGGACGCAAACGTCGATCCTTCTTGGATGGCAGCCATTTTGGAATGAACGTCGAAATGAAAGACAACCTCAATTCCGTGAGATTCTACATCCGCCGATTGCCTAGGCTATTTATAGCACGCGCCGATTGCCAATAGGGTTTAAAACCTAAAGACAATCGATTGCCAATAGTCACTTCGATAATTTAAATATTTTGACATTACTTAGTTCTAAACTTCATTAAAATAAGAACTTGAAGTAAAGAATAATTTTACCATGAGGCATGACTGTTTCAGATTGGTCGCTTTGTATTCAGTGTGAGTGATGAGGAACTGGACCTTCGAGCCAAAGTGCATGACATGAAAGATGAGCAGAGTCACATCAGCATGATCGATGAGTTTGCCCGTTACATGAAACTGCAGAGACAGATTGACAAGATGATAACACAAGTTAAAGATTCAGGTAAATGAATTTTGTTTCAAGTGTTTTTATATGTGCGGGCATAGAAAGTGGGTGGGAGCATGTTGACGAGTGCTTGAAGTAAGCTTGATGGTTTCATTGTGATTGTCACTTCTGTGTTTGTTTGAGAGTTGCGGGGATTGGCGGTTGTATGGATAATTGATTGTCACTTCTGTGTTTGTTTGAGAGTAGCGGGAAGTGGCGGTTGTATGCATAATTGCTATGTTTCATTCATTGAAGTTCAATATTTTCATTTTATCATCATTAATGTGGAAACATGTATTTATTTATTTATGTATGTATGATTGTATTTATTTATTTATGATGTATGATTGTATCTATTTTATGTATGTATGCAGGGCTGAGCATTAACGTTCGCCAACTCGCCAATGGCCCCTAAAAATAGTGTGTGGCGAGCTCGATTTGGGATACATTCGCACCGGCTGGCGACTTGAAA
>CM072515.1:12976657-13141657 GCA_036898135.1 Oncomelania hupensis
GTAATCAGTAATAGAATAAAACAAAAGTCAAATGGCATACAACAGTTACTTAAGCAAAACCTGCAAAAGAACAATGCAACATACAGGCACAAAAATATTGAAGCAAAAAAGTTTTTAACTAAAGAATAGTGCACCCAACTGATCAGTCCTTGTTACCACTATTCTAAGTTATTCTACTACTCCTACTGTTATCTAATTTTATTGTACTTAGGTCCGGTTATACCCAATTCCTATTATACACAGATCCTAGCTAGGCTCGCCAATTAAAGTGTCACGTGGGGTTTATGGGCTCTGCACAATGGAATTATGGACCCTCACGTTTATTCGGTGGGAACTGCTAGTAAGTCACCCTATGAATTACTTTAATAAATTTATTTGTTTAGCTCGTTCTGTGTTAAGGTTGGGGTACAGAAATAGATAGAAAAATGGTAAAAGAATACTGTCACACTAGCTTTCACACGGCTATGAATCATATGTAGTCCAGCCACTTGATAACAGTTAAAATCACACATTTATTTCTTCTACTCTATACAAGATTCTCTAAGTACTAATCTAACTTAAAAAGTCTCAGTCACTGCTAATAGTTCGATCGCTGATAGTCTAGTATAGGCAGCTGTTTTTTCTTCCTCGGGCACTTTGCTATAATATTTCATGTAGATTTGGACTACTGTGGTCCGTTTTACAGTTTCTGAAGAGTTGGACTACTGTGGTCCTGTTATGATCAGTTTAAGTGCACTTCGGAGATTACACTTAACTTTCTGATGGTGCGGTCGAAGTCCTTCTGTGAGGTAGCTTCTGGTACACCTTTGTCGTTGTGTAGTTGGGTTCCCTTGCCACGCTGTGGGGTCTGACAGGGTGTTTCTTCGGGTATCTCTTTCCGTCTTGTGCGGTAGAGTCTCCTCACCAACTAGTCGTTTCTGTGGAGTGGGCACACAGGATAGCTCGGGATAGCTCGGGATAGCTCGCCTGCTCGTCTGTAATATAAGAGACGAAATTCTGCACAACCCTGAATAATCGGTTTGTGCAGAGCGTCTCACTGAAAGCCAAGTAGCCCTCAGTGATAGCTCCACATCTCTATACATAAGCGACGAACATTCTGCTACTTCCGGGTTCCACTGGAATCTCACTCTAAATTCCTATACATACATAAATATAAATCGTGTCTAACTATACACATACAGAATTAATAATAATATAAACATTCAGTGGTACAGCCACTGGTCTGCAAACATACATATAAGTTAAACAACAGTGGTTCCGTACGGGATACAACATGGCGGCGCAACCGGTCGTGTTTCGCCTCGTGGTAGGCTCTTCCACGTGGTCCCGCAAATTCGGATTAATAATTCACATTTATGCATAGCAAATTCCACAAACATAATTTCAACAATAATACAAATATATCACGATGAAACAGAAGGGTGTTCATTTACCTGTTTGACAAGTTCAGGCCCGTGATGACTTGAGAGAATTCTAAGATTTCGTCCTGCTTCCTGGTCTATGAGTGTAGAGATTTCTCTAGCTGTGGAGATGTTGACTCTACCTCGTCTCACACACGACTGATTCAAACTGTGCTAAGATCTGACACAGGCCGAACTGCTCTACCCACTGAGCCTGCTCTGATTGGTTAAAACGGTCCGATTCAAAGCTCAAGTGCTGACTCACTGCGATGTGGGTGGCTCGCTCGCTGTGTGTGTGGTCTGCTGTGTAATTTAATTGCTGCTGTGTAATAGTCTAACTTCTCTACTGTTACAAAGACTACACATGGCTAAATGGTCAACAAGCAGAGTTAAAACTAGCCAATTCGTGACAGGCTCCCTCAACTGAAAAAAGGCGATGACTACTGGATTCGACCTTTTTCTACTACAGAGCCTAGTTTAACACTGCACTATCCTAGGGTCCTATTTACAAACTAATTAAGTTGCTCTACCTGAGCTGCAATGCTGTGCCAGGTAGCTATGGACACTAGTGACAGGGTATTACTGGGCGGGGACGAATTCTGGTGCTGTGGCCCTTAGTTGTGTTGGGTGGGCGACAGCTGCTGTGTCCTCCACGAGATGGCGACTGAGGTAGTCGGCTCCGTGGTTCTCTTTGCCGGGGATGTACTCGATTTGGAATGAGTATGCCTGAAGGGTGAGTGCCCATCTCATCAGGCGAGAGTTCAAAGACTTGGAGGCTGCCAGGAACGATAGTGGTTGATGGTCCACCTGAACTGTGAAGTGGGTCCCATACAGGTAGAGTTGGAATTTCTGTATGGCCCAGACTAGTCCAAGGCATTCTTTCTCCGACGTGGCGTAGTGGGTCTCGGCGGGTCTCAATTTTCTGCTGGCGTAGGCGACAGGGAATAGCGTCTCTGCATTCTTGGGGTCGCGCTGTAGCAGTACTGCTCCGAGGCCTAAGTCGCTTGCGTCGGTGCGAAGAACGAATGGCTGAGTCAAATCGGGTAGGTGGAGTACTGGCGCCGATGTCATTCTGTCCTTGAGTGTTTGGAATGCTGTCTCACATTCCGCTGTCCATACGACTTTGTCCGGGGCGATTTTCCGGGTTCCATTTGTCAGTGGCACGGCGATGCTGTTGTAGTTGGGGATGAACTTCTGGTAGAAGCCGCAGAGTCCTAGAAACGACTGCACTTCCTTCTTGGTCTTGGGCCTAGGAGCGTCGAGTAGGCGTTTCACTGTCTTTTCTACCGGTCGCAGGCTTCCTTGACTGATGGTGTGTCCCAGAAATTCTAGTTCTGTGAATCCAATCTGACATTTGGTGGGTCTTGCCGTCAATCCCGTGTCTCTGAGGCGGGCGAGTAGTTGTTGTAGGAGCGTGACATGTTCCTCCCACGTAGGTGTTGCGATGAGGATGTCGTCCATAAACGAGTGTAGGTGCTCGCTGCTCAGGGGTGCCAGGAGTTTTCGCATCATGGCGCTGAAGATGCTGGGTGCGTTGTGGAGTCCGAATGGAAGTACATTGAACTCGAAGTGTCCTTCCATAGTGCTAAACGCTAGGTACTTTCGGACTTGCGGTTGCACTGGTATCTGGTAGTATCCTTTGCTGAGGTCGATGCGTGAGAAGTACTTCGCTCGCTGTAGCTTGGCAAATAGGTCTGTCTGGTCCGGGAGTGGCTCTGGCTGGAACTGCGTTACGGCATTCAACAGTCTGAAGTCGATGCACAGTCGATGCTCTCCGTTGGGTTTTCGCAACAATACCGTGCCTGCGCTGTAGGGTGAAGTAGACTCTGAGATGATTCCGGCTGCCAGTAAGGTGTCTATCTCTTCCTTGATGGCTCGCTGCTGAGACAGTGGCATCGGGTAGAGCTTCTGGCGGACGGGTGTTGGGTCGGTCACCGTTAAGGTTACTTCGACGAGGTCTGTCCTCCCTGGTCGGTCTGTGAGCACAGTCTGATGTTGTCGAATGACCTGTAGTACTTGCTGTTGCTGTTTAGCGGCTAGGTCTCCGTTGAGTATCACGTCTTTGTAGGTTTCTTTGGAGTGCAGGGGATACTCTACTGCATTGGTCTCCATGCTTTCTCCTTCTTCCGCGATGGCGATGGCTAGCAAGTTGTGAGTGCTGGGGGTCGCTGGTCGGTCCGTATACTTCTTGAGGAGATTAATGTGGTGGTATCGGGTTCTCCCGTTTACCTCTATTTGGTAGACTGTCTTGGATTTCTTGGCAGTCACCCGGTACGGTCCTCTCCAAGCGATGTCCAGCTTGTTGGTTCCACTTGGAAGTAAGAGTAGCACTTGATCGCCGACTTGCAGTTCTCTGTCCTTCGCGTGGCGGTTGTAGTACTTCGCCTGACGGGCTCTTGCCTTCTTCAGTGCTTCACCAGCTTTCTTCCACGTTGCTTTGAGGGTTTCCTGCAGGTCTGCGACGTACTTGGTGGCACCTCTTGGTGTGTCGTCTATCTTGGCTTCCGTCCAACTTCTGCGTAGGGCTTCTAGCGGTCCTGCTAGAGGTCTGCCGAATAGCAATGTTGACGGGGTGTAGCCTGTGGCTGCATGGGGCGTTTCTCTGTATGCGAACAGTGCCGCATTCACGTAGGTGTCCCACGCTTCTGGATTGTCGTCGGCGACTTTCCTGAGTATGGTGAGAAGGGTTCCATTCAGTCTTTCTACTTGTCCGTTGCTGGCGGGGTGGTATGGTGGTGTGCGAATGTGATGAACTTGTATCAACTCGAACACGTCTTGCATCAGGCGGCCGGTGAACTGAGATCCGTTGTCCGTTCTAATGCTGTCCGGGAATCCGACTCTGGTAAAGATGGCGATGAGTGCATCTGCAATCTTCTTGGTGTCGATCGCTGGCAACGGGACTGCTTCGCACCACATCGTACATGCGTCGACGAGTGTGAGTAGAAATCTGTTCCTCTTCTTGGTCATGGGCAGTGGTCCTACTATGTCTACTGAGACTTGCTGGAATGGCACGCCGACTACTACTGATGGTCCTAAGGTAACTGGTACGGTGTGATGTCGCGGGGAATATCGTTGACATTGGTGGCAAGATTTCACGTAGCGCTTGACATCCTCCGTGATTCCTGGCCAATAGTAGTGTGCGCTGATTCTCTGCACTGTGGCTCCAATTCCCATGTGTCCGCTGAGTGGCATGCTGTGGCCTAATTCTAGTACTTGGGCTCGAAGGGTGGCTGGTAGTAGTACTAGTTGGGTGTGATCTCCATCTCCTTGTCGATGTAGAACTCCCTCTTCCATGTAGAAGTCTCCCTTGTGCGGGGGTGTGTGCGCCTTGGGTAGCTTCTGGAAGCACTTCGCTATCGAGGTGTCTTCTTTCTGTGCTGTTTTGATCTCTTCGAGTCCTGGATTCGGAGCGAACTCGGGCTGGGGTGGTTGGGTTTTAGCTTGGGCCCTGGTTTGCACTGCAGCTATCTCTACAGTTTTAGGGGGCGTGCCTAAGAACACATACCTACAACCTAGCACTAGATCATACAGGGGTTTCTGTAAAACAGCTGCTTGGATTCGTCCTGTGACGTACCTACTCTCTACTTCGATCCAAGCTATTGGGCAAGTAGTCGTCGGTTTCGTCAAGTCTGCTCCTTGTAAGTCGACTGTCTTGTCTGTCAAGTCCGCGCGCGATACAGAGATTCGCTAACTATCGCGTCGTATGATAGACCTGTGTCATACAGACAGTTCGCTTCTTTTCCGTTGACCTTGACCGTGTCTGTCACCGATGGGTGATCTCCGATTGTGTGTGGCTTGTTACCGCTGCTTTGAGTTAGAACTCTGTGCGCTGGCCGGCTTTCGCGCTCTTCCCTACGTTGTGCGGCCAACTTGAAACATTCTGCGGTGGAGTGATTGTTTCTGTTGCAGAACGAACAATACCGTCTCTGTTCTGCGGGACCTCTTTTCCCGAATTCCGTGTTGGGTCCTTTATTTTGCCCAGGTCTGGGGTTATTCGGCTTATTCGCGGTGCGCTCTTCCCGGTTAGGGCTTCGTTTCTGTGCCTCTTTCCCGTTAGGCTTTAGGTCTCGCCTGAAGCTCTTGGCTTCTCCGTGTGCGGCCACGTACCTATCTGCGACCTTGACCAGATCTTCTAGTCTTTCCGCGCCCTGCTCTACTGAGAATGTTCTCAGCTCGGGGGTCATGGTTTCCCGTAGCTGTTCCCATACTAACAGTTCTGTCAGTCCATCATACGTCTTAGCCGTGGCTGACTGGCTAATCCACTTATCCAGCGTTGTGGACAACCGATCCGCGAACTGCGCATAGCTCTCTCCTTTCACTCTCCGATTGGTGCGGAACTTTTGCCGGTAGCATTCTCCTGTCAGTTCGAATCCCGTTAGGAGTGCCTCTTTTACTTTGTGATAGTCAGTCACTCTGTCAGTCGGTAGCTTACTGTAGATGTCATAAGCCTTTCCTCTAAGCCCTTGACTAAGCTTAAAAGACCAATGAGTGGGATCTAGTTTGTACTCTGTTGCTAGACGCTCAAATCTAGTCAGATAGAGATCTAGACCTTCTTCTCTCTCATTGAATGTCCCCAGTGGAAATGACATTCCTTGTACAGGGTTGGATGCTACCTCTAGCTGATCTGAGTGGGAAGGGGTTGAGGAAGAACTTGAAGCTCCTGATCCTAATCTCCTCAGCTCTAACTCATGCTGTCTGTCTTTTTCCTTTTCTGCCCTCTCATACTCCCATTTCCTAACTTCTGCTTCTCTCTCTGCTGCTAATGCTGCCTTCTTCTGTTCTCCTTCTAATTCTAATTCTAATTTCTTCTGCTCTGCTTCTAATTTCTTCTGCTCTGCTTCTAATTCTAATTTCCTCGTTTCTCTCTCTGCCTCTAATTTCTTCTGCTCTGCTTCTAGTTCTGCTTTTCTCTGTTCTGCTTCGAGTTTCTTCGCCTCTCTCTCTGCTGCTCTCTCTCTGCCTTAGCTCCTGTTTCTCTACCTCTGCATTGATATACGCAATTAGGTCTGCCCCTGCTAAGTGTAAAGCTTCTCCTAGTTCCTTGAAGCGCAATCTCAAGGCCACTGGGTCCGACATTGCCAAACGTGTCTATGAACAACCTCTGAATCACGTGGAATACCAAAACACTAGCAATATTGCAAGTCAATAACAACAATGCAAAGACCATAAAATTCGTAATCAGTAATAGAATAAAACAAAAGTCAAATGGCATACAACAGTTACTTAAGCAAAACCTGCAAAAGAACAATGCAACATACAGGCACAAAAATAATTGAAGCAAAAAAGTTTTTAACTAAAGAATAGTGCACCCAACTGATCAGTCCTTGTTACCACTATTCTAAGTTATTCTACTACTCCTACTGTTATCTAATTTTATTGTACTTAGGTCCGGTTATACCCAATTCCTATTATACCCCGATCCTAGCTAGGCTCGCCAATTAAAGTGTCACGTGGGGTTTATGGGCTCTGCACAATGGAATTATGGACCCTCACGTTTATTCGGTGGGAACTGCTAGTAAGTCACCCTATGAATTACTTTAATAAATTTATTTGTTTAGCTCGTTCTGTGTTAAGGTTGGGGTACAGAAATAGATAGAAAAATGGTAAAAGAATACTGTCACACTAGCTTTCACACGGCTATGAATCATATGTAGTCCAGCCACTTGATAACAGTTAAAATCACACATTTATTTCTTCTACTCTATACAAGATTCTCTAAGTACTAATCTAACTTAAAAAGTCTCAGTCACTGCTAATAGTTCGATCGCTGATAGTCTAGTATAGGCAGCTGTTTTTTCTTCCTCGGGCACTTTGCTATAATATTTCATGTAGATTTGGACTACTGTGGTCCGTTTTACAGTTTCTGAAGAGTTGGACTACTGTGGTCCTGTTATGATCAGTTTAAGTGCACTTTCGGAGATTACACTTAACTTTCTGATGGTGCGGTCGAAGTCCTTCTGTGAGGTAGCTTCTGGTACACCTTTGTCGTTGTGTAGTTGGGTTCCCTTGCCACGCTGTGGGGTCTGACAGGGTGTTTCTTCGGGTATCTCTTTCCGTCTTGTGCGGTAGAGTCTCCTCGACCAACTAGTCGTTTCTGTGGAGTGGGACACACAGGATAGCTCGGGATAGCTCGGGATAGCTCGCCTGCTCGTCTGTAATATAAGAGACGAAATTCTGCACAACCCTGAATAATCGGTTTGTGCAGAGCGTCTCACTGAAAGCCAAGTAGCCCTCAGTGATAGCTCCACATCTCTATACATAAGCGACGAACATTCTGCTACTTCCGGGTTCCACTGGAATCTCACTCTAAATTCCTATACATACATAAATATAAATCGTGTCTAACTATACACATACAGAATTAATAATAATATAAACATTCAGTGGTACAGCCACTGGTCTGCAAACATACATATAAGTTAAACAACAGTGGTTCCGTACGGGATACAACATGGCGGCGCAACCGGTCGTGTTTCGCCTCGTGGTAGGCTCTTCCACGTGGTCCCGCAAATTCGGATTAATAATTCACATTTATGCATAGCAAATTCCACAAACATAATTTCATCAATAATACAAATATATCACGATGAAACAGAAGGGTGTTCATTTACCTGTTTGACAAGTTCAGGCCCGTGATGACTTGAGAGAATTCTAAGATTTCAAAGTCCTGCTTCCTGGTCTATGAGTGTAGAGATTTCTCTAGCTGTGGAGATGTTGACTCTACCTCGTCTCACACACGACTGATTCAAACTGTGCTAAGATCTGACACAGGCCGAACTGCTCTACCCACTGAGCCTGCTCTGATTGGTTAAAACGGTCCGATTCAAAGCTCAAGTGCTGACTCACTGCGATGTGGGTGGCTCGCTCGCTGTGTGTGGTCTGCTGTGTAATTTAATTGCTGCTGTGTAATAGTCTAACTTCTCTACTGTTACAAAGACTACACATGGCTAAATGGTCAACAAGCAGAGTTAAAACTAGCCAATTCGTGACACCCCCCCTCAAAAAAAAAAAAAGTCTGTTTATGGTAACATAGGAGAAAAAAAAAAGTCGGTTGGTCGGCTTCTTCTTCTTCTTTTTTTCTTTTAAACCTTTTCCACTTTGGGTGCGATTTTTGGAGCATTGTTCACTTTTTTTTTTCCAGACGATCCCAAAAAAAGTTTAGGGTCGGGACAACAAATTAGGGTTAGTCGGGACACCGGAAACAGACAATTTTTTGTCCTAATTACACTCAAAAGCACTAATTGCTAAAGCTCAAGTTCTTTGTTATAATCTACTCGCCATATCATATTATTGGCCCAATCTTCATTTTCCATGTATCCGCAATGTGATTTTTGTTTTTGTTTTTATTTTTTAAATAGCTGCAAAGAAGTTCTTTGAAATGCAGAGAAGAAGAAGAAAGAAGAAGAAGAAGAACAACAACAACAACAACAACAACAACAGCAAAAGCAACAACAACAATAGCAACAACAACAAGATGATGATGATGATGGTGTTGTTGTTGTTGATGATGATGATGGATGATGATGTTGTTGTGGTTGTTGTTGTTGTTGATGATGATGATGATGATGATGATGATGATGATGATGATGATGATGATGATGATGATGATGATGATGATGATTATTATGATGATGATGATGAAAAGTAAAAACATGATAATAAGATTACTGATTGTGAGATCATGATGATCATTGATGAATATGACGACGACCACGATGACGAAGAAGAGGAAGACGTATGATGATGACGATGATGATGATGATGATGATGATGATGATGATGATGATGATGATGATGATGATGATGATGATGATGATGATGATGATGATGATGATGATAATGATAATGATGATGATGATGATGATGACAGTGGGGTTGGTGGCGGTGGTGGTGTTGGAGTAGAAGAAGAAGGTTTAGTGAGCTTACATCTTAAACACGCATACATGTATCTCTCTCTGAATCCACACGGCAGTTGCAGGGCAGCGCCACCCGTCACAAGTGTATGATAACTCCCAACTGTCATGAATTGATTTAATGAATTAAATGGAAATAATTAAATTATTAAATAATTAAATTAATAAATAATGTCATAAATAAACAAAGCTTGTTGCGTTAGCCAAAGTTGCTATGGCGCAGGTCTGCTATGCCGAAGGTCGCGGGTTGGAAACCCGCATGGGTGGAGCTTTGGTGATTTAGGTACTAGACATGACAGCACACCAAGGGCTTTCCTCCTCCTTTCAATAATAATATTTGAGGCAGTCAGTCTAAATTTTAAAAATAAACATTGATTTCTCTTCCTCCGGTAATAGCGATCACTCCAGATCGCCGCGCTTTGAATCTGATTTAAGAAAAAGCGCGGATAACATCCTGTAGGCCTATTATTATTATTATTATTATTATTATTATTATTATTATTATTATTATTATTATTATTATTATTATTATTATTATTATTATTATTAATTTTTTGTTCAACTGCAATAATTGTTTTACTATTGTTTTAATAATAATATTTAAAATATTATTATTAAAACAATAGTAAAACAATTATTGCAGTTGAACAAAAAAGAAATAAAATAAAATAATTATAATCATGTAGCGGTTTCTTGTACACCAAATAATACACTTTAAAAAAAAAAAAAAGGATATTGGGTAATCATATATTGATAATGATAGCGATTTCTTATCATTACAGCTAATAGTTAATACACTGCAATGCTATATAACCCGTGACGTAAGTAGTTTACCTGTACCTTTTCTTCCCTCAGAAATGTTTTATTCTTCACTGCCTAAAAATCAGCACACACACACACACCCACACACCCACACACACCTGTGTGTATAGAAACGACGTTTCAATGACTGTTGTGAAAAAAAAAAAACAGACATTATTTTGACACACTTTTCATTTTCTTGACATTATTTTGACATTTTCACATTTTTGAAACTATCCTTAACCCTAACCCTAACCCCCAACCCAAATCCTACCCCTAACCCTTAACCTAACCCTAAAACAGCTGTAACTTTACCGGAACCTTATTTAGACATCAAAATAGGGCAGCCTTCCAAAAATGTCAAAAGAAACCATGTGGAGTTTCATGTGTGTGTCACTGTAACGTCGTTTCTACATGCCCACACACACACACACACCACACACACACACACACACCCGCACGCATACACACACACACACACACTGTTACGTTTGAGACGCGCACGATAAATCCGATCGTTTTATTTTGCAAAGCATGCAATAACAGAGTGTATTTACCTTTGATTTGATTTTGCGTTGTTGTTAGAAGAAGCTTAGTATAATGTTGATAATTTTCGTTGGTCGCTATTATTGGAGAATTTTCTAGAATTACTTGTTTATTGTCGATCGAAGCATGTAGATAAATCTAGTGGTAGCTAAGAGATTCTTCTAACCTAAATAAAGTTATATGACGTAAGACAGTGCATAGTTCTGGAGACGAATTTTATTCTGATTGGCTGATATTGCGTCACGCTGGAATGTTCGAGTATTCTCTCGATTATAGAAAAAAACTATAATTATAGGTGATGCACTCTGTCTGAAAAAGGTGAAAAGTGAAAAAAAGTGATTGATAGAGATTTGTGATGATTTGTATGCAGTTGTTGATGTATGCTGAATAAATTTGGAAAACTTCATACCGCGACTCCTGCCTTGTTGCTGAGTGAACAGGTTGCGTGGATAAACGAATCTGAGTTACACTTATCAGGATTCAAGCATCGGGGCTGAATCAACTACTGATTAAAAAACAACAACAACAACAGTGTAACACACACAAACAAACACACACCCACACAAACACGCACACACATCGTGTTTATTACTGTTAAATCACCTAGCACTAACGCTAACCATAACCCTAACCCAAGCTCTAACGAAACACTCTTTTGACGTCAACATAACGATCGAGGTCCGTCAAAAAAAAATGCCGTAGGTTTTAATTAAGTTGTCAACAACAACAACAACAACAACAACAACAACAACAACAACAACACAAAACGCGTCTAAACATAATCAAAACACACACACGCACACACACACAACACGTACTTATATTTGGGCTTATAGGCCTATTTCGCACTTTCTAGCTCAAAGAGTTGCACAAACGGTAAAGAGTTGTTCTTGCATTGAGAAAATGCCAGCCCAAACTCAGAGCTGCTCAACACAGTAAAGAGGTATAGCATAGTTCTTATATAAAGAACGCAGTTTTCAGTTTTTAAAAGATCTGCATAATAATTATGAACACCACAGTATCAAACACACACACAAATAATTTTGTTAACTGAAATCACAGTCAAATATACGACCTAATAAACATATCATACCTCTAAAATTATGAACGTCCATTCGCTTTTAAAAACGACAGCACTTCTTCTTCTTAGGTTAAGCACCCACAATCGCTATCGCCAAGCTATCCAACTAGAATAAAACCACGAGAATGCTGAGAGTGAGGGGAAAACAAAATCCAGTGCGAGCTCATCAAATCCAGTCCAGTTCAGTCAATGTGTATACAGTGCGGTAGCGCGCCTCATAAAGACATGTTCAATCGAGTGGAACACGTTAGTGCGTGCGAGCTTGTTGACTGTCAAAGTAACGACACAATACTATTAGAATAACATCTTACATTTTATCCCTGTCGTATCTCTGTGTTTATAACCTAGAGGTTTTGTTTTGTAAAATAATGACATAGCCTAATACTGTTGTGGTCTCACATTCGCTCTTGGCGTTTGGTAATTTTAAATAGCCTACATTCGTTACTTGGTGCTATTTAAAATAACCAAACGCTAGGACAGAATGTGAGATCACAACAGTATTTTTCATTATTTTAGCTGAAGAACAAGCAGGATTCCGGGCAGGGCGAAGTACCACTGAAGAGATTTTCAACCTACGAATAATCTGCCAGAAATACCTACAGAACCAACATCTATATCATGTGTTTGTAGACTTCAAGAAAGCCTTTGACCGAGTCTGGCATGCAGATCTGTGGGCAACCATGAGAGTGTAGCCTACAACATCAGCCCTAAAATTATTGAAGTCATCAAAAGCCTGTATAACAAGGCTACCACAACAGTCCTCCACAACAGCGCCACCGGGAACTGGTTCAGAACAACAATCGGTGCGGTATACGTCAAGGATGCCTATTCTCTACAACACTTTTCAACATCTTCCTAGAGCGCATCATGTCAGATGCCCTTGCATATCACGAAGGCACAGTTAGCATAGGGGGTAAAGTAATCTCCAACCTCCGTTTTGCGGATGACATTGATGGATTGGCTGGAGAGGAACAACTTGAACAGCTGGTACAGTGGCTTGACACCACCTCCAGAACCTATATATGGAATGGAAATAAGTGCAGAAAAGACCAAAATGATGACCAACAACACCAATGGCATCAACGTGGACATCAAAGTCCAAGGCCAGTTCCTCAACACAGTGCATAGCTTCAAATATTTAGGAGCCATTGTATCAAACAATGGGTCCCGACAGGAAGTCTTCTCCAGGATCGCACAAACAACTGCTGCCCTGACAAGGTTGAAGCGCATTTGGAAAGACAGGACCATCAGTCTACATTCCAAGGTAAGGTTGCTGCGCTCCCTTGTCATCTCCATCTTCCTATACGCTTGGACCCTCTCAGCAGATCTACAACGAAGAATACAAAGCATGGCGATGAGGTGCTACAGAAGACTTTTTGGCATTTCCTATTCCCAGCAAATCACCAACAACGAAGTCGGACAGACCATCACACAAGCCATTGGACAACACGATGACATGCTCACAGTAGTGATGAAACGGAAACTCCGATTGTATGGCCACGTTCCAGATCATCAGGCTTTGCAAAGACCATCCTGCAAGGCACGGTGCAAAGAGACAGAAGAAGAGGGAGACCGAAAAAGAGGTGGGAGGACAACATTTGAGAATGGACTGGCTTGACACAGAGCAAAGCCATGAGGGTTGCTGAGGGCAGAGAAAGGTGGATTACGCTGATTAAACGATCATGTATGGTGCTCCAACGACCTCCGAGTTACGGGATAGGATAGGATAGGATAGGATAGGATAGGTTATTTTTTGACGCTTTATTGTTGACCCGTTCACGTGTACCAAACGGAACCCACGAGTGTAACCTTTTCTACTCACCAGTTCCGTCTACTTTTCTCGTGGAGTCCGGTGGGCGGATCCATATAGATTATTAATGGTTTAAAAATAAGGTTATAATTTCAACATAATAACCGCAGTCTTTCAGGCGTAAGTTGTCGGTCAAACGTTGGTGGCGGCCTTTTAGACCCAGGTCGTTCACATTTATTTTATTTTTTTTTTTTTACGGGGGAGTGGGGTTGGGGGGAGAGGGATTGGTGAGGGGGAGGAAGAGGGGTAGTTCCTACGCAATTGGAGACAAAGTTTGCTTGATAGATGTGTGTGTGTGTGTGTGTGTGTGTGTGTGTGTGTGTGTGTGTGTGTGTATGTTGTGTGTGTGTATTGCATGTGTGTGAGAGTGGATGAAACATGTGATTAAGCGTGCATGTTGGTACAGATCGCCGAACTTTGAGCTTGATTGATGATTTGGGGGGAAAGTGCGTATATATCATTCATTCATTCATTCATTCATTCATTCATTCATTCATTCATTATTATTATTATTATTATTATTATTATTATTATTATTATTATTATTATTATTATTATTATTACGTTCACCTCGGACAACACTTACTTGAGGCCAACGTAAGCCTTCACTAATCTCAGCTACGCAGTGTAAATAATTATATGGCACAGGCCCTGAGCACTCACAACTCGATCTTTTTGCTCTAATGGTAGTGCTTTGGCTTGCGGATCTGAAGGTCCCGGGTTCGAGCCCTGTCCGGGCCATTGTGTTGTGTCCCTGGGAAAGACACTTTACTCCCGTTTCCTACTCCTTCGGATGAGAGTATAAACCGAGGTCTAGTCTGTGTCGCATGCACTCCATCATAACAGACTTTAAAGATCCTGACGCGCATGTCCTAGACGGGTGAGTGCCGGTAACAAGAACATACCCAGCATTTGGTTGCAGAGTCCTCAATAAGCAGCCCTCAACGGAAGAAGAAGAAGAAGAAGAAGAAGAAGACTCCAATAATTATGAGAGAATGCTCAGGGCCTGTGTATAAGTCAATGACCAATCTGCATGTGTGTGTGTGTGGGCATGTAGAAACGACGTTACAGTGACACACTCATGGAACTCCACATGGTTTCTTTTGACTTTTTTGGAAGGGCGCCCTATTTTGACGTCAAAATAGTTCCCTGCTGAGTTAGAGCTGTTTTAGGCCTAGGGTTATGTTAAGGGTTAGGGTTAGGGTTAGGGTTAGGGTTTGGGTTAGGGGTTAGGGTTAGGGTTAGGGTTAGGGTTAGGGATAGGTTCAAAAATTTGAAAATGTCAAAATAATGTCACGAAAATGATAAGTGTGTCAAAATAATCCCTGTTTTTTTCACAACAGTCATCACAATGTCGTTTTTACAAAAATGTGTGTGTGTGTTTGTGTGTGTGTTTGTATGGGTGTGCGTGGTGTGTGTGTGTGTGTGTGCGTGTGTGTGTGTGCGTGTGTGTGTGTGTGTGTGTGTGTGGGTGTGGGTGTGTGTGTGTGTGTGTGCATAAAAAAAAGATTGGGGGTAAGTTTGAGGACCATGATTTTGTGCGTCCTTGAGGTGAAGTTCAAATCAAGGGAGAGAATTGTCAAGGCTTCCGTAAATTAAATTTATTTTCCAAAGCTGCTGAAGATGTGGCTGATGACTTTCATTTTCTTGTTGGTTGGTTGTTTTACGATCCTTCAGAATTATGTGACGGCCATTGCAGTAATTGTGAGTACATGGGGTTTTTTAATTGCTATTTTGTAGTATATTTTAAGGATCTGTTTTGTAATAATTATTGTTGTGTGTTTCCGCTGTTTGTAGTTTGTACTGATAGTAAAGTCACTATCACTATCAGTATTGAGTATACTATCAGTCTATCACTGTTACTGTATTATCATTATGTCACCATGTGGTATATATCTTTATATGCCTTGTTCACATTGTGATAAAAATGTAAGCCATGGGTTTGATTCTAAATAATTTAAGGGAGCGCCTATTGGCAATCGATTGCCTTTAGGTTTTCAACGCTATTGGCAATCGATTGCCTTAGCCTTAGGTTTCCAACGCTATTGGCAATCGAGGCTCCTGTGCAGTCAGAATACTGTTGTATTCTACTTAGATAACGTGTTGCAGATAGTAGGCCTATTCAGTAGCCAGAGATGTGTGTGAAATAAAAGTAAACAACGGTTATTCCCACTCGATTACATCACCACTCACTGAAGTTACCTCCCTTGTGGTTAGAAAACGCACAAAAATACAATGCATAATTAATTAAGCTGGAGTGGCCACTGCATCTCGTTTGCATGCTACAGCCTCTACTACTACTACTACTACTACTACTACTACTACTACTACTACTACTGCTGCTGCTGCTGCTACTACTACTACTACTACTACTACTACTACTACTACTACTACTACTACTACTACTACTACTACTTTGTATACTGTTTTTCGTTCAGCAGAATTTATTTAAATATTACTTTATTTTGTTTTAAAATTATGTTTGTGTGTTTTATTTGGATTTTCTTGTTAGAAAAGTAATATTAAGGAATTAAAATTATTAATATTAACAACAACAACAGAAAAAGAACAATATTATTATTATTAACACTACTACTAGATATAATATCTACTACAATTTTCTTAGATTTTATTTTGCTTTTTTTATTTTATTTATTTGTTTATTTCTTAGGCCTATTATTATTATTATTATTATTATTATTATTATTATTATTATTATTATTATTATTAATTTTTTTATTTATTAATTTTTAATACTGGTTTTCTTTCTGCATTTTGTAAAAATATATATTTTATTTCATAATTATGTTTAAATGTTTTAAATTGATAGAAATTTGAGAGAAATCACTTTCTTTTATTATTTATTCAAATAGCACTCCATCATCGCGTTCTAACTGTTTTAGGGTTTTTTGAAATTCAACATAGGACGCAAACGTCGATCCTTCTTGGATGGCAGCCATTTTGGAATGAACGTCGAAATGAAAGACAACCTCAATTCCGTGAGATTCTACATCCGCCGATTGCCTAGGCTATTTATAGCACGCGCCGATTGCCAATAGGGTTTAAAACCTAAAGACAATCGATTGCCAATAGTCACTTCGATAATTTAAATATTTTGACATTACTTAGTTCTAAACTTCATTAAAATAAGAACTTGAAGTAAAGAATAATTTTACCATGAGGCATGACTGTTTCAGATTGGTCGCTTTGTATTCAGTGTGAGTGATGAGGAACTGGACCTTCGAGCCAAAGTGCATGACATGAAAGATGAGCAGAGTCACATCAGCATGATCGATGAGTTTGCCCGTTACATGAAACTGCAGAGACAGATTGACAAGATGATAACACAAGTTAAAGATTCAGGTAAATGAATTTTGTTTCAAGTGTTTTTATATGTGCGGGCATAGAAAGTGGGTGGGAGCATGTTGACGAGTGCTTGAAGTAAGCTTGATGGTTTCATTGTGATTGTCACTTCTGTGTTTGTTTGAGAGTTGCGGGGATTGGCGGTTGTATGGATAATTGATTGTCACTTCTGTGTTTGTTTGAGAGTAGCGGGAAGTGGCGGTTGTATGCATAATTGCTATGTTTCATTCATTGAAGTTCAATATTTTCATTTTATCATCATTAATGTGGAAACATGTATTTATTTATTTATGTATGTATGATTGTATTTATTTATTTATGATGTATGATTGTATCTATTTTATGTATGTATGCAGGGCTGAGCATTAACGTTCGCCAACTCGCCAATGGCCCCTAAAAATAGTGTGTGGCGAGCTCGATTTGGGATACCATTCGCCCGGCTGGCGACTTGAAAATACCGCCAGTGGTAGAGATTCTGTTACTTATACACGGACTTTTGACTTGCAATGTAAAACAAAACACGCGCCAACCGCTTCTGCAGTCAGCACCGGAGACCCGTTCCGATGCATGCTAGGAAGTTAGGTAACGCTAGCAAAGCGAGGGATTTGCGAAGTAAAAATAGCCTTTTCTCGCGAGACTTTCTTCTTTCCCTCGCCGCGAAACGCTACTGCCCTGCGAGATCCTAGCCCTCTTGCTTCCTTGCGTGTATCGGAACGAGTCTCTGACTTCCTTGATGAGTCACGCGAGACTTGCCGTACTTTCTATATTCCCCATTCTCAGTCTTTTGTCAATCTCGAACGATGTGGAGCTTTTTAAGCGGTGTCTCGGAGCCTCCAGCAAAAAAAAAGAAAGTCCGAAGAAGAAAAAAAAAAACAGATGAAGAAGGCACACCCAAGCTCCTTCAAGTTTTGGAACATTGAGGAGGAGGATGTCGATGATGAATAAATTATACAGTGCTTGTTTTAAAAAATGAAACAGTGTTGTTGTTGAAATTTATCTTGTTTATTAGCTGCAATAGTTATACAGTTTTAAAAAAAATGACCGTGCTTTCAATCAAGGGGTCTGGCAACCTGAGAAATATTTTGGCAACTTCAACTTCCCAGGTTAGGAGCCCGGCTGGCTCCTTAGCCTGGCTTGCTAAATCTCAGCCCTGTGTATGGTTGTATCTATTTATTTATTTTGTATCCCCCCATCCACTCCTTTCTCAACTCACGCACACCATTGTTGATGTTGAGTGCATGTCATTGAGCCTTTTGAACAACTTGTAAATTTGATTGTGTTACACTGCATTATTATTATTGTTGTTGTTGTTATTATTATTATTATTATTATTATTATTATTATTATTATTATTACTCTTGTTGTTGTTGTTGTTGTTATTGTTATTATTATTATTATTATTACTCTTCTTCTTCTTCTTCTTCTTCTTCTTCTTCTTCTTCTTCTTCTTCTTCTTCTTCTTCTTCTTCTTCTTCTTCTTCTTCTTCTTATTATTGTTGTTGTTGTTGTTGTGTATTTTTGACAGCAATTATTTCCTGTTTGTGTGTTCTGCCAAATTTTAAGTGAAGGGCTGAAATTGCTGTGGTTTACAGGCAGTAACAGGCAGAAGAAGATGGCTATGCTGAATCTAATTGTCAAGATTGGACTTCATGTACTCCATGTAAGTTCTTCTTTGTTGCTCTCTCTCATACTGTCATGGTTGTAGTGTAATATTGTGCATGAGAAACAATGACTGAATAAGCAATTAGACATTATAATATTAAACGCTTGTACCATAGTACCGATAGTGTACAGAGTGCCACCAAAAGTCCAGTGACAAGCAAAGGCTAAACGAACAGACTCTTCACACAGAGAGAGAGAGAGATGCCTAACACTCCAACAGTGGCTAGTATCATCTAGCAAACCAGCAGCATGACCTTGTTGCACAGGCAAGCACAGAACCCCCTAAATCTTTCAGAGAGCATAAACTAGGGTCTAGTCTGTGGTCGCACTTGGTGGCTCTGCTTTGCAACTGCAGCGCTTTTGCAGAGAAGGCAACCTGACATTGAGCTGCATGGGTGACAAATATTATAGCGATGCTCCCAAACAACAGCAACAAACAACAATGACATGTTAAGTATTGATTTACTACCACTAAAGCTGTTAAGTATTGATTTACTACCACTAAAGCTGTTAAGTTTTGATTTACTACCACTAAAGCTGTTAAGTATTGATTTACTACCACTAAAGCTGTTAAGTATTGATTTACTACCACTAAAGCTGTTAAGTATTGATTTACTACCACTAAAGCTGTTAAGTATTGATTTACTACCACTAAAGCTGTTAAGTATTGATTTACTACCACTGAAGCTGTTAAGTATTGATTCCCTACCACTAAAGCAATTGGTATTTGTGATGGGTGTGTGCAGGCGTTGGTGATGATCAGCATAGTATTCAGCAACAGAACAGAACCTCTCTTCATGCTGCCCAGCAATTGGTTCTTCCCTGCACACAAGCTGGTCGCTCTGCCTACCGGCGTGACTGGTAAGCTTTGGCAGGGTTCACACAATCTTTAAAGGTCTTTGAATGTTTGGGAAAAATTTCATTGCCTTTTCAAGTCTTTATGTCTTTAAAAACTGACTTGGGTCTTTGAAAGTTTGGGAAAACTGTCAAAGCAAAGTAAAGTATTTATTTGCAACAATTCCATATTTGTGTTTGTTCAATCCAATCGTTGGAGACATGAAAAAAAGTTTTATTTATTAAAGATTTCTTAAATGGAAGAAAAATAATAATAAAGGTATGCAATTCTTAGTCATCTTCATATAATATTAATACGGGCATACCACAAGAGTCAATAATATTAAAAATGTCTTAAGGCCAAACAACACAAACCTCATTCTGAGATCGACTCAGTGCGCAAGTCTGCAGACAAAAAAAGCACTGGATGTAGAGAAACATGGCTGCCTGGGACTATTGGCAGTCTAATGCCATCCAAGAAATGTCCAAGAAAAAGAAACATCACTGAAGGAGCTTGATGTGCTGTTACTGCAGGGTCAATTTAAATTTTAAGCTAGCATTTTTTAAAATGAGTGTTTTCTTACTTTCTGTTGCTAACCCATTCTCCAGATCAACATGAATGCTATCCAAAGGGTTAAACACTTACAACAACACAAAGAGAAGGAGAAAAAACACATGTTCAACCAATAGTGTTTGCGACTGACCATTTTGTTTATTGACATTTGTATTACAAGTCTAAAACGTGCTCACTACCAGGCAGTCGTTCGGGTACTGTTTTGAATTTGTTTAAATTGACTAACTACAGAAGAAATTTTGCCATGTCAATGCTGTTACTCGACATTTGTAGTTTCGTATTTTGCTCTTGATTTCTGTTAGGTCTTTAAAAAGTCTTTGAAGAGTCTTTGAATTTTAAGTTTTTAAATGTCTGTACGAACCCTGTTTGGTGTTGCATCATCACCATCACCCATATCACCATCACCCATCACCACCACCCATCATTCCATAGGGCAAGGGTGGGGGTGAGGGAAGGGTCAAAACTAAAAATGCTAGTGCAACCACTGAACAGTGTTTTAATTATACTGTTATTATTTTGAAATGAATAATGAATTACTATCATATATATGATGGTGTGACTTGCAGGTGGCGTGGGAGTGGTATGCTGGATTCTACTGTGCAACTCCATCATTCATCGCAGCAAAAGACTTTTGGCATTGTAAACTGTGTACTAGTACCATGATGGGTGGGCAGCTTGAGTTAGATTCTGTTTCAGGCAGAGCCTGGAGGCAGCTCTTGACCTAGAAAAGCGCTAATAAGAATGTTAAATGAAATATAATGATTCCAATTAAACCTAATTTGTACTTGTATATCGCACAACTTCATTTTTAAGATATACTTGGGCACAGATCTTTGGATGGATAAAATTTATTATGCAGTCATATGTTATTTTAAGCTATGAGCATCCATACGGCTGTGGCATGATCAGTGCATTTGTTTGTTCCCTTGTCACCACCACTACCCTCTTCCCATCCCACCTCTTTCACCTTGTGACTATCTATGCATAAAGGAATACAAATTTAAAAAAGACAGGAAATTGTCCATTGAAGAATCCTTCAAAACGGTAGCATTTATTTGTAAATTGATAGTTCCAAGTAGAGTGTGTGGAATGTATTAATATTTATATTTGTATTTACATGATTAATAGTACTCCATAGCATGGATAGTGTAGCTCTTGTGTGTGTTTTTCTGTGCGTGGTGTGGGAGAGAGCAAGCGATAAACACGTCGCTGTGTGTGTGTGGGAGAGAGTGAGAGATAAACAACTCACTGTGTGTGGGAGAGAGTGAGAGATAAACACGTCACTGTGTGTGTGTGGGAGAGAGTGAGAGATACACACATCACTCTGTGTGTGTGGGAGAGAGTGAGAGATAAACATGTCACCGTGTGTGCGTGTGTATGTGTGGGAGAGAGTGAGAGCTAAACACGTCACTGTGGGAGAGAGTGAGAGATAAACACGTCACTCGATATGATCTGTGTGTGTGGGAGAGAGTGATTGATTTATTGATTGATTTATTGTTGCTTTAGGTCCAGCGGACTCTTCCGAGCCAAATCAGGACCGGACAACCCCCGATCCGCATAAAAGATCTGCTGAAACAACCCCAGTGGGAAAATTGAATGCCCTCCACCGGCCAGTCACTTTACAATAAAGACATCCCACGCGGGGGACGGCTGAGGGTTGACCTCAACTACGCGAACACCCCGGTTACAAAAACAAAATAGAATACAAACATCATTATAAATCATTAACCAAACACATACATATAAAATGCCTATAGTGCTAAATAGTACAATCATAGGAAGCCCGAGTGACCACCCGGCAGAAAGCGTCCAACACTCCCAAGCTGATCCAACAGACCTCATACACAAACAAGGAGTCTTGTCCATGAAGAGTTTTCCAGAAAAAAGGTAGGTCATTGATCTAGCGAAGAAGAAGATAGTATAGCAGAGTGAAGGACAGAGCAGGAATAGGAAAGAGTAAATGAGGAAGACAGCGACAGTGGGAATTTAAAGCACTAAATTTCCATAAAGTGGGGATACTATTTATACTGAAAACCCCCGGCACTCCAACGGGGGTACTGTTGCCGCAGTGAATCTGTCTTGCCTATAAAGGAAAGACAGGTTTTCAACTGTGGCTTTCACTGTTCCCTTTATAGGTTTGAACAATCTACAGTGGCAAGATTGCTCATGACCCCAAGGGGTTGGGAGAGAGTGAGAGATAAACATGTCACTGTGTGTGTGTGGGAGAGATTGAGAGATAAACGTGTTACTGTTTGTGTGTGTGTGTGTGGCGGGAGGGAGGGGGGAGAAGAGCGAGAGATAAACATCCACTGTGTGTGCGGGAGAGAGTGAGAGATAAACAAGTCATTGTGTGTGTGTGGGAGAGAGCGAGAGATAAACATGTCACTGTGTGTGTGTGGGAGAGAGCGAGAGATAAACACGTCACTGTGTGTGTGTGGGAGAGAGTGAGAGATAACGTCACTGTTTGTGTGTGGGAGAGAGTGAGAGATAAACATGTCACTGTGTGTGCATGTGTATGTGTGGGAGAGAGTGAGAGATAAACACGTCACTGTGTGTGTGTGGGAGAGATCGAGAGATAAACGTGTTACTGTTTGTGTGTGTGTGGGGAGGGGGGGGGGGGAAAGAGCAAGAGAAAAACTCGCTATGTGCGGGAGAGAGTGAGAGATAAACACCTCACTGTGTGTGTGGATCATGTGTGTGAATTATCTTCATGAATGTGTATGTTTTTGCATGTGTTGTTCCATGGTTATGTGCATGTATGTCTGCGTGTCGAAAATGTGTTTTATGATCTGCAAGTTATAACTGAATTTTTGTGCAATACTGCTGACTGGTGCGGAAAGTGTTGGTCACATGTGTATATGAAAAGCCATGTGACCTCCTTATAAGACTTGTTGCCCACTTATCGGTGAATGAACTAAATGAAGGATTACTGCCCACATCATTTTATTTTCAAATGTACAGACTTATTTGTACCAAAACGTTGTCAAGAATATCCATTACATGTTTTTATTTATTGTTGATGCAGTATCGTGTTTTGATTTGAAAGAGAATGCAATACCCTCGTAATTTAAGTCAGAATCTCTGTGCTGAAATGTGAATTTATTTTTTTGTTTTACATGAAGTTGTGTTAATGAATGTTAAGAACAGATAAATCAAGAACAACACATGGACAATAAACACTCATTCTTGTGTATAAATAATATATTTTATTGAACAACAATTTCAGTACATGTTGTTTTGATACACATGAGCATGCATTTTTGTGAGGTCTTATGACTGATTGGTGGAACAATAAACATAAATTATCTGAGTGTTTATGAAAATAAAAAATAATTTGGCAATTTTAAAAACGTGAGTGTCAATGTTTTGTACTTTAAAAAATAAAAAGATTTTTCTAAGAATTAAATTACAATATAAATGGCTATTGAATGTTATTGATTGTGTGGTGTAATATTTCTAGGCATCATGGTGCACAGACACAACAAATAACAAAGATCAATTGTACACCCTCATTTACAGCCTAAAAACTGTCAACTATACAATTCCATTTTAAAGTTAAACTGTACACTCCATTTTTAAAGTGTTGATCACCACTGTAACAAGACTCACACTATCTGTACATCCCCATTTTCAAGAAATAAATAATAAATAATATTCTCCATTTTGAACAATTAATTGTAACAACATTAAAATTATATCAATAGAAAATAACTTGAAAGCACTAAGAAGTAAACACACGTATTCATCTTGCCACTCCATTTAACCATTTTCAAATCTTTACCAACAGTGACTACAATCAGACAATCTCAATATTTTGTTTTGCTAAAGCAGATATGTCAACAAAATCTTATTACTCAGCTTACTGTTAAAAACCTACTTTGATTCAGGTTAAAGTAAGCCTTTCAACCTATTTAGTTAAAAATATTAAAAATCTTAAAAACGTTGCTCAAGTCTTAACATTTCATTTGACACAAACCTCTTGAGTGTGGAAGTAATGAGAAACTGCTAGAATATTTTTAAAACCAGACTTAATATTACTGCCCAGAAGTACTCCTGTCACCTTTGACTATTACATGCATTTCAGCACTACAGCAATATTATTTTTGCTCAGTGATATGATACTGCATTGAAAAGGGAAACTGATGTTGATTATAACAAATTAGGCATTTGTTTCTATTTACAAGAGCTAATGCAGGCAATGATGAGTAGCTTGTTAAGAAATGAGTTAAATATAGCACCATCTACTAAAAAATTCTGTGCACACAAAAATCAGCAAAGAATGAATGGTGGGTTTTCATCAGAAAAAACGACGACCGCAAGCTGTATCTTTAGGCAGATTGTAGGTCCCTACATTTATTCAAGGACTGGTCAACAGATAAAGTGTAAATAACTGAACACTTTAAAGACATCTAACAATCACTTTGTCAACAAAGCACAAGCAGATGAATGACTACACCATAAATATACACAAAAATCCATTATCAACTCATGTTCAGACAACAAGAAATGAAACAAAAGCTGATTCACCAGTTTTCAACAAAACAAATACTCTAAAAATAGTCTTTGGTAAAACCAACAGAATTACAACATAAACATGAAATGGTTATCCCAGTGCCAATGATCAACTTGAAAAACATAATGACTTTCAATGATGGTATGAAGAAATCAAAATTGGACGGAATGTTGAGTAAAACAAATGTATAAACAGAAATGAGGCAAGCTTAGCTTAGAGCCTATCAGTGCATGCTCTGAGAGATCGTAAAATGATTGGTCCCATGGTGGACATGGCCAAATCGTGTAACAAATATTTCACTGGCCGGTATGTGCAAATGTTACGCAAATATCACATAAAAATGGACTACATGTTTGGACCGTTTGGCTTTCAATATCACAGACAACATAGCAGTAAACCAGTGTGGACTATGACACTGGCAAAAAGCACATCACAACTTCCTACAATACGTATCACAACGAATAAAGCCAAAGTGTGCCCTAATTTATGCAAAGCTGCGTCAGTATAAAAATTGTCCATTACCTCTCAAAATCGATCCATAGCTATGGACAAGAACCCTTCCCCACCCCCCACCCCCCACCAAAAAAAAAATCAAAATAAATCAAAATGACAACTTTTTAGTACAGCTCGGTCACTTTTCAGCTGCTCTGGATACTCACTGCGAACCTAAGACTGACAAGCATAACTAAATCCAAGATGTACATTTGCCGCACACATGTTTTGCAATGTGCAATGTAACCACAGCTAACTGCAGACCTTGATCATCACCGACACAAAACAGAATTAAATAATAATTGCACTATATTAATATGACACGTGTCATGAGAGAGCTATATTAGGAATCCAAACTTCTAAAAACCATAGCCAACTGAGATAACTATTTGTCAATCCACATGAAATTTCTACCCAACATACAACTCTAACCCAACAACATTTGTTTGTCTGCAAATCAAATCTTACTCCTTACCGAATCCAGATATTCTGAACAAAAAATACAAGTAAGGAATTTTGTAAAGCATTGAATAAAGTATACCATTTTGACCTGTAGTGCTAACATTCTTCAAAATACATGAAACTCTCTAGCTTGCCCCCAAAGGAACATCGCTTTGGTTCACCAAACAAAACAGACGTCAGAGGATACCAAATTCAGACCCAAGATATCATCCTTATATTTGAATGAATGATAAAGGAGCGCGTTTGTTATAAATAAACTAAGTCATAAAGTAACTTTTCCATTTACTTGATCTAATTATTCACAGTAAAGTACACCACTTATTTCATTTACTCAATGTAAAACTGACAAACTCATTTAAACTCTCGAACGCTTTAACCCGTTACCACATTCTCAACAAATTATTTATTCCTTTCAAAATTCACCATGCAACATAAAAAAATGTTTGCAGAAAATAAAAATGTTCAAAGAAAATTCAAATACATAAGAAAACTGAAGCAAGCGTTATTGTTAAACCAAAGCCCCATCAACAGCCTTACAAAAGACACTTTGTGTGCATTTCTAGTCTACTTCGTAAAAAAATATCATGAGGCACAAATATTACAGTTGAAATGTTCGCATGCAATCCATACTTATCATGCAGAAGGGACAGGGTGAGGGGACTAAATTATTTTACCACATGGGAATTTTATTCAACTGCCAAATTCACTGTGCAACAGCAGACAAATAAAGCAGTTGTATTTTTGGGCAGTCATTGGTTTGTTCTGAAAATGTCAAACATTTCTCCTGCATATGGTAAGAGAAAGGGGACCAATGTATTTGTTCGTTCTCAAAGCTTCACCCACATGTTGTTCATGCAGATGCATCACCACTCTTCTCCAATGCATTACCATTCTTCTCCAGTTTTTGAAAATAGGCACCAATCCATATGTCAATAGTGCACACTGAGTATCAGAAACCAATCTCACAAGACGGTAAAGCCTTTTCCTTTTTTCTTTGCCGTTTCTGCCTGACCTTTCTTCCGTTTTTTTTTGCTCATTGAAGTATTTATGGTGACAAATGGGACTTTGGTAATGGCATCATTTTTCTAGCAGGCAGAACTGGCTGTGACTCCAGCATACTCAAAGAAAAACTCAAAATACAAGTTTGCATCCATACAACAGAACATCAAGCAAAGCGAAGACCCGTAGGAGGTACATCTATGTTTCACTGTGTTTGCTGTTTTGTTTTTAATATTATTGAAGATGATACCACTCAAAAAGCGCCTCACACCGCTGCTTGCCATGCTACTCTATGGAAACATACCCTTTGCCGTGTAAAAATACCTTGATTTTGATTTCCCAAAACAGACGAATTCAGACAAATATCTCAAATGCGCTACAGCTGAAGCACTTGAGTCTGTTCCACCAAAGAACCACAGTATTAATTTACGATACGCTAAAGTGTAAAACAAAGTCCATGCCAGGCCTTCAGATTGGACTGCACAGTTTCTCCTCTTGAGCCTAGCAATTCTGTGGTACTGCACTGTGTAAGTTATTAACATAGTATAGGTGCCTATACAAATATATTTGATTTTTTTCAGTGAGGGGCCCCACAGTATTTGCATCTATGTTAAGCTTATTCTACTTTTGATACACAATATCATTGTAAGCAGGCACTTAGTTGACTGAATCAAATCAATTTAGGCAGCAAAAGCACAACACAAACACAAGTCAGCAGTTCAACGTAGTTTTAGAATCCAATCATCCACTTTAAACATCAGTGCTAACCAGTCTGGCAAAACATGCTAAATCCTGTGAGTTGATCTTCTCACATCTGGCAAATTATACTCCTGTGTACTATCAGTTATCTTCCTGTTATTTTTTTTATGTTATATGCTTGTATCTTTATGTATGCTCCTGTACTTGTTAATTATGTACCTGTATTCTATATCTTCTGTACTGTGTCAAGCAAGTTATGTTGAAACAGAAAGCATGAGAAAAATCACTTGTAATCACTTCTCCTTTGAAGAAAAGAACACATTATTCACTTGTGTAGAAAAGGAACCGATCACCAAATGAACATTTCTCATTGACAGTCTCAGTTTGTACACTGCCGTTATGTTAGGCCACATTTTTGTGTGTTCTATATGCACGGTGACATTCCACAGCATCATGAGAGAACATGCATCATATGGCAAGCCTGCGAGTGAAAACGTAGCACTGTCATTCAGCTAGGCCTAAGGCACAGAAAAAGATGAAGGTGATCCTCTTGATGTTTGTTGTTTCAAGTCTGACATCCAAACGCTATCACTTTCTATGTTTGCATGACAATATTTAGTACATTGTTATACATTAGTATTTTGTTATATATTAGTACATTGTTATATATTAGTATATTGTTCTTATTCTCCATTCATTCCTGACGCTAAGCCATCCCAGAAAACATGAAGATTTTTTTTCCAAAAGCAAAAGAATGCAGATCTTCACTACATGGATTTTATCACTACTTTGTAGAACAACACAATTCTAAAATTTAATTTATGTTTAAAAACTTGTTATTGATAAAACATATCTCGATTGGATTATTTATGACTACTAACAGAATCTAATCTATTTTTTCTTTGGAATAAATCATATTCATTGCTCCTGTGACAAGACAAGGCAGCCAGCTCAGCTTTAGGCAGGATTTAATAAATGTTGCTGAACAAAGTTTTAAAGTAATTGTCATGGAGTACTCCCACAAAACCACTAGATTTACGCTATTGTTCACAACAGTCTGTACTTGTACTGTATGATCAGATATAAACATTGTTCCAAACTGACACCTAAAATTAGTGCAGAAGTTATAGAATGACCTCCTCAATGTCATCATCAAAGTTGTCAACAGCAACAACAGCTGGCTTGGAGCTGAGGGTGGAGGCGGGTTGCCGTGGTCGCTTGGGCAACAGGTTGGATTTGCTGGTGCTGGTGCTGCTGGTTGTGCCGAGATCATCATCCACCAGCGCGGCACCCCCAGCAAAAACTGTGCTGGACTCGCGCTGAGTTGTGCCGTTAGTTTTGGCGGGACCGTCCCAGGGAAAACTGCTGCCTCCTGAAGATCGTTTGTTAGAGGCGGCCTTGGTCTTGTTAGTGAGGAAGAACTCCTCGCTGTCGTCCATCTTGCTGGAAGTGGTCTTGCTGGTGGTGGTGGAGGTGGTGGAGGCATGCGGGCCGAACAGGTCCGCCAGCAACTTGGACTTCTTGTCTACACCGCCCCCTGCTGGCGGCTTGGATGACGCTGCTTTATTGTCATCGTCAAAGAGAGATAGAGGCTTCTTCTGCTGTGGAGGTTTGGAGGAAGAAGGGACGAAGGAGGGCTGGTAACCGCCGATTTCAGCGTCTTCTTTAGCGGCCTTCATCTTCTTCTGCCTGTCGATGTAACCCACAGTGACGTCGTCATGCGCAGGCTTGCCATGATGCATGTTCTCAATGGAGCGTGTGAAAGTGTAGTCCTTCTTGCTGTTTGGGGTGGAGTCTGTGCTGTCAGGTCGGCCAAACGGGTCTTTGCTGAGGCGGCGACGGGTAGGGGACGTGGTGAAAGGGTCGTCGCGGGCTTTAGGACGTGTGCTGTCAGAGGGAGCAAAAGGATCGCTGCTAATGTCTGGTTGTGAACCGTCTCGGTTGGCGTCCATCTGCTGCAGCCTGCGCAACAGTTCTTCTTTCTTTCTGCGCTGCTCCTGAAGCTGAGGGTCACTGTCTAGTCGCTGCTGCTCTTCCCGCAGTTTCCTCTCTCTCTCTTCCTTCTCCCGACGTTCTCTCTCCTCGCGCTCTCTCTCTTCCCTCTCCTGCCTGTTCCTCCTCTCCCTGTCTTGATCTTCTCTCTCACGGCGTTCTCTGTCCTCCCTGTCTCGTTTGTCTCTGTCCTCTCTCTCCTTCTTCTCCCTCACTCTCCTCTCCTTCTCGTCAGCCTTGGCGCGTTCCAGATCCTCCACATCTTTCTGCATCTTGTCTCTCTGCTTCTGGAACTTGGCGTGTTCGTTGTCTTCTTGCTTAGCGCGGTTGTCAGTATCACGCTTGTACTTCTCTTCCTGTCGGCGCCAGAACTCGGCTTCGCTGTCCTCTTTGTGTAAAGTGTTGAACTTGAAGTTAGGCCCCATGTCGCCAGCACCCCCGTCCACTTGAACGTCTTTTTCCCTGTCCTCCACTTCCCACTTCTGTTTGGTCTCCCTTGTCCTGGCTGGTGGTGCATCCTGTCAACAACCACCACCACATGAAATAGTGTGAACACAATGGTTATAAGTACAACATAACAGCAACAGACAAACAACAAAAACATCAGTCAACAAAAGTCTTATAGTAGTAACAACTATATTATCAACGTTGGTAAACAGACTGTGTTACAGCAACCAGCAATTACTTTACAGTGATATAAACAATGGAACCTAGCACAAATCTCCACACATGTATAAATCAAGAATAACCAATGGAGCTAAGGTGGAGTAGGATTTAAACGACAGAAAACACTCTCTACTATTAGCGGACAGATTCACTTTTTCTCTTGGAATATATTTAAATCTACTGACTAACATAAAAAAGACGTATCACCTTTAGAACAAAATTATTCATTGTCAAAAACAACAAACATTTCAGAACAAAATTATGTGATACAGAATAAACCAAATGGCAACATAATTACAAAACATCTTCAGACAACAAGAACAGAAAAATGCAATCAGGATAACAAAACAAGCGCACAAGCAAGTACACTTGCAGTCACACATATAACTACTTAAGAAATAACAGCTATTAAAGTCATTGCAATGTACACTATTGCACACCACTTAGCTCAGGTTGTTGGGTTTCCCTCCAAAAAAATATAACCCATAAAAGCAATTAAGAGTCATGTTTGGACAATCCAAAGCCTCTTGTGCGGTCATGCAGCTACTGATTACAAGGGTCTCTCTGTATGATATGCCCATCATTCCTTCTCACTCCATGTTCACCATGCAGGTTGAGGGATTAGACAAGAAAGCGTATGGATATTTAAATATAGAAGTCTTCTTTTTAAAAAATCCTAGGTGTTTATATTTGACCACACTCCTTCTCCATATGTTGCTGAAGAATGGGTGGGCAGTTCTTCACGTCTATAGGCTGAAAGTGAAGATGTTCCCCTAACCTTTTGATCCTTGGGGAGAGAGGCGTTTGTGATCTCCCTTTTCTTAGGGCCAACTTAATGAGGGCAGTGCTTATTTCCTCTCCCTTAATGCTTTACCTTTCCTAGTTATAAAAAGAGTCAGCGGGGCGGACTGAGATTTGTTGTGACCTAGTTTCATTTTTGTGTGTCGTTTAGTACTTGATTTACAAACAGGGTCACCTATCTAAGTATTAACTGCGCTCGACGTTGCTTAATGAAACATTTCTGGTGTGCCCAAAATGCTATACTACTGCGCCACTTGGCTGAAGCACAATACCAAAGGCAAGAATATATCAAAGCACCACTAACACTTAACACTGTTCAGTACAGCTGAAAATGACAACATACATACATACATAAGCACCGCGCGCGCTGAGCATGCTAACACAGCAAGGTATTAATAATAATGGTACTGGACGCTGTCAGTATAAAATTTCAAAAATAAAAATTTGGTTTTCTTTCCGTCTTCCACTAGCGATTTCCATGCCTTTACACCACCTGTTTGAGTGATGGATGTGTATTTGTTGTGTGTGTGTGTGTGTGTGAGGGTGGATGAGACAGGTGAGCGTGTATGTTGGTACAGATCGCCACGCTTTACGCCTGGTTGATTTGGGGAAAGGCGCGTATATAGCATCCAGTATTATTATTAATATTAGCAGTAAAGCCATCGAACTCAAATGCGCACACTGAACAAGAAAACAATATAATTATACAAAAAGTGAAGAAGAAGGATTGTGGACTCGTGCAAATCAGTGCAAGTTTAAGCCAAACCACGATACCTGCAACCAGACATTAAGCTTTCCTCACTAGTGGATCAAAGCAATTGTTTGCAAAAATATTTTGCCCACCACCAAAAGTAACAACCAAAGCAGAAACAGGTAGAGGAGCAATGTCAGAAAATAACTGAAGCATTTTGCTATTACTAATCGGCACTAATATAAGTTATAATTAAGACATTATTAACTTAAATTGTAACTGTTAATGAGAAACAAGTATTTGGTTGTAGTATTAAACAGAATTAGTATATGATTATACAAATATTATTGTCAGATAAAATCTGCACTATCCTTTGTTTCAAAATATTTTATAAAACACCATAGCCACTGGTTGCAAGGTTCATAAGAGGCAGCCTGTTGATACATATGTATATATGATGGTAAACACAAAATAAAAAATAAAATAAAATAAATCCAAAAGTCCAGTATTCAACAACCTTTAATAAGGTACTGCCATAAACGTAGAACGTGAACCTTTCGTTCAACTGGAAATTGTGTACTCTCCATATTTCTTTCTTCCATTTAATTTGTCCCCGAAATAAAAATATAATGCATTTTTAATCATACATAAATGATAGTAACTTCTGAATTTTGGGTGTGAGCTAGTTTAATTGCTCAAATCAAAATAAATTAAGTTGAGTTATATTCTGTTGTTTTGTAGTGTATTGTATATATGTATGTATCATTAATAATACAAGGATTTATAATGGATATACACATATATTGTGATTCATTGCGCCTATAATTATGTCTAACAGACATACATTTATCTAACCTAATTTTTTGAGAGGTAGCTAATATACTTTCAAGAAGCAAAAATTAAAATAGGAGTAGCAGTTTATTTAGAATGATGAACCCAGAGATCATAAAATATACATTGTACGCTATACAATTTTTCTACAACATAATGTTTTTTTTCCCATGTATTTGTATTCATCTAATCAACCTCAAAATCCGGGCATTCCTTGAAATAGTGTGATTTTTTTATTGTTTCTCCCATCCCCCAAAACCCCATCAACATTTCATCACTACACAACACTAAAATACAACATCAACATCTATTATTTTGCTAGTGAGTACAACAAAGATACAAAGTTTTCACAAGAAAATAAGCCACGCAACATGCTTGAGTGGATGAGGACACAGACAAAAAACTACACATGAGGTGACTGGTACACACCGATGCATTTTGCCGTGGCATGCTGTGCACTGTGGGTAACCGAAACTGCAATAGCAAACAAGCAGCTCCCATATAAAAGCTGACAATCAACTTCTTATCCACACAAAACAGGGTATCGTGTTTTACAGACATAATGTATCAATGGCAAGTTGCTCATCGCAGTGCAACGAAGGCAAAATAAACACAAGCAAAATAAGACATAAGACATAAGAATATTTATTCACAAAGTTAAAAAGTTACAAGGATTTTGGTGTGGCATGGCAACAATTAAATACATCCTTTCTTGCACAGCCTCACATGCATTCATCGTGTCATACACTTCATTGGCATTCAACATGTATACAGCACTAAAGGATAGGTGAACACAGTGTTAAACATCCTATCCTATCCTATCCTATCCTATCCTATCCTATCCTATCCTATCCCGTAACTCGAAGGTCGTAGGGGCACCACAGATGATCGTTTAACCAGCGTACTCCATCTTTCCCTGTCCTCAGCAACCCTGATTGTTTCGCTCAGTGTCAAACCAGTCAATTCTCGAATGTTGTCCTCCCACCTCTTTTTTCGGTCTCGCTCTTCTTCTACCTCATTGCACTGTGCCTTGCAGAATGGTCTTTGCAAGACCTGATGATCTGGTGACGTGGCCATACCATCGGAGTTTCAGTTTTTTCACCACTGTGAGCAGGTCATCGTGTTGTCCAAGGGTCTGTCGGACTTCGTCGTTGGTGATGTGCTGCATATAGGAAATGCCCAGAAGTCTTCTGTAGCACCTCATCTCCATGCTTTGTATTCTTCGTTGTAGATCTGCTGTGAGGGTCCATGTTTCGCAAGCATATAGGAAGATGGAGATGATAAGGGAGAGCAGCAGTCTTATCTTGGAATGTAGACTGATGGTTCTGTCTTTAAAAAAATTGGCTTCAACCTCGCCAGGGCAGCAGTTGTTTGTGCGATACTGGAGAGGGCTTCCTGTCGGGACCCATTGTCTGATACAATGGCTCCCAAATATTTGAAGCTATGCACTGTGTTGAGGGATTGGCCTTGGACTTTGATGTCCGTGTTGATGCCATTGGTGTTGTTGGTCATCATTTTGGTCTTTTCTGCACTTATTTCCATTCCATAGGCTCTGGAGGTGGTGTCAAGCCTCTGTACCAGCTGTTCAAGTTCTTGTTCCTCTCCAGCCAATCCATCAATGTCATCCGCAAAACCAAGGTTGGAGATTGCTCTTCCCCCTATTGTGACTGTGCCTTCGTGATCTGCAAGGGCATCTGACATGATGCGCTCTAGGAAGATGTTGAAGAGTGTTGGAGAGAGTAGGCATCCCTGACGCACACCGATTGTTGTTCTGAACCAGTTTCCGATGGTGCTGTTGTGGAGGACTGCACTGGTAGCCTTGTCATACAGACTTTTGATGACTTCAATAATTTTAGGGCTGATGTTGTACACTCTCATGGTTGCCCACAGAGCTGCATGCCACACTCGGTCAAACGCCTTTTTGAAGTCTACGAACACATGATATAGATGTTGTTGGTGCTGTAGGTATTTCTCGCAGATTATTCTGAGTTTGAAAATCTGTTCAGTGGTACTTCGACCTGCCCTGAATCCTGCTTGTTCTTCAGCTATGATTTGTTCAGCTTGGGGTTTCAACCTGTTGAGTATTATTTTCAGAAGGACCTTGCTAGGATGGCCGATGAGGCTGATGGTGCGGTAATTTTCACATTCCTGAAGGTTATATTTTTTGGGAAAGGTTAAACATACATCAGTCATATCAGTGTTCCCTCCACACACAAAAAATGAGAGTCCCTGGGACTCCCAGGTATAAAATTTTAAGAGTCCTTGTGCAAATTTTGAGAGTCCCCAAATCGGTGGATGAACGGGTTTTGGGCCCAGTCAACCAAGTCAGAAGTGACATGATCGTGTATGATAGAATCAAAGAATGGCTTCACGAAGATTTCTTCTGTTCAGTGAATGGATTGCTTGGAGAAAGTTTACAATGCGCGCGCATGCGATTTTTAGGGACGACAACTCCCGACACAATCTTTAATCGTATGCAATGGCAGTCTCAGTTGGGTTCTGATTCTGATTATGCCGTGAATTAGTTCGCCACTCGTTGGTCGTATTTTTGACTTCAGCGATTCGAAAAAAACGTGTGCGTCCACAGGACGCACACTTGCAAATTTTTCTGCGTCATTTTTCATATTTTGTGCGTAATTGACGCACTACTGTGCGTAATCGGGAACACTGCATATATCACAAGTTATGGAGTCACACACACACTGCAAGAAAGACAAATACAACAGTAAAACAATATAACAGCATTAAAAAAATGATGAGAATGATTAAGAATGTTCAAGTTTCACACCACAACCCCACACATGACCAAAATAATCCTAAACCATCAACACCATGAAAAAAAATTGGGAAAAAAAAAAAAAGATTTTCAAGCTGCTGGAAAAATGAGACCATAAATCCTACAAGCGTAAAACACATGAAGAAACACTTTCACTCAGAGGGACGGGGTAGAGTGGGCGTGAGCGTGGGCTGGGGGAAAAAAAGGAGAAATGTCAACTCTGAACTCAAACCAAACCCAACACCTCTCCACCTAAAACAAATGTAGGTCCTCTACATTTACAAATAAAAAAGCCAGAAGCACAAAACAGGCTGTACACCTTGGGTGGGGGTTGGAGTGGGGGAGAACAGGATTAAGGGAGGTCAACTCAAAAACCCCAAACCCTAACTACAAACACCCCACCACCTGATAGAAGTAACGTCCCCATACCTCAGTTTTGACTCCATTTTCTACCCCTCTTCTTGCATCATCTGCCGCTTTTTCTTTCTTTCCAGACTTTAGCTTTGCAGGCAGCCTTTCCTTGGCTATTTTTCCTACTGCCGATTTTGGTTTTCCCTCATGCTGTTCTACAGCTGATTTAGGCTTCCCTTCACGCTGCCCTACTGCTTTATCTGCTAATTTTGGTTTCCCACCATTCGGCCCTACTGCTGACTTTGGCCTTGCAGCATACTGCTCTACTGCTGGCTCTACTTCAGCTTCTGCTTCAGACTCTACAGCTCTGTCTAGGCTCAGATCTTCTTCGGTCAATGAAGACTGCAAACAGTGATGCAAAAATAAGAATATAAAAAAATAAAAATAAAATATACATACCAGCTAACCTCCCCACACCCCTCCTTATCCTCTCCCTCCCAACACAAAAATCACCATTACCGCTTTCTACAAATGTGATATATAATACATGCAAAGATACTTCATGTTACATGGCTATCATTGCCAAATACACTGCCCAGGCAAGAACTGAACACAAATGACAGAATCATGCAAACAACTAACTTTCTACTGATTGCATTCTGCTAAATAAGAATCAAAATATAGCAAAATACAAGAAATAAATAAATACTAGAATTCATAAATAAAAATAAAACCATACACAACTGCAAAACAGATTTTGGGATAAGCACATGGGATTCACTTACAAGGTTAGTGTAACATTAGATATTATTTACCTTTTCTTTCTTCTTCTCTTCGGCCTTTCTTTTGTCTTCGTAAGCCTTGGCCTTGTCCCTTGGGGTCAGGTCAGTGATGGAGCCAGATTTTTTCTTCAAGTTGGAGCGAAAATTGGATGGTGATTCGGCGGGCGTACCGCTGTAGGAATTGGGCTTTAAGAAACGATTACTGTAGATGTTCTTGGAATCCAGCTGTCTCTCTTTCTCCTGTAAAATAAATTTTGTTAATATTACATTTAAAAAATAATAAATTAGAAAGCGATTGTGCAAGTTTATTGTAATTTCCAGGAGTAGTAACACATTTTTATGTAGAAAACCTGAATCTGTATATAATAATAATAATAATAATAATAATAATAATAATAATAATAATCATAATAACGGATTTTTATATAGCGGGTACTCCAGCCTATGACCAGACTCACCACGCTTTACATAGTCATTACATATAAATACATGCACTCGATAAAACATCACTTTTGCTACAATACACCAAAGACGGAACAGTAAAGGTACAGACTATTTACAACTATGTACATAAATTACAAAAAAAAAGACCGAAATAGACTATTTACAACTATGTGCACAAATGACAAAAAAGACAGAAATAGAATAGCAAAAAACCTATTCACAGCTATTTATATGGTTAGGCCCAGGAAGAAAAACAGTATAAATATTTACAGCCGTGTATACACTTACGGATCAGACATAGACAAAAGATGAGAGAATAGCAGCGGGATACAAATCAATCTGAATAATGCAGTTTGAAGAGGTGGGTTATGAGGGCCTTTTTGAATGCTTGTGTTGATTGTATGTTGCGAATATGGGAGGGAAGGGAATTCCACTGCTTAGGTGCGGAGTAAGCGAATGCACGTTGGCCGTATGTCTTAGTGCGGGTGACGGGAACCTTGAGTGTGCGAGTGTCAGCAGAAGATCTTAAAGTGCGTGAAGGGGAGTAGACAGACAGTAGATCAGCAAGGTAGGAAGGACAAGAATCTGTGAAGAAGTTGTGACAGAGAACAGAGAGTTTGTACTCTATGCGTGCTTGCACAGGAAGCCAATGAAGGGAATGTAGTAGAGGTGTGATGTGATCGCGTTTCTTAGCTCGGAATACTAGTCTAGCTGCTGAGTTCTGAACCTTTTGTAATTTGTCAATGATGTGTTTTGGGGAGCGAGCAAGGAGAGAGTTGCAATAGTCAAGACGAGAAAGGACGAGAGCGCAGACTAGGGTTTTGGTGGCAGGGACTGTAAGATAGTGGCGAAAGGAGCTGATTTGGCGTATGGCCGTGTATGCAGAGCGACAGATGTTGGAGATGTGGTTGTTGAGGGACAGGTCATCGGAGAGAATGTAGCCGAGATTTCTTGCTGAGGATGAGAACTGAATGTTTGTTGTCCCTACTGTAAGCGATGTTGGGAGAGGCGAGAGTGAAGAGGAGGTGTTGTGCTTGTGAATGAGGAGGGCTTCGGTTTTATGGTCATTAAGCTTAAGCTTGTTGAGTGTCATCCATGACTTAATGTCTGTGATGCAGTTCTCCAAAGTCTGAACAGTGGAATTAATGAGAGAGGGGGCGGTGGATTTATACAGTTGTGTGTCGTCTGCAAATGACTGACTCTCAACAGCATGCTTTCTAAGCAGGGGAAGCAGTGGCTTGGTGTACAGAGTGAATAACACCGGCCCTAAAACGGAACCCTGAGGCACGCCGCACACCAAGTCTGCTGTGCTGGAGAAACAGCCATCGACGGCGACTGCTTGTGATCTGTCAGAAAGATATGAGTGGAACCAAGCCAGGACTGAGCCAGAGATTCCAAAGTAGTGTTGAAGAGTGTTAAAGAGAATGTGATGGTCGACTGTGTCAAAGGTGGCTGAGAGGTCTAATAAGGTGAGAACGGAGACGTTACCATTATCTAAGGCAAGCAACAGATCATTGGTTACCTTTAGGAGGGCTGTCTCAGTGCTGTGGAAGGGTCGGTAGGCAGACTGGTTGGGGCAAAGTAAAGCGTTATCATATAGGTAGGCAAACAGTTGTTTGAGAACAATTTTTTCTATGACTTTGGACAGGAAGGAGAGGTTTGAAACAGGTCTATAGTTCTTTAGATTATTTTTGTCTAAACTTGGCTTTTTAAGGAGGGGTTTGATGACAGCCGCTTTGAGCACAGACGGAACAACACCCGAGGACAGACTCTCGTTGATAATGTGGGTAATGGTCGGGAGTAGAGGGTCAAGATTCTCTATCAACATGGGGGTAGGAATGGGGTCGAGAGAGCAAGATGTTGGTTTTGAGCTTAAGATGACTTTCTTGACTTCTTGCTCTGTTATTGGTTGAAAAACTTCCATCTTTGCGGTGGTGAGGGAAGGTGAGAATGGGTTAATGAGTGGGATCTCATGGCTATCAAGAGCGGCCCTTATGTCAGCCACTTTCTGTGTGAAATAATTACAAAATACATCTGGGAGCTGACATGCTGGATGTGTGGATGGGAGTGATGTTGCATTGCTCTTACCCCTTAGCTGATTGCAAATGTCGAACAACTGTTTACAAGTTTCGCTGCTGCTAATTCTGTCGCTAAAGTACCGGGTTTTGGCAGTCTGGACTATTTTAGTGACCCGTTTTTTTTTGCAGCGGTGAAAATCTGCTTGCTGACTTCTAAACCCGATTTGAGCCACTTTTTCTCAGCTTTGCGTCGGTGTTTCTTTGCCTCAGAGAGCTCGTCCATAATAGACTCGTACCAGGGTGCTGAGCGAGTTGCCTTGACCTTTTTCTGGGCCACGGGAGCGTGCCGATCAAGCACCGCATGAAGTGTACTATTCAGCTGATCCACAGTGGGGCATAGTTCTGGGGTCACTTTAGCGGTAAGCTCTTGCTTGAAAGCATCACTATCCATGGTACACAGGCTGTGAGCCTCCCTGAACATGGGGGGAGGAGGGGGGGCTGCAACGCTTAGTTCGCACATGACACAGAAATGATCAGATGTTAATTCCTGGGTGACTGAAGTTGATCTAACAACATTATCCTGAGGCCTATGCATAACCCAATCTATGATGTGACCACGGCTGTGGGTGGGTTCTGTGACTGACTGAGAAAGACTAAACTGATCTAAAAGTTCAATCATTTTTAGGTGGAAGGTTGCTGGGCTTGGTCAAAGTGAAAGTTAATGTCTCCTAGAACTATGTATGTTCCTGACAGTGTGTTGCAATAATCAAGCAGGACTGGAAATTCTTGGTGGAAAAATTGCATCAGTTAATTTATTTTTCTTGCTTGGAAAGGTGCGATATATGCATATTAAGTGAATGTTCTGCTGTGGAACGGACAGGCTAAGGTGAACAACTTCAAAGGACGAGTGAGTGAATGCGAAGTCTGTAATGAAGCCAAGGTGACGGGACAGACTGTTTCTGTAAATGATAGCGAGGCCACCACCGCGATTTGAGCGAGGCAACGAACATACAGAATAGCCAGAAGGGGTTAAATCAGAGCATTTACCCTCGTCACCAGTCTGCCGAAACCATCCAGTAATTTTTAAATGCCAAATTCTAACGTTACATGTCAAAGAATGGAAAATCCAATACCCATGCCAGGGAGAGCTGACTGGAGGACAATAACCTGCTTTGGCCAAAATTTCATACAGACAACCTGACAGGTCAAGGGACTAAATAGGTTAATAGATTTTTAGATAGAAACAAATAGATGGAAAAACAGACACCTGTAACCAATCCCATACCTAGCAAGTTATTTTAGTCTAAAAGACAAGCCTTTTCAACACCAAACTGTTGGTCACAAGCAAAGGCAATATTCAAAAAGAATGAGTGTGCAGCATCCATCATCCAACAGTGGCAAGTTGGGTCATGAAGGTCAGACAAACCTTCAGCGCTGTCTCCAATCTCTGGTTGTTTTCTCTGGCATCATCTAGTTGTTTTTGGGCATCTTTGTAGCGTGCTCGCTCAATTCCCAGCTCATGACGGTGGTTCTTCTTCAGGATCTCCAAGTGCCGTTCCAACTCCTGCGAGACAGAATTTAAAAAAAAACAACCTGTAATTCAAACAGTAACTGTCCGTGCAAAAGTTTAGGTACAGTCTCTTTTTTGGTTTTTTGAGATAAAATTGTCAAGAAGTGCTTAGTGCAAATTACATGTCGTTTTGAAAATGCATATTTTATACGTTCACTGGATCTAATGCTACCAACGTTCGACACTTATCTCGCCAATTAGACATCATATATTGAAAGAAAAATATTTGAGATTGTTCTGTTTCTCACAATTATTGGATCATATCTTTTTAGTGTTAGTAGGTTTAATTAAAACAACAACAAAAACAACTAGCAGACACACAGACCTTGACTTTGACCTCGTTTTCTTCCACAGCCAGTTCAGCGGTGCGTAACCGTCGGTCTAGCTCACTCCTCTCCGCCAAGTCTTTCTGTTCTGACAGAGCCTTGTACTTCTTCAACTTGTTCTTTGTGGCTTCCAGTTCGTCTTCCGCATCGCGCAGGTAGCGGTCTGTCTTGTCGTGTTTCTCTTTCATGCGTCGGAGTTGTTCACGAAGGCTTCGTGCTTCGTTGTTGTGTGAGGCGATCATCTGAGGCAGCTCGCTCTCCCTATCTTCGTACTTCTCCAGCTTTCTCTCCTGTGGGCAGATACAATAATTGAAATGAGAAAAACTGTTAGCAGATCCAAACACAAACGATTTTATAAACTGCATAAAGGCTAAACAGTATAAAGAATAAACACACACACATTTTCTTCCCTGACTTTTTCTTAACAATAATACACTTCAATAAGAAGATTCCATGTTTATATTTACCACATTGCATACTCCCATGATCAGAAACTACTAACGGATGAATGTGTTTGTGAGTGCAACTGGTAACCAATAATTAAACCTCTGTGTCCATACAATTTATCTAGCCACCTGAAGCAGGCTATCTCACGCACCTTTATAAACCAAATTGCCACTGCCGCCATGACAATAGCCTCCACTACAAAATAATATGTTCAGTTGATGACAATTTTTCTGTAGTAACTGTGGACTTAGTTCTTGAGTCAGTCTGATATCGATGGTCATGATGATAATGGTGCAGCTGTGCTTCCTGCTGATGATGAATGAGAAAAGATAGGGAGTCTGTGGGATCTGCTTGCTTAAGCAATCTATTTGTCACAGGGAAAGCAGTGGTTGCGGGTTTCGGCCATGAATATTAGGCATTACTCAGGCTGAGGCAGTCATACCCGTATCTGGAGTAAAGGGGGACAGGATGATGGTAGAGATAAGTACAGGTGGGCAGCCTGGATAGTTATTTGCGAGAGGCTGGAATGTCATGGGCCACAGTTTAGATTGAATAAGAGTGAACGAACAAAGTCTTGCTGCTACATAACAAAATAGAAAAAAGCTTTGGTGTGATGCCGTTTGCATTTCAACCTTAGTGGATCAAGCCTGGGAGTGGGACTAAACAACACATTGTGTTATAGTTCTGCGTCAAACCATTGGATTTGGGGACCCGGGTTGTGTAGTCTCATCCTTTTCATGCTAGCTTTCAAGCAGTGTGTGTGTGTTCAGGAAAATTAATCTTGTCGCAAGTCAAAATAGTTCACCTTTGAATAAAGTAGAAAAATTATAATGCTGTTGTAAATAATTGCATTGTTCTTTCCCTTTTTGTGTCAGTGAGAGCTGTACCTTCATTTGTGGTGCACGCGCTGTGAGTGAAGCCTATCTCATGCATTACAAAAATGCAGTAAATAGTCACAAAAATTAATTGGTTTTATTGATATCACACCTTTATCCAGAGAATTATGATTTAAAAAAAAATAATATCATCTATATATATATGAATCAAGTTGCCATTATGTCCCATGTCATTTTGATATATTATATTAGTAATTTACTATACAGGTATCATCATAAAAGATTTTCAAAACATTTACGTTCTAGTACTTTTTTTCATAAGTCGCAACAACTAAGAACAGTTTTGATTCTAAATTTTGTATTGCATGCGTGGCAAGGATTACATTTCAGATTTGCTAGCTTGCAGTGGAGGGGAGATAATCTGTATTGTAGTTGTAGTAACTGCGGACCTTAGTAAAGATGCTTGATGTATCATCAAGTATGCTTTCAGATTGAGCTTATTTTCATCATCAACGTTGTCTTCGACATTATTTTCTGGTTCTCTGTCTCCTTTGTTTTTCTCTTTGTTGTTCATGCTTTTCGTGGGTGGACAACATCTGGGTGGTGGCACAGTCGAACTAGTCGACCTTTGGCTTGGACGGCGCTGGATGATGTGGGGTCTCAGGAAGTGAAGGGAGCACCCACTTAGATGGCTGAGAAGACTGCGTCTATTTCTCTCACCGCCTTAGTTCACGTGACTAAAGTTACATTTAATTTTTTCGCTCTGAGAACACTGAACAGACAAATTTCAAATTCAGCAATTTTTTCCCTTCACTTTTGGTGATTGTATAACTGGCTAGTTTTGTTTTGATTTGTTTTACACGAAGATTGGGGAAGGGAGATTATTTCTTTTTGCTTTGGGAATCTGTTTTGAATAATTATTATTTTAAATCTTTAAATAAAATGTGTTGTGTATATTAGTAAGAGTAGTATGTATGAAAGATGGAAACAAACATGCACGCATATTCTGACAAGTAAAGTCAAGTGTGAAACCAAATTCACATGACATTGTTGTTGTCCTACAGCGTGCCCTGTGACCTTTACTTGCACCAAAGGTCCACTGTGCTTCCAACTGTTGTTAAAAAAAACTAAAAAACTAAAAAAGCACTGTAGTTATTATAACTGTTAACAAAACAATGAATACCAATGAAATGTCGGTCCTCACCTGCTTGTGCTGCATGCGTTTGTACAATTTGTTTTCATCCAGCACCACTCTCATCTGTTTGCGCATATCTTCCAACTGGTTCTGAAGGTCATTCATTTTCAGTCTGGAAGCCGATAGCAGGCGTTTGGTCACCCCGTCCACATGTGTGTCAGACTGAGCCTTGCTAGTACGACCCCCACGGCCCTTTTGACCCCTGCCTTTCCCTCCCCGCATCTTCCCTGCAAAGAAAGAATGCAAGACAAGTTAATGTGATGTCTCAATGTAGTAAATAAATATTGTTCAATATTGTTTCAATTTTGCACCCTCAAATGCAGTCATACTACCTATCTATCTATCTATCTATCTATCTATCTATCTATCTATCTATCTATCTATCTATCTATCTATCTATCTATCTATCTATCTATCTATCTATCTATCTATCTATCTATCTATCTATCTATCTATCTATCTATCTATCTATCTATCTATCTCTCTCTCTCTCCACAAATTAAATATTTTTAAATACATGAATATCCCTAATCCATCAAAAACTAAAATACAAACAACACCCTTTTCCAATTTACAAAGGATTACTTCAGTAACATAATTATATGGTTTAGCTTCTCTAATTATGCTTTATGCTAACAATAAATGAATCCGCAGTAAACTTCATTTAAAAAAAAAAAACAGTAATGAATAATGGTTAACACGCAAAAAGGAAATTTTTCGCCCAAAACACCTGAGCACTGATCAACAAATAATTAGATAAACAGTGTAATAACATAGCAAAAAAGAAACAAAACCACCAAACTATCCAACAGCATTGAGTAGCAAGGAATGAATGAAAACAATGTTGTCTACTCAACACTTCAAACAATGCTGTAAAAGGTGATGAAACCACAACATAAATCCTTTCCCTGCCCAACACAAATTGATCAATTTTGTACAAATGATAGAGTACTATATTCAGGTTGACGGTCTGGAATGCAGAAAAAAATAATATGATCCTTACATAAATGCAAAGCAAAGCAAATTGCTGACAAAAATAAAATGAAAGCCCCCTACTCTTTCGATTGAGTGAATTAGCTGAGGTCTAATCTGTGCACACACAAATTGTATGGCATGGAACTATCCTGATTCTCATCTCCTAGACAGGCCAGTGCCAGCTTTTTAAAAACACACCCAGCAAGCACGAGGTTCATTCTCTCTCATCCCGGGTCAGCCAGGATTAGCTCAGTCATCTGGGCGTCAAGACGATGAGCCTAAGGCAGTACAATGGATGTCACAGGCAGCTTGAGCTACAGCCTGTATCGGCCAGCGCCTTGACCAGCTCTGGAGCTGGAAAAGCGCTATATAAGAACTATAACAAAATATATAAGATATGCATTGTTAGCTCAACAGATATTTTATTCCTTCCTTCAGTGGAAAGAACAGGCAAAGAACAGCTTAATTATAAGCATTAAAACGTTACTTTTATGACCACTTAGCAAGATCGTGTCAAGACTAGTGGTCCCCATAAATGCTTCAACTTCAAGGCGAGAACAGAAAAGGAATGATCCGATCGACTGCCTAAACATATATAGATGAATTAAATGATGATTGCTGACAAAAATAAAGCCCTAAATTCATGAACAGACTTAAACAAAAAGACGAGTAGCCTCAAGCCTGTCTTTACTATGAAATGCCATGCTAATTTGTACAAAATAGGGCAACTGACCATTATATCTCTCTTTTTTTCTTCAGCCACACTCCCCTACTATAGTTCTACCATCAATGGCCAGAATTAGGTATTCAGTCCTCTCTAATCACAACGTGGAAACTAATACTGTTAGCAAATAAAGGAGCAGCTTTTCAGTTGCCATAAAAGTGTCAGGAGTTATATGTCAACTTTGCAGCAAAGACTATCTTGATTGCTAAAAGCACCCGTGTCAATACATGGCACAGTACTAGTTTTGAAGGAAAATGTGGGACTGAAATAACTGAAGTTTTTGTGCTCTTTAAAAAGATCTGACTTTGAGCTGAAGAGTGTAATTTGGTTTAATAACAGTTTGTAAACGACACACCTGTAAAAAACAAACAACTCAATTTCAATAACATATTTTATATAAATATATTACTCGCCAATAACAAACAGAAGTTTGTAAAAAGCAATCCAATAACATTAACAAACATTACTTTATCAAAATGAAACCAAACACCATCAACAAAATGTAAGCAATGATAGTGCTAACTCCAATAAATTTTTGCCAAGTTTATGTCCGTAATCTTCAAAAATGGGAACACAGAAAACTGTCGTGGTCTTGCTGAGGTGTAGCCTGGTGCAGTTTTAGAGGTAATATTCTCATTCATTTCCTCTGTGTAAATTGAACAGAAATGATCACATAATCATCCTAAAAGTGGTGCAGTGTAGTCTATTAAATTTACTGATACACAGAAAGTAATGACCTTTTGTTAAGCTATTTCCATTCCCACTGAAATATGTACTTATACAATTTTTATGTAATTTATGTATTTATTATTTTCCTACTCACCCCACCTTCTCAAATTCTTGTGATGCTTAGTGTGTGTGAAAATTTAACTGCATGTTCGGTTGTGCACTATATAAGTTAGATCACGACAAAGATGATGATGATGATGATGATGATAATGATGCTTTTATTATTATTATTATTATTATTATTATTACTCTTTAATTAAAAAATAATGTCAATAACGGCAGTAGTATTTATGAGCGGCAATGCAAAGCCAACCAAAATATGCTAACTTCACAAACAAGTATGACTCAATCACATCAACACACACACAGAGCAAATATGACTCAATCACATCAACACACACACAGCTAAACAAATTCAAGCAATGCAGTCAACATCAGCTAATGCAGTTCACAAAGAACAACATTCTTACCTAAAGTACACACCTTTGAACCATCATAGCTCGGTTCTTCAAGGTGATACTTAATGAATTAGCTGCGCACTTACAACTGTAATCAATTTAATTTTCTGCAGTAACTCCAGTCATAATGATAACTTAATTTAGTCCTAAAGACATAAAATGATAGCAACTGTTTTTTCTCTTGCCATATACGTTTGTCTGAGTAGCAGAATTTGTTTTTGGTAGTGCCTTTGTTTTCTGGGGTAGATGGGTGGTGTTGGTGGTAATAAGGGGAAGGTGGGGTCATTTTTTTTTAAAGTCTGAAAGAAAGTTTCATATTCTCAGCATAACCTTGAGACTTACCATTGCTTGGATAAAGAAGAGTTGCCCTGCCATAGGGGTATCGGTTCTTGCCAAACCCTTGCCATGGTAATGTGAACATGATGCTTCTAATGTTGTTTATACACAATTTTCACAGAATACTCAATTCTCATATTAATGTTTACTGTAGAAATCACATCTATTCCAACATGATGTTCTTATAGATATTAATTGTGACATGCTCATTTTATTTCCAGCTGTGCAACCAAAGACTCAACAACAATTGTTAAAATAATTTAGCGCTTGAATAAATGTGAATAAGTCAGAGATCATTACACTTGTTGTACCAATAGCATAAACTACAAAAAGAACAAATAATCGTCTCTGCAAATGCTTCCTCACACACACACTATTCAGAAAGCACACAAATGAACCCAGTGTTGTTCATTTTCAGTGAAACAGCCAAACAAAGCTGTCATAACAAATTAATACCTTAGTCTGCACACCAAACAGCTCAAAGAGTAAAAGGAAGAGTTCTATCTAATCTTCCTGCAGCTAAAACAACCTCTATAAACCTCCCTACAGCCAAAACTGCCTTACAGACTAGCAATGTTATGTCTTAAAGGTCTGGTGGGCTTAGCACTCACTGACCCATATAGAGAAACTGCAGAAAATCCAAATAATGCATGGTACAAGTAGGTCCAAGCTGCTGTTTATCAAGTAGCCAAACAGACTCCAGAAGTCAATCAGCCACTAGCAACAGCAGAATGCAATCACTTGCTACACACTTTCTTCCATTCAATATGTAGTTCTGTTGTTGTGAAGTACAGTATGTAACTAAGCAGTACTGCAACGTTTATTCCTTATACTGTAATACAACAAGTCCACACCCAACAAACAGTATTATAATCCATTTAGTCGAGTGTTTTTGTTGTTGTTGATTTTATTTGTTACTTTGACATAGACTTGTTGGAACTACCATACACACACAACAGATAGAAAATTCATCAAAATAGTATGAAGTCTACAATATTTATTAAAATATTTATATATAATGTAAACAAAACCGTCACAAAATATAAAACATAGCTTTTTTTTTTTTTTTTTTTTTTTTTTTTTTTAATGGGGAGAATTAAAACCTCCACACACACAAACACACTGACCAACAGCATGGCATTTCAATAAGCTCTAAAGCTGTGTGCATTATAGATTAAAAAAAACTAACTAATTGGCACTCCTAAAGGTTTTGCATGAAGCACTCTACTGGCAACAAATTATCAAATTTGCACTCACTGATATAAGATACCCCCACTTTTACATTTCTAACCCTCTTCCACACTGCATGTGACTTTCTCTGCCACGCTACCACTGATCTCTTTACATTAACCCTATCAATGCCCAACTGACAGTGACCCTAACATTCACCCTGTCAATGCCAGTATCCCCTGTGACACTGTCCTCTTCCTGGTTATATTGTTCAGTGTGAAACACTATAGTGTATACAGTAATATGATAAGAACAACACATGACCACCCAAGTAAATAAAACACTGAAACCAGTTTGTTCTGACAACTTTATACAGTGTACAGACTTAACATAAACCAACAATAATGTACCATATGCAATCTTGTTACATATATGAATTGTTCTTAGATAGTGCTTTTCCAGCTCAAAGAGCTGCTCTATGTGCTGGTTGAGAATAGAATGGAACCCCTCCTACATTCTCTCCACTGGCTTCCTGTATCTCAGAGGATTACCTACAAAATCTGTACTTTCTGTTACAAGTGCGTCCATGGGATTGCCCCTTCCTTCCTCACCCAGAACATTCACTTCTACAAGCCATCTAAAAAATATTTGTTATTCCTCTGAGACCCTCATGCTACAAATATCCTGCTACAAACTCTCTTCTGCAGGCTGTCAATCTTTCTCAGAGCTTGGTCCTTCAATTTGGAACTCTCTTCCTCTCTCTCTTCGCAGCTCTCTAAACATAGTCACTTTCAAGTCCAACTTGAAAACTCATCTCTTCTTAAAAATATCTGATCTTGCTTCCAATCACCATCATCATTCCTTCTTTTGTGATTCAGACCAACGCTGCCACACCACACTCCTTAGCTTCTTTCTTTCTTTCTCCCCATCCTTCCCTCGTCTTTTATAGTTTACTTGCACAATTTTTTTCATGTTTGTGTTATGTCATGGCATAATTTATGGGTGTATCATTTTTGTTTCACTTCTTTTCGTTGGTGTTTCGATGATAACCTTAAGTATAAATGCGTGAGAACTACACTTTGAACTGTCACTGGGAAAAAGCGCTATATAAATACCCTTATTATTATTATTATTATTAATTCAAGACACCTATGGTGCCAACTTTCTGATTGAAGTGCATCCTTCCACCTCTGATGTATGTCATACAAACTGTGATCTGATGTTTTAGTTCCAACAAACTGCTCATGTATGTATGTTTTACAAATTCTAATGTGATGTACACTTACAAACTCTAATCTGACATACTTCTACAAACTATGATCTGTTGTATGAAGTCCTACAAACTGTGATCTGGATTGAGTACAATGTTTTACAACCAAATATGATGTGATATATTGTGATTAATAAACTGTTATTATCTAATCTCACAAGAGAAATACTAACATACCTTTGGGTCATTGGGTAGAGAGATGTTAGAGACTTCCCTTTCCCTGGGCCAGCTTAGTGATGATGGTGCCTCACTGCCTTACTTTCCCCAGTTGTAATCAAGGCCAGCTTAATGATGATGGTGCCTCACTGCCTTACTTTCCCCAGTTGTAATCAAGGCCAGCTTAATGATGGTGCCTCACTGCCTTACTTTTCCCAGTTGTAATCAAGGCCAGCTTAGTGATGATGGTGCCTCACTGCCTTACTTTCCCCAGTTGTAATCAAGGCCAGCTTAGTGATGATGGTGCCTCACTGCCTTACTTTTCCCAGTTGTAATCAAGGCCAGGTATAATAACGATTGGGGTAGATACCGCTAATCATTTACCCCCATAACTAAAGCGCAGCTTGCTACTACAGCACCTTTAGCATGCTCAGTGCACTATACAAGAATAGTGGAGGACAGAGCTACCTCTTAGCTAGTAAACTACAAACATACCTGTAGTACATTAGTCAATTTTGTTTAAAGGCTAGCCGCTTTCTCTTCTTTTCATTAGACTTCATCATAGTGGATTCTGTAGACTTGACTTAACAGTGAAGATTCTGTAGACTTGACTTATCAGTTAAGATTCTGTAGAATTGACTTTATCATAGTGAAGATTCTGTAGACTTGTAGACTTTCTAAATAAAATGCAGTAAGTAACTGAGGGTGTTATTTCTTGCATAATACACCAGAAACACCCACTGGTCACAGTTTTTACAGGCCGCCTGGAAGGTACGTGCCATGCTGTATTGGTATGTTAATTTGCATTGACTTGGATCCCGGAGAAATAGAACTGCAATAAACACACTGCCGCATGTGGAGAACTCACAATCAACCACCTTGCCAGCTAAAAAAAAGAGAAAGTACCGAGCTAGCATAATGGCACAAAAGAAGAATTTGTAAAAGGAGAAGGAAGAAGGTAGGTAAGATGGAGGTGGGGAGACCTAAGAAAGAAAGACTGAAAAAAAATTAATGAAAGAGAAAACTCTGTTGTTATATGGTTTACATGTCGAAACTTTGAAGTGGAAAAGGTGGTCAAACTACATGTGTATCTGGCAAAAGAACAATTTGGCACACAAAGCCATTTTTTTTAAGTTTATCTCCTTTGTGTGAAGAAATTTAGACCAAATTCACGCCAACTCTAGGTTAACCAGGAGGGATCAGAAAAACTGATTTTAACTTATCTTTATTGATCAAAGCTTTGGTGGGAAACTTTCACAACATGTTATACTATATATGAATAAATATTATACCAGAAGGGCAAAGCCTATATGACTCACATGCTTCTTATGAAACGTGCAATGTTAAACATCAAAATGACTGCCAAGAAAAAACAAACATAAGGAAACAGTGGCATTAAAATGCAATGTAATACCGACTTTGTTCTTTCTATGCTCTTGACCTTGAGATGACCTTGACCTCCGGCTTCAAATACACTCATGTAATATTAAATACACTACAGCAAAAGTTGTATTATGCCATTAAAAAAACAATTACCTTGGGATGACCTTGACCTTCACATGACCTCCCATGCTCATGTATGATCAAATAACCCAATGTTGTTGCATACTATGGTTCTATGAGTTAAATAGAGCCATTCCACTGTATGATGACCTATTTAAAAAAATGTTTTTAGCAAGGCCTAATAATGACCTTGACCTTCAAGATCAACGTAAAAGCGGAACATGTATGAAAGATTAATCTATCATCTCTAAATCCTATCCTATTTGTAACTCGAAGGTCGTTGTGGCACCACAGATGATCGTTTAACCTGCGTACTCCATCTTTCTCTGTCCTCAGCAACCCTCATGTCAAGCCAGTCCATTCTCGAATGTTGCCCCTCCACCTCTTTTTCTGTCTCATTCTGCCTCCTTGCAATGTGCCTTGCAGGATGGTCTTTGTAAGGCCTGATGCTCTGGTGACATGGCCATACCATCTGAGTTTCCATCTCTAAATACAAGTTTTAACTTTATATGTCAAATAGTTTTGGGTCAAGGTCACTTCAAAGTACCTATACAGACTTTGGACGGCTCCAGTGCCCTTGACCTTGGTGTGAGGTTGACTAAATGTGCACAAGATGTGTGTCTCATTGATATCCATCAAGCATCAAAGAAGCATAAGTTCAATATTAATAACTTAGGAAAAAAAAAGAAATTTTGTGAAACATTTTCATTTTTGTGACTAACATTTGTTGACTCTGTGATCGACCTTCACCTTGAAGTGAATTTATTCATTCACTGATCATTTTTGGGCTATTTAGAACTCATCTTGCACAGATTTGCAAAAATCTGGATTTTTTGTGTTTTTGGTGAGTACACAGACTCATATTGCTATGCATGCGAGTCAAAAACTTAAGCACATTTTAAAATTTCTCTAGCGATTGAAAGAAGCTTAGGTGAAAACATTTCACACACTATTTAATATACTATAGCTACTATTAATAAAATTAATGTTGGAATAAAGTTGAAGTGCACTTGAAAAACCTCTAGTGATGTCAATAAGCATAAAAGTTCCTTGTATAAATGAGGAAAATAAATCATCTTAAATCTTATATCATTCTTCTCTCTTGTTCTGGATATGTGTGTGTGTCACGTATATGTTTGTATATGTCCAAGTGTGCATAGGCATGACTACAATATATCTACAGGTGTGCCGGAGTGTGTGAATGCTTTTTAGTGAAAACAGTTAACAATACACGCTTCAATTTTTTAAAATTAAAACATTTGTAGACTGTAAATGCAAAGATGTCATCCTTGGAGTAGTTACTCACTTTATGAGTTCTATTACTTTTAACAAAATTCACGTCCAAACTACAGTTCTATTAGTACACACACACCTGCGCGCACACACACATACAAAACCCAACAATATTTTTACCCTATGAAATTATGTTTGTACACACTGACTGATTAAGCCTTTGTGATTTGTTTAACCTGAAGGGCATATAGTGGAGTCTCAACTTTCATACAACAGTCAACACACACCCAAGCAGCAGTTTTGTATTACCGAAACATTTGATGGGTGTGATGACTAAAGTTCAGGGTGGGGTCACAGCATGGTCTATAGTATAGTTTATGTAAAGACTCTGGCTCTACCTTGCATTCCATACTGCACGTCATAGTCTATAGACACTACATAGGTTCTTAGGGTTCTAGACCCCATAATACAAACCAGCCAGTAGCAACTCTCAACACTGCCTATAATGCTGGCAAACTGCCGCTTATGATAAGTTGATCAGTGGCGTTAGCTGTTACTTGACACACAAGCCAAAGTGATAGGTCAAATTGCATTGCCTTTATAATCGCATGCAACTTTTACAATAATGTACAACATTTTAGATGCAGTCCAAAAGCATTTCAGATCTGGATTTTAGATTTTGCATACTACCACAGAAAAAAATGCTATTATTTATTAAATTTTTGATAGTACCAAAGACAGAAAGCCATGTTAAAATAATCAATGTATAGTCCAAATACTGTTTGGACTGAGATATTAGATTATACTAAAGACAATATGCCATTTAAAAAAAAAAACAACCCATACTTTAACCTGTATATGTGAAGTAAATAAAGCGGCTTTCTTAGTGAAAGCATGGCAGCTGCGACACAGCAGCACCCAGGCGGAACATTGGATCTTTGTTATTTTACTTTTGAACATATAATAATATATCATATATCTAAGCAAAAGTCTATATGCCCAAGGAGATCTTTCCCATCATGCTAGTTGCCATCTACATTGTGAAAGAAAGTGGCTTCTCAGTGAAAGCATGGAAGCCGCAGTGCAAAAACCAGGATGAAGTCCCACCATATGCTGATAAGTCAACTCTACACTGAATGTCCCACCCGCCATGCACTGAAATAACCACCATTGGAGCAAACAGTATGGTAACTAGTGCTTAAGGCATTGGCAGTTTCGAGGTTGATGGCAATTACTTGGAATCGAACCAGGGAGCCCTGAAAAGTGATCTCTATTGATTGAGCCTTCTGATTATATATTATGAGCTGTTCTATTCACCTAGTTCCTTCAATAGAAATGGGTCAAAACCTGAAAACACCCATACACTCACACGTACACGCTAACAGAGGTGTATGTGCATACACATACACACACACACGCTCATGTACACACATACAATTATTTTTCCTTCTTTCTATCACACACACTAACACAAGTGCTCACACACACGCCAAAAGTCCCTATCTTCATTTTTGTTCATTTCACTCCTGAATGCCATATCTGTTCATTTCATTATTAAAAATTTGGGAGACAACCCAGTGAATCTACCTATTATCTCCCCTGATTCAGGAATCATTAAAAATTAAATTAATTTTACCTTTTTTAAATCTCTTTTCATTCATTTTCTTGTTGATTTTAAGAACTACCAACATCGAAAAGTTATTAAATAATATATAATAGACATTTTCGCTTAGAACTAAAAATTTTCGAATTTTAATTTCATGAAAAAACAATTTAAATGAAACTTTTATACCTGCCCTAGCATACTACAATATGCTGTGAAACTGTGAAACTTCCTGAGGTTATAGTAATGTTGTTGTTGTTGTTGCACCAATTTTTATTCATCAGATTAACATAAGTTGTACTGATACTTATAGTAATGAAAATTAAGAGGTATAATTTGCCTAAAATAAAATAAGAATGTTAGGGATTAGCTTTTAACAAAATTAAAAAAATTAGGACACTAACACATATTCAATTTTTACAGCCTAAAGTTAAGTGTCGGATAGCGCAGTGGTTGGAGCACTCGCTACTGTGTCGCAAGTTAAGCATCGTCCAGTGCGGTTAGCACTTGGATGGGTGACCGCAAAACGTGAAGCGACAAATAACAACGCCCCCAGTTGACTCAACTGTGATTGAGTACCTACTCTCTTGAGGGTGGGGAAGGTAAAGCAGCAAGGGAGAGAGATGGGCATCACCCTCATTACGCTGGCCCAAGATAAGTGTGATCTCCAACATCACGCTCCCCTACGGCCACAAGGCTATGGGACTACCTTTACCTTTACCTTTTTAAAGTTAATAAAATAAAAAAAAGAACTTTTCCATAACATACCCACTAAATCACAATAAACCCCTAAAACAAATTTATCAGGATCTTCCTCTCAGTATGGGAGAGGCTTTTACATTATTGAGTTTTAAAATTATCAAAGAAATTAAGCTCCAAACATTGACACTTGCTTCTGAAAACCAGAAATACATGTAATAGTGAACTGATTCTCAAGAAGTATTAATGTTGTCTTAGACTATAAGTATAACCATTCAATGATTACTACCACACAAGTAACAACATGCACCTATACTCAGCAAATCAGAACGCAAACAGCAACTAATCCTAACACAAACACGGTGGGATTACAACAGACACCTCAACACAATTCTGTTATGGAATGGGTTGTACCATCTTCAAGACAATGCCTAGGACAGAACCTACAAAATTGAAGGCTTTCATATTAGACAAAGAAAGACATTTAAGCATTCAACTTCCATATGGCTACATCTACATTCACATACAACTGTTGAGAAAATAGGAAGCGGATATTCATAAATTGTAAAAAAATTTAACTTTTAGGTCATAAATAATCAACAGTATTTTAACAGTGAAAAGTAATTCAGAATGTGAAATGTTCAGTAACTAAATACTTATCTGTTTTAAAAACTAGACTCGTAAATAATATGTTGGTATTGGGCTATCAAACAGCCAAACATTGATTATTAATTTAGCTAAAATTTGCTTTCAATTTGCAGGCTTCTTGTTCTCCATACTAAACAGCAAAACCCACACAAAAGACGAACACACAAGAACACTTCTACGCAAACAGAACACTCAGAATACACAACAACACACATATTTACACAAGAACATACACATATACTCTGAACACACAACTACACACACACACAAAACTCACATACACACACAGACACAAACATAAACACGCACACACAAATACACACACCTGCTCGATATATATTCAAATGGAAAATATATATATCTCAGTTATCTGATTTATGTTCATACTTTTATAACATTTTGTTGTTCAGACCATAAGTTACAAATAGAATTAGGAAGGCGGGAAAGTGTAATAAGGAAAGAAAGATTTTGTAGGCACTGTAATATGGATTCTATTGGGGCTAAATTTCCCTTTAAATTTTTGAGTGTCCAAAAACATAAGCACATTGAATAAACAGGTGTTATTAAAATTGATTAAATTTATAACATTAGGAATGGGAGTACACCAATAATATTAACAATATTGGCAATTTATGTTATTGTTGTGAATGTTAAAGTTGGAATGTTAGTAATGTTAATGTTGTTGTTTTTTACAACTGAATTATGATTTATGTATTTTTGTATCCTCCACACCCCAAAAGGGGTGAGTAATGGGATTAAATCTTGAATCTTGGAAAATGATCATGATGAATAATATGATCTTAATCAGTTTCGAAGTTAGTCAATTGGTGCATGCAGGAAACATCAAGTCAGTGCATGCACAACCAATAGCTTACCTCCTGTTTTAGCAACACTATATGCATTGAACTCAGAGCCATAAAGCACTCCTGAAAATGACACGTGTTTTTAGTGTTTTTAGCAAATTCTACACACACACACATGCAGACACACAAGCCAAATGCACTTACACACAATCACAAAAATCTTTCTCCTTTCCTTTAATTTTTTTTTCCAGCCACCACATTTGAATATCATTAATCTATAAAAGTACACCAAATACTGGCAGGGCCATTGCTCTTCACTGTTGGCATTGTCACAGTTCCTTACTTCCTACCTACAGAAAATATATCCATAAAGCAATCATAAAAACCCCGCTAAAATTTTAACAAATACAAATAAATATCCATTTACCATCAAATTTCCACAACCAGCTCAGCCACAATAAATGAATACACAATACATCCTGGTCACTCGCCCTGTGTTGACATTGCAGGACGATTAACAACTAACAAAATGAAAGAAATGCTGGAATGGAATTATTACCAAGACAACAAACATTTGGCATAGAGGTTAAGTTTGACTAAAAGCGACTTTTGTTATTACTAATACAGCAAACACAAGCTCAGAGCTTCTCAAGGTGCTGGCCATTGGCATTAATATCCTGCATGCACAAAACAGTGACCCGAAGTCAGGATTCGAACCAACGTCACCAAAGACGGATGTACTCAAGGCTTGAGCCCTGACTAAGAGCTATCCCTGCTGCCATATTGCTATGACTATTGTAGTCTATACTACAAAATCAAACAACCCAGTTTAGCCCCAATAGATAAAAAGACAAAGGTTAAAGGTAAAGAAGTTTTGTTTTGGGTTTGCATGAGTGAGAAAGAGTGCAGACAACATGTAATGGTTCATTGTTACCTGAAAAACACTCTCATCATAAACATGTTGATGTCCAGCGCTTACGTTTTCTCAGTATTCAGCACTAGACACCCTATAATCCTTAGTTAGTTTTAGTATTCAAATCTCACCTCTGTTGGCTGGCGATCGTTGCTTTTCTGGTGCTGACTTCACTACAGCTTCATCATCGCTTTGAAAATCCTCGCTGTAATCATCATAATTGTCATCGTCACTGTAGCGATGTGCCATCGTCCTCTTTCTTTTTTCCTCTCACTCTTTAAACACTGGCACTATTGCTGTGTACACAGCTTACTAGGACTATGAGAAAACCATGATGTATGATACAGTTTATGCACCACTAACAAACTAATAGCACATTTTCTCGTTGATGATATCTACACAGCCTTTAGTGTAAACTGTTGGTCTTGTATGTCTTGTCTTGGAACCACAGTCATGTACTGTCTGAAAAAAGAAAAATATTTGTTTTAATAACTTAAAAAAAAATGTTTGAAATAAAATTTTAAAGCTTGGTTTTATCTGACGACTCCTTGTTTTGTTTTTATCTTCCTTTTTTTTTTCTGCCTATTTACAATGTTAGGGTCCTATCCTATCTTATTACGTAAAGTTCTCCAAAAGTTGTTGGGGCACCACAGATGATCGTTTATCCAGCATACTCCATCTTTCTCTTATGGCCACTCAATGTCAAGCCTGAATGTTGTCTTCCCACCTCTTTAAAGGCCTGATACTCTAGTGACATGGCCATACCATCGGAGTTTCCGTTTCTTCACCACTGTCGATGTCAGCATGTCATCGTAGTGTGCAATGGCTTGTGCACACCAGCTCAATGCCTATGTGAGCAGCACTCTTTGGTTCCCCCACATTTTGCTGGCTGCAGGCTATTTATAGCTTGCCTACACCCTCCCTTCCAGTGAAAGGAAAGGAAAGAAGCACCGGCGAAGCTATCGGCGAAGCTGAACTAGCCTCAAAACCTAAAAGCTTTGGTTGAGTCGGTGTGTGTGTGAGGGTCTATCGGACTTCATCGTTGGTGATGTGCTGGGTATAGGAAATGCACAGAAGTCTTCTGTAACACCTCATCTCCATGCTTTGTATCCTTCATTGTAGATCTGCTGTGAGGGTCCATGTTTTGCAAGAGTATAGGAGACGACAATGGGGGTTTCAGTATAAATAGTATCCCCACTTTATGGAAATTTAGTGCTTTAAATTCCCACTGTTGCTATCTTCCTCATTTACTCTTTCCCATTCCTGCTCTGTCCTATCACTCTGCTATACTATCTTCTTCTTCTTCGCTAGATCAATGACCTTTCTTTTTTCTTGAAAACTCTTCCTGGACAAGACTCCTTGTTTGTGTATGAGGTCTGTTGGATCAGCTTGGGAGTGTTGGACGCTTTCTGCTGGGTGGTCACTAGGGCTTCCTATGATGTTAGTATTTAGCAATATAGGCATTTTATATGTATATGTTTCGTTGATGATTTGTAATGATGGTTGTATTCTATTTTGTTTTTGTAACCGGGGGTTCGCGTAGTTGAGGTAAACCCTCAGCCGTCCCCCGCGTGGGATGTCTTTATTGTAAAGTGACTGGCCGGTGGAGGGCGTTCAATTTTCCCACTAGGGTTGTTTCAGCAGATCTTTTATGCGGATCGGGGGTTGTCCGGTCCTGATTTGGCTCGGAGGAGTCCGCTGGACCTAAAGCAACAATAAATCAATCAATCAAACGATGGTCCTGTCTTTCTAAATGGGCTTCTACCTTGTCAAGGCAGCAGTTGTTTGTGCTACCCTGGACAGGACTTCCTGTCATGACCCATTGTCTAGACACAATTGCTTCTAAATATTTGAAGCTGTGCACCGTATTGAAGGATTGGCCTTGGACTTTGATGTCTATGTTGATGCCATTGGTGTTGTTTGTCATCAATTTGGTCTTCTCTGTGCTTATTTACATTCAAAAAGCTCTGTACCAGCTATTTCAAGTTCTTGTTCCTCTCTAGCCAATCCATCAATGCCATCCACAAAACGGATTGCTCAACTCCATATGCTGACTGTGCCTTCATGATCTGCAAGGGCATCTAACATCATGTGCTCCAGAAAGATTAGATATTCAATGTTTATAGAGTCCAGTGGACTGCCAAGAGCCGAATCAGTATACCATATAAAACTTCAACATCAGACTAGAATATTAACATAAAAAAAATGATTAAATATGAACATAAAACTAGCATTACTGGTGAAATTTAACCAAGAATACCAACAAGATGATATGACCTATATGTGATAAAATAAACCAACATCATGTAAAAATGTAAACAGGTTTTGAACATTGCAAACTTTAAAAATCTTATTAAAAGTTATTGAACCAAAATATCTTTCTCTGTCATCAACCAAATCAGCACATTCAGACATAATATGGCGGACAGAAAAGGATTTGTCACATGCAAAGTACCACAGCGGTTCTCCTCCTTTAAAAAGGAAACTATGGGTAACATGAGTATGTCCAAAATGAAGGCGAGCCAAAACAGTTTCTTCTTTGCGTGTGGACACAAAGTTAAGCAAAAAAGCAGACAAATCTGGAAGAATATGAAATAATTTTTTATTGATTTGATTAGACCATTCAGTCTGCCACAACCATTTACAATAAGAGCTAGTCATACAACGCAGGTCAGAGTATGGAACAAACTAAAAAACCTCTGAAGGAAAATCAAGATGAAGAGCTTATTTAGCCGCTTTGTCCAAGCAATATTGCCGCGAATGCCAATGTGACTAGGTACCCACATAAAAAGTATCTTTTTACCCTCAGAAACAAGTTGTGTGTGGAGATCATGGATCTCTGCCAGAAAATGGTACGATATCGTTCTCATGGACAGAACCTGAAGTGCTGACAGTAAATCGGACATGATTAAAAAGGAGGATCTTTTTGGACTGATAAACCTGTTTCAGAGCTAAATGAATTTCCTTGAGCTCGCGCTCAGCTGTATAAACAGAACAAAAATTGGGTATATGCTGTTGCAAATGTTGGTCGAGGTATCTCCAAGAGACCGACGCAGCAGCAACTGCGTCTTCTTTCTTCGACCTGTCCGTAAAATGTTTTTCGTATCCTTTATACAATGAACATTGTTCTAGGTAAAGTAGCTTATAAAAAGCTTCAGAAGTCATTCTTTTTGAAGGATGTGAGATTGAAATTGATAATGGGGTTGGTCAGTTTCCAAGGTGGGAGCACAGTTAGCCATTGGTCATCATTAACAGAGTCAAAATCTATGCCTGCAGTATCAAAGTGAGGATGTATTCTGATACCAAAAGGAGGAACTTCTGTCAGGTTGTTGGAATATTTAAGTGTAAATAATGGGTTTAGAACACAAATAAGCAGGGTTTTTCATGATTAACCGTAAGTTTTAGAAAATAGTTCATGGCCAGTTGAAGCCTACGGATCTCCAAGGCAGGCTCGCCAGCCTCAGTATAAAGACTTTCTTTTGGGGAAGTGCAAAACGCCCCCAGGCAGATCCGAAGACCTTGATGATGGATTGGATCCAAGGCTTTCAAATAGGTTTTCCTAGTGGAACCATATATGATGCTACCATAATCCAATTTAGAGCGTATCAGAGAACTACAGAGGAGCAAAGTGGTTTTGTCTGCTCCCCAGTCTGTGTGGCTGATAACTTTTAAAATATTAAGACATATCTGGCAATTTACCCTCAGGTATTTAATATGTGCGCAAACTGTGGTAGTATAAAAGTAAGTTAGCTGTCAAAATTAATACCCAAAACTTTAACTTGGTTCTGTTCATGATGAAAATGAATGCATTCGGTTTTAGAAAGTGAAATCTGGAAACCGTTTTCTTCTACCCATCCCTGAATTTTATCTATGCAAAGCTGAAGTTGACGTTACACCCCTGCCAAGGTTTTACCCTTAGCCGAGATGGAGAAAACATCAACACAGGGATTTATCAATGCCAGATTTAACGCTTTTTACAATGTTGTTGATCTTGATGAACAAAAGAAGAAAAAGAATGCTACCTGAGAAACAAACATCTCCTGTTCAAAAGGATCTGACAAAGGGGAACCAAGTTGGATCTGAAACTTCATAAGAAAGAGGATCATTATAAGCCTGAAAATTACAGGCCCATCTCTCTTACATGCATAATGTGTAAGGCACTTGAGCACATCCTAGTCAGTCGAATCATAAGTCATGCTGAGACCCAGGGAATTTTATGCCAAGAACAGCATGGTTTCAGAAGGGGATTCTCCTGCGAGTCACAGTTGGTCTGGCTTGTGGAAGGTGCTCGAGAAAGGTTGTCAGGCAGACTTGCTCATCCTTGACTTCTCCAAGGCCTTCGACACCGTGAGCCATTGCCTTCTCCTCCACAAGCTCAGCAATCTTGGTAACTGCGGAAATATCAACAGGTGCACTGGTAGTGATCTGACCCACATAAAACAGTCTGTGGTGATGAAAGGCACAAGATCCGTGTTTACAGCAATGGAGTCCGGAGTCCTTCAAGGTTCTGTCCTTGGACCAAGCATATTCCTGCTCTACGTAAGCGACTTGCCAAACGGATTGTCAGCCGCTCCTATAGGCTGTTTGGCGATGACACCGCCTGCCACAAGGACGTCCAGACCCGCAGGACCAGCGGACTCTTTAAGACGACCTCAATAAATTGGCTGCGTGATGTCCTTTCACCCCCAGAAGTGCTCTACAGTACATATGACCAAACTCTGCAAGACAATGAAGCATGACTACTACATGCATGGCCACAAGCTTCAGGAACAGACACAGGTCAAATACCTCAGCGTCACCCTAGCCAGCAATCTGACATGGGGCCCCACATCTCCAGTACCACCAGCAAGGCCAACAAACCCCTTGGGTTCCTAAGACCAAATGTGAAGACTTCAAACACCAACCTAAAACAGGCATCCTACAAGGCGCTGGTTAGACCAATTCTGGAGTATGCTAGCCCAGCGTCCATACACAGTGGACAACGTCAGCGCCATTGAACGGGTCCAATGCCGAGCTACCACGTGGGTGTCCAACCATTATCGTCAAACCTCCAGTGTGGACATGATGATGGAAGAGCGGCAGTGGCCATCCCTCCAGTCCAGAAGGAAACGTGCAAGACAAACTGCCTTCTACATATACCATCATGGACTTGCCCACATCAGTAATATGTACTCCCCAAAGCAAAGAGCCTGCTCAAAGAGGAGCTTCCACCTGTACCACCAACGTTATGACATTCTCTTACACAGGACAGACTACCAGCAAAAGATATTTTCCCCACGCACCATCCCAGAGTGGAATTATCCACTGCACAGCTACTCTGACCGAATTCCAATCTACATGTAGGATATGCAGCTCCTCCTGTGAAACACTCCACAACCTCCTGCCCACCATCCCCTCTACCAACAGTCTCACTCCTAATTCCCCTCACCCTGAATTCCTGACAGTTATCCACTTCATCTATCCTCCCAATAGTTCCTCCCCCTGAGTTAGCAGCTTCCAGTCAGAGCAGCAAGTTTCTTCAACAAATTGAAGTTAACTGCATGCCTACCCCAAAGAAGGTAGTACTGTTTATTGCTGACAGCCATGCTTTCTCTGCCATTTTCAGTGCGCACATACATAAATTAAGTACTGCTCACCAGTACACAAAAGCCATTACCGTGTCAGTAATTTACTCGCCATTTGGCAAATTGGGCACACATGGCATTTTTGCTGATTGAAAGTGCCCAAGCTGCACTCAGAACAACAAACAGTGCACAAGCTGCACTAATCTGTGTGACCTGTTAAATACAGTTTATATTCTGAAAATAAGTTCTGAAAACTACCCAAAATAGTCTAACTCTAAATAAGGTTGCGCAAAAACTATATAAAACAATGTAATAAAAAAATATTTAAAAAAAGAAAGATGCATTTGAATGAACAAAACTGACACTTTTAATTACTAATACTATATATTATAGATGCACCTAGAAGCTGATACTAAGGTGTACAGTATGATACTGTCAATTCAAGAAACCGAGAAAGTTCAGATGATAATATAAGAGAATTGGAGCAGAATTATCACAGATATTATATAAACCTTTATAAACGTTTGCTTGGATACGGCTGAAAAAGTTTTGATGCTAATTCTGTCACCCATATTTATAACAGAATTAAATCTGTAGAATTAAATCTGTAGACACATAACATTTTCACAACAGAATTCTTCATTCCTAAAGGCTAAACCTATCTAGCCACCTCAGCAGAGAAAATTGAGACTATGAATTTGGAGGGAACTGATGTCAACACCCTATGGATGGAGTTCAAGACCTCACTCCTGAAAGCTGTGGATGCACACATCCCATCAAAACTCAAACGCCTTAACTCTGACCTCCCCTGGGTGCACGGTGAAGTCAAGAAACTCCTGAGAAAGAAAAAACGCCTCTTCAAACAAGCCAAAAAATCCGGGCAATGGGGAAATTACAAGTTCTTCCAAAAAGAATGCAGGCGAGAGATTAGGCGCTCAGAATGGAAGTATGTCAACACCACCATAGAAGAGGGCCTGCGGGAAAATAACTCAAAACCATTCTGGCGATATGTGAAGTCCAGGCGCCAAGACAACATTGGAGTGGCCCCACTTAAGAAAGGCTCTTCCCTATTCAGCGACAGTCTCTCGAAGGCGCAGATCCTTCTCAACCAATTTAAGTCCGTCTTCACAAGAGAAGATAATGATTCACTACCAAAGATGGAAGGCTCACCATTCCCCACACTTGAGACTCTTACAGTGGATGTGAATGGTGTCTGCAAGCTCCTGAAGAACCTTAATCCAACTAAAGCCAACGGACCAGACGGCATACCAAATATGATACTGAAGACGTGCGCGGACACCATAGCACCAGCACTGACTGTTATCTTCAGGAAGTCCATTGAAACAGGCCAGTTACCATCGGACTGGCTCACTGCGAATATCTCAGCAATTTTCAAGAAAGGAGACCGTAACCGAGCAGAAAATTACAGACCAGTCTCACTCACCTCTGTAGCCAGCAAAATACTCGAGCATATCATCTGCCGCCACCTTCGCAATCACTTAGAAAAGCACAGTATCCTCACGGACAGGAACCATGGCTTCAGATCCGGCTACTCTTGTGAGACGCAGCTTCTCACCACAGTAAACGATCTCCTTGAGTCTCACGATGCCGGCAAACAAGTGGATGTCGCCATCCTTGACTTCAGCAAGGCATTCGACACAGTCCCCCACAAGAAGCTCCTGCACAAGTTGGACCACTATGGAGTTCGAGGCCCCATTTATACATGGCTTACCAACTTCCTGACGCGGAGATCGATGAAGGTGGTGCTGGAGGGGGAGGCATCCGATGAAGCAGCAGTTGAATCCGGCGTACCCCAAGGCACAGTGCTGGGCCCCTTGCTCTTTCTCTGCCACATTAACGACCTACCTCAGTCTGTGAGATCCAAAGTGAGGCTGTTTGCTGATGACTGCCTCCTCTACAGGGCGATTGACAGCTTCCAAGACCACCTGACACTTCAGAACGACCTCAAGGAACTAGAGGTTTGGGCCAGTCATTGGGGTATGCGGTTCAATGCGCAGAAGTGCTACATCCTGTCCGTTCGAGGAAAGTCATCTTATCTCTACAGCCTAGGAGGAACGGTATTGCAACAAGTGCAAGAAAGCCCATACCTTGGTGTCCTGATCTCATCAGACCTAAAATGGGCATCCCATATTGCCAACATCTGTCGCAAGGCAGGATCAACTTTGGGCTTTCTTCGCCGGAACCTACGGAATTGCCCCCAGGGGAGTAGACGTTTGGCGTACATCTCACTCGTACGGCCCACGCTTGAATATGGAGCTACGATATGGGACCCTTATTTGAAACAGGAGGTAGATAAGCTTGAAAGAGTTCAACGCCAGGCAGCCCGCTTCATAACAAGAGACTATAAGTCCCGGAACCCAGGTTGCGTGAGCGCCATGCTGGAAACCCTGAAACTCCCATCACTTGAAGAACGACGCAGGCAGCTTCGCCTCAAACTCTTCCACAGAATGGTAGATGGCAAAATCCCAGCACTCCCTCCTGATAAGTTCCTCCACCCTGCCCCTACCGGCCGACGAAGAATACGTCCTACAAGGTTTAACGACTACAGCAGTGAAAACATCGTCCAAAGGCAAGCGGTGAATAACTCGCGCGGCTTCCGCATCCCTCCATGCAGGACCGAACAGTACAAGCACTCATTCTTTGTACGGACTGCAGTCGAGTGGAATCAACTAAGCAACGATGACATCGCCAGCGCAGCATCACCAGCGCTGAGGACGTCACCGCTAGGGCTGTCAATCCACTGACCAATTCCATGTTTTTAACCAGTTTTTAAAACCAGTGACATTTGACGTTTTAACCAAGACCCTCCAACAAGCAGATTGCGCCCCCAGGCCCGTCACGACGATAGCCAACAAGGCTCCTGTGATGTATTATTCCAGATCCAGAGTGTGCACATATCTGCCGAGAAAATAAGGGTAAAAAAAACTAATTATGTACTCTGCAAGGCCATCAGACAGATAAGCAGTCAAAATGCCCCAACGGAACAAACGCTTACTCACCGAAAATTGCCCCTTTCAAAGTCCAGAAGGCAAAAAAAATCGGTTTTGTGCGTGAACCGCCGGAATGTCAATTTGTTTATCTGCCCACAGCAACAAGACAACTTCCTTTTGGTATGCGAAATACGTCATAACAAAGCGTGCACAGGATAAGAATGACGTATGAATTCTTTGCCGTGACGTTTTTGGCATTGATTGACAAGGACCGAAAGAAGAGCCCGGAAAGTTTTCGTTTGCTGCATCGTTTCTCCCTCATCTAGACATTTATTTTCGATTTTCATTGTTGTGCTTCAGACAGCAGCGATTGCAATATGAAGACGGGACCGATCAAAGTGTACGTCACGAGTGTACCTGGAAGCACAAAGGTAAATTTGCGAACTTTTGTCAAAGAGCAGACGCTCCTACCAAAAAAGGCAATCACCGAATCGCCGCAATGTCGATGTCGCAGTCGGTATGGTCATATCAGGCCTATTTCACACTGTCACAGGCCCAGAGCATTTACTCGTAGGCCTATCTAGTATAAAACTCTTTATCCCCCAGCACGTGTTTTTTGATATGATGATGATGATCATTATTGTCAAGGTGGCGACGTGGCTAGCTAAGCTTATTCGTTATTCCTTGGGCTTGGGCTTGGTAGAGAGAGATAGATAGACTTCATAGAGTACAAAATTACAAAGACGAAAGAAGAGACTTCCTAACCTGTGGCCTACTCTGACCAAGGAATTAATAAGTGGTGGAGGAAAAAAGAAATACAGGAAAATTAATTAGAGATAACGAGAATTTGTATGTATACTTTGTTTGCAACTTCTGAGTCTGTTCTGTGACTGTTGCAGTGTTGGGCACAGTTGACTGCCTAGTCTAGTACAGTAGTAACTGTAATAGTAGTTGTACTTGTAGGAAAGTATACTGAAGTAGTACTAATTAATTTATGGTGCAAGTTGTACTAATTTTATTTAAAGCCACAGTCAGAGTATATTGATGGTATTGTACAACTTGTATGCTTCCTATCAAGCAGACCCTGTCTAGGCTAGTAAGCAGAAACAATGTTTTTGGAAAACTCTCATCTGAAAAGATCATCACCAATTAACGAGTTCCTCGGATCTCGACACCTTACTATTTTATGGCTTTCTGCTTTTGAAATAGGAACCCTTTAAAATGTTAGAGAATTCATTCAAACTTTTCAGTGTACCACATATCAGTGCATAAAACTTTAAAAACAAATTGTGAAGTGTTGGTTGGAAGGAAGACATTTAGCATTTTTGTTTTTTGATTTGATAGGTTATAATTGTTTATATGAATTATTTGTTTTAACAAAAGTGAAGAAACTTATAGGTGTTATTTTTTATTTATTAATTTTGTTATTTTATTTTGTACAGCTTAGGAAGCAACAGCAATCGGTCATCGATGCGTTGGAAGGTCTTCACATTCCCTTTGAGCGTATCGACATATCAGATCCATGTAAGGAGGAAGACCGCAAGTTCATGCGTGCCAACAGCAAAGGTCGTAAGGAAGGTGCCACACCTCTCCCGCCACAGATCTTCAATGATGATGAGTATTGCGGGGTGAGGAAATTTCATTTTTTACCAAATGAAAATTGCATCCAATGTCTAATCCAATGCAATCCAATTTGCCATCTCGGCGAGTAAAGTTACCCTTTCCTAGCACACAACACTTGCAGAGCAAAAACGTAGCATGTTGTTTATTGCCTAATTGAAATGACATGTGCCACTTTTTCCACTTTATTATGTCCATTGGTGCAAAAAGTAATCCAAAAATGAACACTGAAAATGTATTTGCACTGATTGAGTGGTGGAAGCGATAAATAATAATAAGAAGAATGAATTGGTGGTCTTTGTAGTTTAGGGCGCGGGATGAAGGTAGGCATATTACTTCCATATTAAACTTGATTTGTGAACGTCTTCCGAAAAATCAACAATGACATCCGAAAAGGCATGCGCACAGCAAAGCCAAAGGAGAACTGGATAGAAGATCAATGCCAGGAAATAGAGAACAGTCTGAACAAGAACAACAGCAAGAAGTTCTACCAGACTGTGAAGCGACTGACAAGTGTCAAACAGTCCAAAGTCTCCACGATCCAAAGCAAGTCTGGCATATGCCTTACAGAAGAACAAGAAGTCTTGGACAGATGGACAGAGTACTGCTCTGACCTTTACAACCATACACCAAATGGAGACCCCTGACTTCCCTTTCTTGAGCGATTGCACTGCTGTCTCAACTTCTTTCCGGAGAATTGGGAGGATTTCTTCTTCTTCTCTGTTCTCGGGACATGCTAGAACTGATTTCTAGCATGTCCCGAGAACAGAGAAGAAGAAGAAATCCTCCCAATTCTCCGGGAAGAAGTTGAGGCAGCAGTGCAATCGCTAAAGAAAGGGAAGTCAGCGGGAGTGGACAACATACCTGCGGAACTGCTACAAGCAGGAGGAGAAGCGATGATTGATGCCCTCACCATTATCTGTAACAAGATCTGGCAGAGTGGGGAGTGGCCTATACCATGGACCCAGTCGCTTGTCATCACTCTTCCCAAAAAAAGGTAACCTTCAGGAGTGTGAAAATTACCGCACCATCAGCCTCATCAGCCATCCCAGCAAGGTCCTCCGGAAAATAATACTCAACAGGTTGAAACCCCAAGCTGAACAAATCATAGCTGAAGAACAAGCAGGATTCAGGGCAGGGCGAAGTACCACTGAGCAGATTTTCAACCTCAGAATAATCTGTGAGAAATACCTACAGCACCAACAACATCTATATCATGTGTTCATAGACTTCAAGAAGGCGTTTGACCGAGTCTGGCATGCAGCTCTATGGGCAACAATGAAAGTGTACAACATCAGCCCTAAAATTATTGAAGTCATCAAAAGCTTGTATGACAAGGCTACCAATGCAGTCCTCCACAACAGCGCCATCGGGAACTGGTTCATAACAACAATCGGTGTGAGTCAAGGATGCCTACTCTCTCCAACACTCTTCAACATCTTCCTAGAGCGCATCATGTCAGATGCTTTTGCAGACTATGAAGGCACAGTCATCATAGGGGGGTAGAGCAATCTCCAATCTTCGTTTTGCAGATGACATTGATGGATTGGCTGGAGAGGAACAAGAACTTGAACAGCTGGTACAGAGGCTTGACACCACCTCCAGAGCCTATGGAATGGAAGTAAGTGCAGAGAAGACCAAAATGATGACCAACAACACCAATGGCATCAACACGGACATCAAAGTCCAAGGCCAATCCCTCAACACAGTGCATAGATTCAAATATTTAGGAGCCATTGTATCAGACAATGCACCCGACAGGAAGTCCTCTCCAGGATCGCACAAACAACTGCTGCCCTGACAAGGTTGAAGCACATTTATAAAGACAGGACCATCAGTCTACATTCCAAAGTAAGACTGCTGCGCTCCCTTGTCATCTCCATCTTCCTATATGCTTGCGAAGCATGGACCCTCACAGCAGATCTCCAACGACAATACAAAGCACGGAGATGAGGTGCTACAGAAGACCTCTGGGCATTTCCTATACCCAACACATCACCAACGACGAAGCCCGACAGACCATCACACAAGCCATTGGACAACACGATAACTTGCTCACAGTGGTGAAGAAACTTAAACTCCGATGGTATGGCCACATCATCAGATCATCAGGCCTTGCAAAGACTATTCTGCAAGGCACAATGCAAGGAGGTAGAAGAAGAGGGAGACCAAAAAAGAGGTGGGAGGACAACATTCGAGAATGGACTGGTTTGACACTGAGCGAAGCCATCAGGGCTGCTGAGGACAGAGAAAGATGGAGTATGCTGGTTAAACGATCATCTGTGGTGCCCCAACGACCTTCGGGTTACAGGACAGGATAGGATAGGATAGGATATTTGTGAATAGTATTGTTTGTTACATGTTGTGTCTGCAACGTTTTGCAGGACTTTGAAAAGTTTGACGTCAGCATTGAAGCAGATGAGCTGTATGAATTCTTGAAACTTGAAAATCCCAACAAAAAGGTCAGACCCAGGGTCATAGAGGTGAGCAATCATTTTGCCATAGATTTTGTTTATAAATTCATTTACTTCTGTAATCTTTGTTTAATTATTATCATTGCTGTACATTTTAGTTGACCATTATCCTGTTGTGTTTGTAAATACTGTTTACCTTTAAAAACTAACAGACTATTATTCAACAAGTATTCTATCTGTCACAGGTTGGGTAACACTGACTTCTGTAGGAATTCATAACATGACATACACAATTATATTGCATTATTATTATTATTATTATTATTATTATTATTATTATTATTATTATTATTATTATTATTATTTAATGTATTATGGTTTAATAATAACAATCCCCATAATAACCATAATAAATATAGAAATAATAAATAATAATAAATTATATTGTTATGAGTCTTTTTATTTAAAGAAAAAAGTTGTTCAAAGTATGTATGACTTTTGTATTATAGAATCATTTAAAGAACCTCTTTATTTCAACATTGTGTGTGTGTTTTGGTCAAGTCTAATGTTTTTGTTCTGTTCATTTGTAAAATTCTGTTGTTGAAATATTTTGTGATTTATCAAAGTTTCTACATATATTCTTGTGAATTGTTAATTTGTTTCAAAGTTTTTTGGGCAGTTGACGCTTCTGTCAGATCAAGTTTTGTGCTATTTATCTACATGTGTTACTCACTTAATGTCAGATTGTACTTGAGTGGAATTGCTTTTTTCAGATCTGACTGTTAGCTTTTGTATGTACTTATAAGTTAGATCTAACTCAATTGTTGAAGCCATTATTATTTTAATTTTTTAAAACACATTTTTAGGGGACACTTTTTTGTCTTTTTTTGTGAAATTCTGGGCCTTATGGGGAAGGCGTAGTCGCAAACCCAACTTATATAGATCTATTATCATTATTTGTTTTAAATAGGGGGGGGGGGGGGGGGGGGAGAGAGGGGGGGTGTCAAACTGGAGCATTCGGAGAAAACACCTGAGACATTTCCCGAGTCAAAAGTACATAATAATCAGAGAAACATATCGTGCCCAGAGGTTGGATCAATCCCACACCTGTTAGGCGCCATTGGTTTCTAGCCTGTGGACAAAGCAAGTTAGTCCCGCCTTAGACCACGAGGCCACATTGCTTTCACACTGCATTTTTTGTTATCTTCTTCAGATTTCATGTCAGATCAAGCAGTTGTCATTTGTTTTTTTTGTTTGTCAGATCTGATGTGTAGACTCTGTTTTGTGAATTAGATCTGAGTTTGTCAGATTTTATTGTTTACTATGTCAGATCTTGTTCTTGTTTTAATTTGTCAGAATATGTTTTTGTATTTTGTTACATGCTATGATGTCAGTTGGTGTTTGTTCCTGTGTCAGAGATCTTAAGCTGTGTGCAGATGCTCTGTATAATAATCAGCCGTTTTCTTGGTCGGTTAGATCTAAAAGTTGTGATGCAAAATTTCATTTTGCTTCTGTTTGTACTTTTTTTTGATGTTCTGTATTCTGTGACTGTGTATTGTTACATTTAGATGTGGCAGTTGTTGATGTAGAGTTTATGTTGTTGCATTAGGAAGAGGAGGGCAAGGAGAAACAGGACCAGGTAACAATTGAAATGTTATGCGGCCCTTGTGGTTTTTCTCTCTTCGCCCACATTTCTCTCAAAGCTTTTTCACTTTCCTATCACTCCCTGTGCTTTGGGAGAACTGCATTTAATAAGGATTATATCCAAGTTGTTTCAAGCCCAATTCCATTTCTTGACTTAAGGCAAGGTTTTCAAACATTTGTCTTCGCTTTATCAATTGGTCTGAAAGAACTCAGGTTTATAAAGTTTTAAGATTCTTAGAAAAGCAAGATTGTGGATTCTGGTAAAATGGTAACTAGATAGACAATTACTTCTTAATATAAAATACTTTTGAATTTATGGTGTTTTTTTTTTCATTGTTTACTTGTAAAACATGGTGATGGTAGAGAGAGTGGGATGGGAGGGAGGAGGGGGGGGGGGAGTTGAGGGGAATACTAAAATTTGGATTTTGAATTATCTGTCCCAGATTTCAAAATTTGTCTTGGAAAATTTGTACTTTCATCTTGACCCTGTGTTCCCTTCATGTTAATTTGTGCTGTGTGTATGTGTGTGTGGCTGTGTGTATGTGTGTGAAAGTTTTCCATCTTGAACTGTTGTTCACATTATTCCTACTGTTGTGAAGACCACTCTCCATCAAATCTCATAGCCTCTGCATGTTAGAACTTCTTAATTTTGATAATATTGGATTCACATTTTCAGAAATGCAAACCCAGGAGCTGAATTTTTTGTGTAAATTTCTTCTCTTCAATGAATGTCATTTACAATGGAAAAGGAAAAAAAATCAATAATATAATTTAAAGAAATAGTTAAAAGAGGTTTCCATTCTGCCTTGTAGTTGTACAAATCTACCGACGTATTCTCTTTGTTACAAGCTTGTACCTTCTGCATCTGTTAATCATTTCCCACTGTTTCTTTAGTCCCTATTTTCAGTGTGGTTTTATGTCCATTCTCTCAATCACCCTGGACTCCTTTATTTAAATAATAATTCGTCGATAGAAAAAGATGATACTCGTAGTCTTAGCTCATCTGCCAGCTGTCTTTACTAGTTATTACAATTACAGTTGCTAGTGAAGTTAAATGCATGCTTCAATGTTTCTTTTGTCATTTGTTAGCGTTTACTGTTGTTTTGTGGTGTTCTCCAGTACTCATCATAATTAGTTATAATATCATTGATAGAACATTACCTTTTGTGTGTTTACTGTTTGTGGTACATGTATGTTGTTCACCTTAGATTTGAAAGATAAAATGTTGTTTAGCACAGTTGTAATTTGTATGAGCGCACCCATCTACAAGCACAGTTTTGAGATGAGCACAACCTGTTCTAGCTTTCAGGGTGGTGATGATAATGTTATGAGCAAGTACATAGTTTAGAAAAGAGCACAATCTGAAAAACAGTTTGAGATGAGCTCAGGCTGAACACAATTCGCATGGTCCCAGTCACATCAGAACTTTATTATTATTATTATTATTATTATTATTATTATTATTATTATTAATCAGTAAATCAATGCTTAAGATTGGTTTGTGAGTTGTCCTTGGTTGCTCCACAGACCAAGGAAGAGAGAGGCGAGGGAGAGGAGAAAGTTGACGGAGAGAAAGAAGAAAAGGAAGAGGAAAAGGAAGCTGAGAAGAAAAAGGAGGAGGAGGGAGATAAAAGGCAAGAGGAGGGAGAAAAGAATGAAGGTGAGGAGGACAAGAAGGCAGAGAAGAAGGAAGAGGAGAAGAAGAAGGAAGAAGACCCTGCTGCAGCCTTTGCTTCAAGATTCAAGAAAATTCGAGATGAGGAGGAGGAAGAGGGTTTCGATTTTAGTGCCATCCCAGAAGAAAGGGATGAGAAGAAAGAAGAAAAGAAGAAAGAGGAAAAAAAAGAAGAAGACCCAGCTGCCGCCTTTGCTTCAAGATTCAAGAAGCTGAGAGATGAAGAAGAAGAAGAAGGATTTGACTTTGGTTCTATTCCAGAAGAGAAAGATGAAGAAGAAGCAAAGAAAGAACAGGAGAGAAAAGAGGAGGAAGAGAAGAAGAAGGAAGAAGATCCAGCAACTGCCTTTGCTTCAAGATTCAAGAAACTGAGAGACGAAGAGGAAGAAGAAGGTTTTGACTTTGATGCAATCCCGAAGGAAAATGATGCTGAAGAAGAGAAGAAGAAAGAAGAAAAGAAGGATGAGGAGGAGAAGAAGAAGAAAGTAGAGGACCCTGCTGCCGCCTTTGCTTCAAGATTCAAAAAGCTGAGGGAAGAGGAAGAAGAAGAAGGCTTCGATTTTAGTGCTATTCCAGAAGCAGAGGAGAAGAAGGAAGAAGCTGAAGAGGCAAAGGAAAAGGAGAAGAAAGAAGAGAGTCCTGCAGAAAGACTGCGTAGACTGAAGGCTGAACGGCAAGCGGAACTTGGACTTGAGGAAGAGGAAGGCAAGGCACCAAACGAAGTGAAGAAGGAGGAGGAGAAAGAAGAAAAGAAGGAAGAGACGCCATCAGAAAGACTTCGTCGACTGAAAGCTGAAAGGGAAGCGGAGCTAGGTTTAGAAGAAGAGGAAGAACAGAAGGAGGAAGCCAAGGAAGAGAAGAAAGAAGAAGAGAAAAAGGAGGAGAAAGAAGAAAGCAAAGAAGAGCCAAAGAAAGAAGAGACACCAGCAGAAAGACTTCATCGTCTTAAGGCTGAAAGGGAAGCAGAGCTAGGGGTAGAAGAAGAGGAAGAGCACAAAAATGAGACTGAGGAAGAGAAGAAAGAAGAAGGAGAGAAAAATGAGGAGAAAGAAGAAAGCAAAGAAGAACCGAAGAAGGAAGAGACACCAGCAGAAAGGCTTCATCAACCCAAGGCCGAAAGGGAAGCAGAGCTAGGGGTAGAAGAAGAGGAAGAACAGAAAGAGGAGGCTTGCGAAGAGAAGAAAGAAGAAGAGAAGAAGAAGGAGAAAGAAGAGAGCAAAGAAGAACCAAAGAAGGAAGAGACACCAGCAGAAAGGCTTCGTCGACTAAAGGCCGAAAAGGAAGCAGAGCTAGGTGTAGATGAGGAAGAACAAGAGGCAGAGAAGAAAGAAGAAACTAAGGCTGAAGAAATGAAAGAGGATGTTGTAGAAGAGCAGGAGGAGAAGGCAGTTGAGGAGAAGAAAGAAATAGTGGTTGAGAATAAAAAGGATGAGGCAGTTGAGAAGAAAGAGGTAGTTGAAGAGGAGAAGAAGGAAGCGGTACATGAGGAGAAGAAAGAGGAAGCTGTAGAAGAGAAGACGGAAGAACCAAAACAAGAGGAGAAGAAGGCAGAGGTTAAGGAGGTAGAGGAACCCAAAGAAGAAGAGAAGTTAGAAGAACATAAAGAAGAGGAGAAGAAGGAGGAACCTAAGGAAGAAGAAAAGAACGTAGAAGAACCGAAAGAGGAAGAGAAGGTGGAGAAACTGAAAGAAGAAGAGAAAAAGGTAGAGAAACCGAAAGCAGACGAGAAGAAGATAGAGGAATCAAAAGAAGAAGAGAAGAAGATAGAGGAATCAAAAGAAGAAGAGAAGGTAGAGGAACTGAAAGCGGAAGAGAAGAAGGTAGAGGAATTGAAAGAAGAAGAGAGTAAGGTAAAAGAAGCGAAAGAAAATAATAAGGTAGAGGAATTGAAAGAGGAAGAGAAGAAGATAGTGAAACCGAATGCAGAAGAGAAGGTAGAAGAAGAGAACAAAGAGGAGAGCCCAGCAGAACCCATAAGACATCTGAAAGCAGAGAGGGGAGAGGGGGAAGAACCTGAGGAAGACAGGATTTCACATCGCCGGCGAAAGAGAGTGGAGGGACAGGAGGAGGAGAAAAAGGCGGAAGATGATCGTGAGGCCAGACGACGTCGACGACAGGAGGAAGCGGAATCTACGGCACCAGCCGAAGCAGTGGAAGACGACCCTGAGGCACGGCGACGCAGACGACGAGAAGAACGCAAGAAGCAGGAAGAGGCTTCGGCTGCTGAAGACGAGGACAGGGAAGCTCGTAGGCGAAGGCGTCGTGCTCGGGACGAGTAGTGTGAGTAGTTCCCTCAGGTGTGCCGTGCTTGTTTGACCTGGATGGTGTATCAGCGTTTCTGTCTTGATACGTCCCCATTTGCCACTCTTATCCAGTGTGACTGATGCATGGACACAAACATCTCTGACCAATCTGAACTACTCAGATCTTATGATCGCATGGGTTGTTTATTCATTCATTAACATGTCGTGAAACACCCAAACTGTCTTAAAATTGTTGACCAAAGGCTTGGGTGAGTTGAGAATTGTGTAATAGGGCCACTGATGATTGAGGTTGATGTGAACCTTCTTCGTTTTAATTTGCTTATTCAACAATTTGAGTTCATGCTGACTTGACTTTGAATTTCATTTTGGTTTTACAATTTTGTGCAGGAAATCTCTTCAAATGAGATGTACTAAAGCTACTTGTGAATGTGTTTTCTCCTTTTAAAACTCTGTATTTTTTAATTTTTAAGTGTGAAATGCTTCTATCACTGCTTAATGTTATTATTGTTTCTATTATTTAAATTTTTTAGATATTTTGAATTTGATTTGCTTAACAGATTTTTTTTCTTTCTTCAGAATTTCCTTCTGTTGCTCGGGTTCTATATATTTTGATTGAAATCCTTCTTTTGCAGAGAGGTTTGTTTGGATTTACATTGTTTTGGTTTGGAACTTATGTTTTATTATTAATTTATTTGCTTTGCTATAATTTTGTTTTATCATTTTGTTGCTTTTGGAGGAGGCTGAGAAAGTTCCAGAATCAAGTGATGAGAAAGAGAGAGAGGAGAAAGACAATGAAGAGGACCAGAAGAAGGATGGTGGAGGAGAGAAAAAGGAAGAAAAAGAAATTTCTGGAGGGGAAGAAGAAAAAAAAGAAGGTGAAGAGAAGAAAGAAGAAGAAAAGGCAGAGGGAGAGAAAAATGAAGAAAAAGAAACTGCTGAAGGGGAAGAAGGAAAAAAAGAAGGCAAAGAGAAGAAAGAAGAAGAAAAGGCAGAGGGAGATAAAAAATCAGTCTTGGAAGAGAAAGAAGAAAGTGCGGCTGAAAGACTGAAGCGACTTAAGGCAGAGCGTGAGGGTGATGCAGAAGAAGAAGAACCAGACCCAGCTGAAGAAAGGAAAGAGGTAGAAGAGGAAAATGAGGAAAGTCCTGCAGACCGACTGAAGAGGCTTAAAGCAGAATGCAAAGGGGAGGAGGAGGAAAAAGAAGAAAGAACGGCAGAAAAACTGAAGAGACTGAAAGCAGAGGGTGACGGCGAGGAAAAACCAGCTGAAGCAGCAATGAAGGAAGAAGACAAGGAAGAGAAAGAAGAAATGCTGGCAGACAAACTGAAGAGGCTTAAAGCAGAGCGCCAAGGGGATAAAGAAGCAAGTGGAGAAGAAACGGAAGAGAAGAAGGAAGCAGTGCCGAAAAAAGAAGAGGAGAGTCCTGCAGAACGACTGAGACGATTGAAAAAAGAACGCGAAGCAGAAGAGGAACCTGAAGAAGAAGGAAAGGAGAAAGAAAATAAAGAAGAAGACAAGAACAAGGAGATGGAAGAAGAGAGCACTGCTGAACAGTTGCGACGTTTGAAAGGCGAAGTTGAAGCTAAACCTGGCGATGAGAATAAAGAAGAAGAAAAAAAAGATGACGAAAGCCCTGCTGAGCGCTTGAAACGTTTGCGAGCTGAAAAGGAAGCTGAAGCCGAGCCAGATGAAGAGAGGAAAAAGGAGGAAAAGAAGGAAGAAAAGGAGGAGAGTCCAGCTGAACGCTTGATACGCAAGAGAGCTGAGCGAGAATCTGAGGAAGAACCAAAGAAAGAAAAAAAGAAGGAAGAGGCTGAAGAAATTAAGAAGGAAGCAGGGGAGGAAGAGGAAAAGAAAGAGGAAGCAGAGGAGGACGAGAGCCCAGCAGATCAGATGAGGCGACTGAGGAGAGAACGTAAGGGGAGAGAAGAAGAAGAGGAGGATTCATCTTCAAGACATCGACGAAACCAAGCAGCTGAAGAGAAAAAGGAAGAGGAGGAGGACACGTCTTCACGGCGCCGGCGAAGGAGAGGGCAGGAGGAAGAGGAGAAAAAAGAGGAAGAGAAGCCAGTGGAGGATGATCGTGAAGCCAGACGACGTCGACGACGAGAGGAATCGGAAATTGCTGCACCCGCTGAGCCAGAAGAGGACGATGCAGAGGCACGGCGACGCAGACGACGGGAAGAGCGTAAGAAGCAGGAAGAGTCTGAGGCCATTGAAGATGAGGACAGAGAATCTCGCAGGCGAAGGCGTCGTGCTAGGGACGAGTAGCGGTCAGGTAACTCCCTTTGGACTTTGGAATCGCCTTTCTTGTCGTTTACTGTGGATGAGTAGTAATCACAGGTAGTGTCCTACCTGCATGGGGCAAGCAGAAAGAAATGTCGCCATGAGTCTGACTGTTGGTGTTACTGTCTTCTGTCAACAAGCATGGTTCCTTTGTTTGCTTTGATTTTAAATCTGTAGCTCAGAACACGATCTTGGATTGAATCTACAAGGTGACCTGAAAAATGTTGTTGCCCTAAAAACAACATTGATTGATTGCTGTATGAGTGCAGAATAGATAGTGTGGCTTCGTTGTATCAGTAGACTGTATGAGACAATGGATGTTTTATGTATCCGCAGCTCTGCAAGTTTGGAATTTCTCCAAATGACTGCATGCAGAGTTTGCTGTGTGTGAACTAATTTCCCCCAATTGTCCTTGTGCATATCTCCTTCAGTTCCAGCCTTGAGCTTAAGCAACCCCACTTTTCCTTGGTTTGGAGATTAAACTGTTTTCCTGCATCATCTTTTTGAGAATTATCCGCCTCTAATAGAAATTGGAATTGACATTTTGCAATGGTTTTTTGTTTGTTTGTTTGAGTGTGCAGGTATAATCATTAGGATGAGTTTTAGTTGTTTCATTTATTTTGTTTCCCCATTTTGCCTTTGAGTTTGATTCAATTTCGTTTGAATGAAATTTTGCATGAATAAAGTTAAGTAGGTCATTTGCTATGGCTGAGTTTATAATAAATAATAATAGAATAATAGAATAAAATGTTAATTTCTATTTTAGACTGAACTGTGTGTTATGTGTGTGTACACCTTTTAAAAATAGTTTATATAACATGTTTTTTAATGGGTTTGGTTTCTTGTACATTTTATGAATTCTTTTCCCCATTTTCATTTTGAGTTTTCTGTAGTTTTTCTGTTTTGAATGAAAGTTTGCTTCAGTTTGAAATATTTGTGTGTGTGGTTGCTTTGCAAGGTTGGGGGCACAGGGAGCATTGATTAGACATCAGAAACGGTAATACAGTGGAATATTTTCTTTTGTTATAGATCTGTAGAATATTCTGTCTTTTGTTATAGATCAGTATAGAATGTTCTGTCTCTTTTTGTAGACACATAGATTTTTTTAATAGTAAGCATCTTTGCATGTATTTATTACATCAGAAACTTCTAATATTGGAATGTCAATGAGATTTATCTGGGATGCTGCTGCAGCTTTTGAAAATATGATGCATTTGTATGATTGCGTGATAATGGATTTTTGACTACCAGTGAAGCTGTTGGCTCTTAGCTGTGATGTTTTACATGCATCGTATAATAATGGAATGAGCATGGTTGACATAGAGAATACTCATAATCTTAACTCAAGAGTTGTATGTTTAGTTTAATGAATTGTATATTACTTGTTGCTCTATGGCAGCTTTGTGTCTTTCATAATAAAATTTTTTTGTTTAAAACATCGACATACATGGACTATCAGAGTCTGTCTACAGTATTCCCAGTGTGTTTTCCCCCCATTTTGATATATGTGTATGGTGTGTTACTGTGGTTTGTGAAAACGTGTTTTTAAAAAATCCCATTATAGTGTTTTGTTGGCGAATTGAACATTCAATCTTGTCAGATTGTGAAAATTTTACATCTTTGGATTTCTGCTTTGTGGTAACAAGAAGTAGAATATCTGAAGTTTTGTATGAGTTAATGGATTGACTGCATTTGCATTGGCTTCTTGAACCTGCTGCATGTTCACATGAAAAGTAACTGAAGAGGCAAAGTAATGCAACTTGAGTTATTGATTAGTATAACTTAAAGCACTAAAGTAATTATTATTATCACATAATTATTATTTAGCAGCTGTTGTTGTTAGTATTGAAGGTGTAGTACGGCAGATGAAAGCAAATATTGGAGAGAGGGTTGTGGAGTGTGGAGACTGTAAGAAACTATAACATGTAAACACAGACTATTTTCATAAGAAATTATAACATTAAACACAGACTATTTTCATAAGAAACTATAACATGTAAACACAGACTATTTTCATAAGAAACTATAACATGTAAACACAGACTATTTTCATAAGAAATTATAACATTAAACACAGACTATTTTCATAAGAAATTATAACATTAAACACAGACTATTTTCATAAGAAACTATAACATGTAAACACAGACTATTTTCATAAGAAACTATAACATGTAAACACAGACTATTTTCATAAGAAACTATAACATGTAAACACAGACTATTTTCATAAGAAACTATAACATGTAAACACAGACTATTTTCATAAGAAACTATAACATGTAAACACAGACTATTTTCATAAGAAACTATAACATGTAAACACAGACTATTTTCATAAGAAACTATAACATGTAAACACAGACTATTTTAATTGTATGTGGATTTATTGTAGATATCTATCACTTTTTCACACAAACAGCAATTCTGCAATACTGTAGTGGAATGTTAAAAACATCTGGTACCAATAAAAACATCTAGTACTAATAGAAATATCTAGTACCAATAGGAATGTGTTTGCTTTCTGTAAATGTATGGTTTTATTGATTTGATATAAGTCCATTATTTTACAATGTCTTGAGTTATGCACATTTCAGTCTTTGAAATATGTCGTTTATTAATTCATGTATTTGTGTTAATAGTTTGAATGCAGATATCTTAAGAAATATACAAGAAACAATTTGGGGTGGGGTGTAGAGGTAAGGGGGAGGGCAATCTTTTAAAGAGATTTCAATCGTCTTTATTGTAAGAGTGCAATATTTAATTATGTAATTAAAGATCATATTTCTGTGTGATTTACATCATGCAGTGTATGAAGAGATAATGTGTGTGAGCTGTCTGTTGTGTATTATTTCAGTAAAAGATATTTGTGACATACAACAATTCATTTTATCGCAGGATGAGAGTGGACACCAGTGAACTTGCAATGGAGATGTTGCAGTAGTACACAGGTATTTCATTTAATCCTTCATAATACAATCTTATGTTGCAATAGTAAACAGGTATTTCATTTTATTCTTCATAATAGCATCTTATATAAATGTTTTATTTGAATAATTTAAAACAATTTATGAGCCAAGGAATGCTAGAATTTGAAAAAAAAATTGGAACCATATATCAGTCAAGCTTTGTTTTGTGTTTGTGTATTATTGGTGTTATAGTTTTAAAATATATATTGGCGGTAACAACAAACGTATAAACTTTCCAAAACTTGACCATTTGTGCTCATTGATGGGGTTACGGTTACCAGATTTTGCCATTGTATAAGACATAGTTGGGCCATATTGGCAGCCAAAATTGAACCATTGTGGACCAAATATTATCTGTGCTGGCTGGTGTTTTCATATCTATTTTCCAGTGTATGGCCAGTACGGTGCCATTTATTGTACTATAGGGTTGTCCTGTGTACGTAATTCCCCCAGCACCACTTTTTACAAAATTGTAATGTAATGAAATGGAATTAGTTATCAGTACTATTAAAACAATAATAAATAAAGCAGATATGACAACTGTAGTTAGCTCAGTGGGGTAGGCCATGTACTCCAGTGTCAGGCCATAACATTACAGCCTGTACAGATATGACAACTGTAGTTAGGTCAGTGGTGTGTGCCGTGTACTCCAGTGTCAGGCCATAACATTGCAGCCTGTACAGATATGACAACTGTAGTTAGCTCAGTGATGTGTGCCATGTAATCCAGCGTCAGGCCATAACATTACAGCCTGTACAGATATGACAACTGTAGTTAGGTCAGTGGTGTGTGCCATGTACTCCAGTGTCAGGCCATAACATTACAGCCTGTACAGATATGACAACTGTAGTTAGGTCAGTGGCGTAGGCCATGTACTCCAGTGTCAGGCCATAACATTACAGCCTGTACAGATATGACAACTGTAGTTAGGTCAGTGGTGTGTGCCATGTAATCCAGCGTCAGGCCATAACATTACAGCCTGTACAGATATGACAACTGTAGTTAGGTCAGTGGTGTGTGTCATGTACTCCAGTGTCAGGCCATAACATTGCAGCCTGTACAGATATGACAACTGTAGTTAGGTCAGTGGTGTGTGTCATGTACTCCAGTGTCAGGCCATAACATTGCAGCCTGTACAGATATGACAACTGTAGTTAGGTCAGTGGTGTGTGTCATGTACTCCAGTGTCAGGCCATAACATTGCAGCCTGTACAGATATGACAACTGTAGTTAGGTCAGTGGTGTGTGTTATGTACTCCAGTGTCAGGCCATAACATTGCAGCCTGTACAGATATGACAACTGTAGTTAGGTCAGTGGGGTAGGCCATGTACTCCAGTGTCAGGCCATAACATTGCAGCCTGTACAGATATGACAACTGTAGTTAGCTCAGTGGGGTATATCCATGTACTCCAGTGTCAGGCCATAACATTGCAGCCTGTACAGATATGACAACTGTAGTTAGCTCAGTGGTGTGTGCCGTGTACTCCAGTGTCAGGCCATAACATTGCAGCCTGTACAGGCAGTGGTTCAAATACTGTAACGGCCTGGGAGGGAGGGGAGAGAAGCTGAGGCACTACTCCTACTCTTTTGGATGAGATTATAAACTGAGGTCTAGTCTGTGTGTTAACGGGTTGGCTATGGGTAAATACCCCTCGTGGGTTTGGGTGCGTGCAGTGGCGGAAGAGGTGAGGAAGGAAGACGAATAAACACACGCAAAAAAGCTGATGTTGGTTCTCTATGTAATTATCTATTTTTTCTCTCCGTTGGTTTTCCTAACAGAGCGCAGAACCACTCTCATGTATACAAAGATGGTCGATCCTTGTCGTCAGAACGGACACACACACATTACGTCAGAACTAATCATGATAGTCGTCACAAAAAGAACAATATGACACAGCTATTACAGGCACAAAACACTAGAATTGAAATTATTAAATGACAACATTGTTACTAATTATCCTATAATGTTATAATAATAGTTTTGCTGATTAACGATCAATAAATAACATAATAAGCTAAACAGAATAATAAGTGTTCTAGAAACAAACAAATTGAACCTTCATAACGTTAACCTACAACTTATTTACATCCAAATATAAATACCCTAAAATCTGATAAACAATAAGGAAAACTAAATTAAAAAGAATACCTATATGACAAACAAATCAACACAATATCTACAAAATAGCATCGATGATATACAAAACAACACTCCTCACCTCATCAGTACGATGAGCGGCTGTAAAGAGTTCCAGTACAGAAACGTAAAAAAACTGACTCTACCACATGTGCACACATGCATTCCATCGCATGGACTTTAAAGACCCTGACACTCATTTCCTAGATGTGTGAGTGCCGACTACACAAATACACCCAGCACGCACTAGGTCCCTTTTCCCCATCCCTGGTGCCCAGGATGGTGCTTCATCGTCTGGGCATGACTATGCGCCCAAAGGCTGAAAGTTGGCGCCTCGAGCGGCTTGAGTTGAATCCTGTATTGGCCAGAACCTTGAGCGGCTTGAGTTGAATCCTGTATTGGCCAGAACCTTGAGCGGCTTGAGTTGAATCCTGTATTGGCCAGAACCTTGAGCGGCTCTTGAGCTGGTAAAGCACTGTATAAAAGGGATTAAATAAAAATAAATAAAATATGTGTGCTATTACTGGGGTTTATGTACTGTATGGCAACTCCTATGCATCTATGTACTCGCCCTCCCAAAAAATATTTTTTAGATTTTTACAAATCTGTGCGAGATGAGTCCTAAATAATCCAAAAACAAAAAGTTTGTCTGTCCGTCTGTCTCCGCCATCCACCTGTGCAAAACTTGTAAGTGGCTAATTACTCAGAACCTATTTTATGTATCACAACCAAACTCAGTGGTGTATATTGCAGAAACCTGAGAAATTATCAGTGAATGAACTACTTCATTTCAAGGTCAAGGTCACAGGATCAACAAATGTTTCCCCCCCTAGAAAAAAAATCGTTTGTTTTCTAAGGTATGATTCTTTTATACATAATAGATATTAGGCACACATACTTTGCAAATTTGGTCAACCTTTCATCAAGGTCAGTCACTGAAGCTGTTTAAAGTTGGTTCATATAGTGAAAGTGACCTAGACCCTAACCAATGAGAGATATAAATCCAAACTTGTTATATTTAGAGATAATAGGTTGATCTTTTGTACATGTTCCATTTTTGTGTTGATCTTGAAGGTCACGGTCATTTTTAGGCCTTACAAAAAATGCTAAAAAATGTCTTGTAGTACAATGAAATGGCTCTATATTTAACCCATAGTATACAACAACATTGGATTATTCATACATGAGCATCATACATCATGTGAAGGGCAAGGTCATCCTAAGGTCAAGGTCACAGAACATCAAGGTCATCCCAAGGCCACTGTTTTTTGTTGTTAGTGCATAATACAACTTTTGCTGCTGCAGATGTTATTGTACTTGAGTGTATTTATAGCTGGAGGTCAGGGTCATCTCAAGGTCAAGATCATTGAAAGATCAAAGCAGGGATTACTTCGTATTTTAATGCCACAGTTTTATTTGTGTTTCTTCTGGGCACTCGTTTTCATAATAAAGATTGCAAATTCCATAATTCATTTCCTACTAGGCGATTTTGTTCTACGCTTTTCTTTGAATACTAGCCATTTGTACTATTTAGTAAACAATTCATTAACAATAAGGTACTCCATAAAAGAACATGACAATTTCAGGAGTTATTGTTGACATATTGGTATACTATAATGCAAAGATGTTCAAATGTTTCAAGAGGAAAATACCTGATTTAGAGGGGTGGTAGAGGAGGTGGGGTGGAGGCATAACAGACCCTATTTTTTGTCGGAAGTGGATGACGCCATTTTGGTTGGCAAAAATCACACAAAGCCAATGATTGCAAAATTAAACTCTCCTGTGTCATCCTAAAAACAGCAGGCAATATAACAAATTTGAAAGCTAGAACTTTAGTTTCATACAAAAATTGACATTGAAGCCAAAAAAACAACCAACAATGACAGTGGTTCGTAGGGAAGCGATGGGCAAGGGACCACTGCAATCACAGTGGTCAGCAGGGAGTGAGATAAGGAGCATTTGAGTCATATGGGCGTTGCCCCTTTAGTTAAATGTTGTTTGTATAATGTGTGTTGCAGCTTCCCTAGTGTGACCCCACTCGGTGTGACTGTCTTTGCAGTCACCTCCAGAATCACCAGTGTTCACCTCTTCCCCACCAATGTTGTTCTGCCAGTATTTTCCATCCCATTGTGTGTTCTATGATAAATTAGCATTCAAACTGCGTTAGGGTAGACGTCCTGAATACTGTTATTAAACTTTGTGTCAGTATTGTTTTGTGATCTAGTCGGACAGAATAGTATTCTCACCTGACAGTGTGCATGAAATGATGCAGCCATACAGTAGCAAGTTGGTTAGTACAGCGATATTAGCAGAACTGGCTTTGTGAATTTTGGATAACAATTATTACATTTAATTTTATCAGGTTTAAATTTATGCCAAAATATTGTATAGGGTGTACTAATGCTACTTACTAGAAGTAGAATACTTGTGTTTGGGAATATAGCAGTAGAAGCAGCCATACTATTGGTATATGTATTTGATATGGTCAGTATTATTACATACACAATATCCACATTTGTATTCTAACACAAATCTCAAAATTTGCATTCTAGTCTTGTCACAGCATGGTCACATTTGTTTTGTATGTTCAGATGGTAGTAGCTGACGTTTCATGGAATGTTCTTTTTGGAAAAAAACCAACTATATTATTTGGTAGCATTTTTTTTATATTCAAGAGCTTGGTGTGAATGAAAAATGCGAAAATGACATATCATTTCAAATGATATCTATCAACTTGCTGTACCAAATATTTTGCTGTGTTTCAAACAAAACGTGTTTTAGTGTATACAATGAGACATTGTATCATTTGCAATATGTTGTTAGTTTAACTGGTGATACAATCGCTTTAAGTAAGCAGCATGTCATTGGCATGAACGAAAGCATATTGTTATAACAATAATAGTCATTACTATTGCTTATTTTGGGGGGTTTAATTTTGGATTATGAGTAATTCCTTGGAGGTGCTACGCTTTGTCATAAATTAATTATCAGATTAAAAATTATGACTATATATTTTCATTTTGTTGTAAGCGAGGCATTTGAACACAGATTGTGCTATTCAGTTCACATTAAATTTAATTTAGGATACATATTTCCAAACTAATGGAGCATTTTGTGTTGAAAGAAAAGCATTTTAATATCGACCACTGTAACAGAATCCCTTCTGTAATAATTATATAATTACAATTGTGGTGATAATATGAACTGATGATGCAGATTTCCACAAAATATTTTTTTTTTTTCGTCTACTTTGGCTTTTAGAATAACCATTCGATTGGGACACACAGGTTTTTTTTCAGTTGTGGAAATCTTTCAGAAGAACAACCAGATTTAAATCAAAATTGTAAAGTATTTTATTTGAGAAATATGCAGAATGGTTTGGAACTGTAGGTTTATATTTTTGGGCGTTTATATGTTAAACAATTTCATATTTTAGAATTGAGATAAAAGAATCATATCCTATTGTAGATCACAGGTTTTGTTCTCTTTTAATATTTTTAATATTAAAATTTTACCCATAATATGGACTTTTTTGTATTTACAGATGATCCTATGGGAACCATCATGGCCTGTTTATACAAGTTAGTTGGACAAGTTGTTGAACAACAGAATTATAGATCTGAACATTGAGACTTTTTTTTAATACAAACTGTTATTGTGATGAAATCTACACCCTGTCCTTTTTTCTAATGATGTTTCCATCGCCTTTGTTTCTTTAATCGGATGTATTTACAGTTGATGTACATTTTAATTTGGGAATATTGTGGATGTGATATTGTACAACAGAATTTTGTTCACATTTTGTTTCATCCACTGATTGAAGTGGGCTTGCTGTGCAATTACTGTCCATATATGGATATTTTAAACTGGATGGATCTTTAACAAGATTGAGTGCATAATATCACTGTTAATACAATTTTATTTGTTGGTTGCATTTGTGGTTATTTGTGCAAAAGTATTAGGATGATATTTTGTTTTGTGTATTGTGCTTTTAACTGGTATTTTTCCATGAAAAGCGCCCCACGTATATTATTACTGTACTGTTCTGCCAGTGATGTTTTGACCAGTTGCTGATTGTATAGTGCAGTGTTGAACTGATACATTGTTTTGGCAAAAATACCTCCACCTCATCACACCCGCTCGATTCAGCTTGTCTTCGGGTTTATTACATTGTTACATTATTATTACATTGCTGTGATTATATTTTGCAATATTTATTTCCGTGACTTTTTTTTTAATGAGCAGGTGAACAGCTTGAATAATAATGCTTTATGAAAGACATGTCTCATTAACACTTTGGTAAAATGAAGTATTAGATCATTTGGTGTAATTAGCCTTTTGGTGTGTGATATAGTAGGTAATTTAGTAAGGTGGATGCATTTTAGATATACTCAATGTTCATGATAAAGTGAATGCATGTTACAATTTATAGGAGAATATTGTGTTATGTGAGCATTGGTGTATTAAGTATTAGATCATTCACTGTAGTGAAAGCATTTTGTTCAAAATTGCTAATATAATATTTATCTTTTGTTTTTGATTGACTTATATATTTATTTTCGTTTTTAATGCACCTCCACGAATACACCAGTGTTAAATTTGTGATCTGTTTGGCACTCTTTTGGGTTTGTTTCTCAACCACAATCTTTTCATAATTACTACATCAAAATATGATTAAGTTACAGTGTAACCTCGGCCCCAGTTGTTCTTGTACAAGATGTGGTTTTTACATCATAATTTGAAAGTACCATCCTAGTTGGGTTTATAGTTGTTTACCTTGATTTGTTTATTTATTTGGGGTTCACTTGTATAAATAAAAATTTATTGGTTTTTAAATTTATTTAATTTTTTTTAAATGTTATTTAAATAAAATAAATTATTATATATTTAAGCATAGAGAAACTGTGATGGGGCTGTGTTAATTAACGTAGAAAATTATGTTTGTGTATGTGAAATGATTGACCAACACTTTTTTGTAATAAGCCTTACTTTATTAACTTTATTGTTTCATGTACCAGTGTAGTACTATTACTGGCCAGAATTTATTTTACACAACTTTTCGCTTCATGGGTATGTTTGTTACCATAAACTTTAGTTTAATGTTTATTAGTTAACATTTTTTGGGTACCAATTCTCTCAGTTTCATGTAGTGGACATTTATGTAATAATTCTCTCCATAATATGTAGTGAACATTTTTGTAACTTCCATTTTATATATGATGGATGTGCAAGAGCAGTATGTATTTATAATCAGATACTGCGGTGTATTTTTTGCAACACAGCGTTGAATTGTGCATTAGAAATGTACTTAATTAGACATACCTCCATATTAAACAAGATTATTTGCCTATATGAACAGGTTAGTTTGGTTTATATAGCATACCTGTGTGTGTGTGTGTGTGTGTGTACGTACCTAACCATAACAGTGGGTTTATGCATAGGTTACACTTACGTGCAACTGGGTTTAAAAAAATACTGGGTTCCAAAATCTGAAACTCAGTTTTTTTAAAACCGGCTTTGCAATAGGAATAACAAAAAAAGTGTATACGCAAAGTCTGAGCGGTGAAACCCACAATTGCGGTTGAGTCAACTTTGAGTTTGAGCCAGTTAACATGCCGCGATGTGTGTTCCCGCTGGTCAACCAGTCGAATACACGCACTGTCAGGGGAAGTAACTCGGAACGCCACACGCTACGAGCCGGCTGGCAAGATGGAGGTACGTGTTTTTTCGTTTTATTCAGTTGTGTTTTGTCCTTCTGTCTCTGTAAATTGTTCTTTAATCTATATTTTGTGCTTCTAGGATGTGGCTTTAAAATGTTCCCTTGTTAAAATTTCAAGCTTTTTAGGTGTGCTTTTGTACTTTTAAAATCATATCAATTTTCGTGTGGATGTTGTGGTCGATTGTCAACACAGGGTCTGCATTTTTGTTTGTTACTTTTTGAAGAACACAAAAATAAATTTGCTGCATTTTAAGCGTCCTTGTATCTGATATTAATGAAGAGTCTTGTGAAGTCTCTTGAACATTGAAACAGTTACCATGAGAAATGTATGTCTCCTTTGTTCACACTGGGGTTTTCAAAACTTGCATTTTTTCTCATTTACAAAAAAGACGGTCAGTGAAGATAGTACAAGAAGTAAATAAGGGAGGTATTGATGTGTTATTTTATTCATATGTAGATTGATTAAATAAATGTTTAAAAATATTTTTGCAGAATAACAATTTTAGTAGGCAAAATGCAATGTTATCAGAATAAAAAAACAATAAGCTTTTAACGTGTACCATTTATTATACTGCAACTTTTATTTTTCTGTATTTTCCTTGTGTTCTGATGTAATTTAAAAAAACCACATGTTGCAACAAACAGTAAAATACAAAATTCTGGCTGCCGTTACCTACATAAGTTATAGCTTTTGGTTTATGGTTCACCTGTCTGTTTTCCTTGGATGAAGGGAAATAGAATATGTGAAAACTGATTGATGCATTAAACTGCTTAACATTTGGATTTTTTGTGGAGACCAAGCGTGTTTGCCAGTATCAAATTGTTGTATCTGGCAAACTCCAACAGTCTCAGACCCCTGTCATTTGTCTCGTTGTTGCAGTGGGGTCCACATTAATAGCTAGAACACCATTTTCAGATCTGCATCTACTCCATTTCCCAAATTGTTAGCTGTAATTCTGAGTAAGCATAATTATTTTAATAAATTCTGTTATTCCTTTTTTTCCCAGAACATCCTGTTATGCCTCGAGTTTATCCGGTTGCGGAGAAGTCGCTGTAGTCCGACGACGACCCAGGAGGCGTTTGGAAGGAAGACGTCCCACTCCATCACCATCAACATCTTCATCGCCTTCATTGTACTCATCAGGTGACAGCTGGTGTGTGTCAGTACTTATTGAATTTTATAATATTGTTGTTCGCTTTGAAAAAAACACTCATTGATTGCTGTATAAAATCGGTGCCACAGCAAAGCAGTTAACAACTGGCAGCTCCACGCCTCAGATCAAACTGTGACCTGCTAACACAAGGTGTTGGTGGTATATTGTTTCTACATTGCAAAGGGGGAGGTGAGGAGAGCTTGGATGAGGGAGGAGAATGGGGGGGGAACATTAGTGTACATGGCAGAGCTAGATATCCTTGTTGAATAAGATCAAAGTTTTAGCTCAATTTTACAGTTGTTAATGGGGCACATGAAATGCAGATTACATTATTATAATGTACACAATTCGCTCTGGGCTTTTCAGGTTGTGTAGGTATGCTTTGGATTTTAAAAAGCAGGCATGTTGAGGAACCTTTGTACTTGTGCTTTCATGGGGTGGCCTCGTGGCGCAGTTGATAAAGTCGCCGGTTTCCTATGCCGAAGGTCGCGGGTTCGATTCCCGCAAGGGGCGAACGTATGTGACTTAGGTACGAGACTATTGAGGTCACCGAGGATTTTCTCTGGGCACTCCGGTTTCCTCCCTCCCTTCAATAATGGTACAGGATGCAGTCAATATAAAAATTTCAAAAATAAAAAGTTCGATTTTCTTCCGTCTTCTAATAGCGATTTCCCTGCCTTTACACCACCTGTTTGAGTGATGTATGTGTATTTGGTGTGTGAGAGGGTAAATGAGACAGGTGAGCGTGTATGTTGGTATAGATCGCCGCGCTTTGAGCCTTGGGGAAAGGCGCGTACATAGCATCCTGTATTATTATTTATTATTATTTACTGAGTAGCTAGTAAGCATAAGAGTTTCTATAACTATTTTATAACTTGGTTGCTAGTAGCTAGTGTGTCGAAGTGGTTAGTGGGAAAAAATGCTGTCCCACTTCCTCCGGGCTTTTGTGCCCTTTTTTCCCCAACCTCTACCCCCTAAACTTTAAATGTGTTTTGCTTGTTTCTTTTACACTTTAAAGAGGGTGAGTAGTACATTCATGTACAAGAAAATTAAAGTCCCGAATATAATATTTCATTGATGAATCCTATCCTATCCTATCCTGTCCCATAACCCGAAGGTCGTAGGGGCACCACAGATGATCGCTTAACCAGCATACTCCATCTTTCTCTGTCCTCAGCAGCCCTCATGGCTTCGCTCAGTGTCAAACCAGTCCATTCTCGAATGTTGTCCTCCCACCTCTTTTTCGGTCTCCCCCTTCTTCTACCTCCTTGCACTGTGCCTTGCAGAATGGTCTTTGCAAGGCCTGATGATCTGGTGACGTGGCCATACCATCGGAGTTTCCGTTTCACAACACATTGATGAATCAGTAGACAGTATTGTCAGTCAATCCCTTTTTGTAGTTGAGCCAGTTCAAGCCTCTACTCTTTTCAACTTCCATTCCCTTCTCCCACCCCAGGCCCACCACCCCACCCTTTGACCATCCTCATCCCTTGGTTTGAAAATGTTCTTATGCCGCTGAATTTGTTCTGTTGTTTAAACCCTGTGTTCTGATGCTGCTACTTGTTCGCAGGAGGGCTGAAGAGCAGCATGAGGATTCTAAAGACTCTAATTCATCGGAAGGTTCAGTCAAGAAACAAGCTAGAAAAAGGCGTCAAAGCCAGCAGACCGAAATGCATACAACATCCCCATCAGCTTTGTTGCTGCCATCCAGGGTGTGAACCAAGTGCCATGAATCGTTTAGATATAGAATATATATTCAAATTTGTTTGCAAATCTATTCAAGATGAGTCCTAAATAGTAAAAAATTGCATGTTTAAATAATAATAATAATGTTCGTCATTTGTAAGGCGCCTTAGCCTAAGGATCAAGGCGCTGGCCGATACAGGATCTAACTCAAACCGCCCGAGACGCCACCCGCAGCCTTTGGGCGCATGGTCTGACGCCCGGACAACTGAGCACAATCCTGGGCAGCCAGGGATGGAGGAGAAGGACCAAGTGCATGCTGGGTGTGTTCTTGTTACCGGCACTCACCCGTCTAGGACATGAGCGTCAGGATCTTTAAAGTCCGTTATGATGGAATGCATGCGACACAGACTAGACATCGGTTTATACTCTCATCCGAAGGAGAAGGAAAACAGGAGTAAAGTGTCTTTCCCAGGGACACAACACGATGGCCCGGCCAGGGCTTGAACCCGGGACCTTCAGTTAATGTTGTCTGTCTGTCTGCCTTCCATCTGTGCAAAACTTTAAAGTGGCTAATTACACGAGACCTCGAAAATTATCAGTGATTGAATGACTACACTTCAAGGTCAAGGTCACAGGTTCAACAAATGTTAGTCAAGCTATGTCAATTTTCCACAAAATTTCTTGTTAATCCTAAGTTATTAATATTAACTAAACTTCAGCTTGTTTGATGCATGATAGGTATCAATGAGACGCACATGCATATTTTGTCAACCTTGCTCCAAGGTGAAGGTCATTGGAGATGTCCAAAATAATAAAATCTTTTGCTGTAGTTTATTTTATCGTACATGAGTGCATTTATAGCTGGAGGTCAAGGTCAAGAGCATCGAAATATCAAAGCTTGTATTACTTTGCATTTTAAACCCACCGTTTCAATCATTTAACTTTTTTTTCTGGCATCTCATTTTTGTGTTATTTATTGGGAGTTCCATAAGGAGCATGTGAGTCATATGGACTTGCCTTTCCAGTGATTGATGGTGTTCATCATGTTCAAAGCTTTTTGAGGTGCTACTTGTCATTAAGTAATGGAAATTTACTGCTCTGTATTGTGTAGACTAGTTTTTAGGCCCGTTTTGTTATGTAGTAGATTTCTGTCTTAAACTTAAGAGAAAGCGTGGATTAATCAGGCAAAGTACCAAATTATATTTCTTTGCCAAGTTAATACATATGTTATTCTCGGGGTTCTTGTTCATCAAAAAGCAATGTCAAGACTAATGACTATATAATAATATTCTGCTCTTCACATGGTTTTATTATACCTTTGAGGTGCTGGAAAAAAAACGAATTATAAGTGGTTGCACTCAATTGATCCTTATTCAGAATATATTAACGTAACGGGAAACCATAAACAATTTATGTAAAACTTAACTATATGAAGTTGATAAAAAAGTAATAATAATATATACAAATTATGCTCTACTAGACACTTTCAAAATAAAAATGTTAACAAATTATGTCTGTGTTATGTTGTTCATATGTTTGTTTTACATTACCAATTCTCTGCTTTTTTATTTTTCCATTCCTCTTCTTTTCCAATGAAGATTTGTATACTTTTCCACCCTTCTCATTCTTTCTTTTCCTCTGGAGATTTTATGCTTTTTCTCCACGCTTCTCCTCATTCTATTAATTCTTTTTCATACTCCTCATACTTTTTCTTCTTTCTCCTTCTTGCCTTTTCTTCAATGATTTGATTTAAATCTGGAAGTAAAGTAATAAATTGAACATGAAAAAAATTATCCACAGTTAACATTTGAGAACGACAAGATATCTTTTTTTTGCAGATCTTCCAGTCTGGATTCAAATTAAAAAAAACTTTAAAACCATACAATACAAAGTAAATGTAAGCAAAGTAAATATGACAAAAATGTTTGCTTAATGCCGAATTTTTCTTTTCGATTTTTACTGACACCAGCTAATAATTTATTTTTTGGGCTATGGGGAGAAAAAGAGGGTCATGCACTGACCTATCCAGAGGTACACTGTAACAACCTCAGACCTTTCGGTTCTCAGTTCAATGCTTTAACCACTGAGCTACCGCCCAGTTCTTAAAGTAAATGGCAAAAGTCTATCCTTCAATAACAGCTCTAATTCTGTACAGTAGCCTATATATCAACTGAAAATATTGTAATTGAAATTATAAAAACAAAATCAGAGGAAATTCTGAGCAATAGTAAAAGTTGTTTTATTAGTTGAATTAAACTAAAAGTGTCAGTGTACTGCACTCACGTACTGAAAATCTTGCAAATGCAACCTTGGCCATTTATACGTTTTGGTTGTGTCCGTGTGTGTGATAAACCCAGTTTTTCCACAGAAACCCAGATGTCCAATATGCATGTGTAAAAACCCACTAGTATCAAATGAACCCACTATTTCATAGCGCAATTTCTCCTTTTGTTTTTGTCAAAAATGAAAACGGTTGTGACAGATAACCTTACAAGAGGCTATTGTATCCGTTGAGTGAATAGGAATGGTCTGTAATGAAGGGAAAGGATGGAACCCAGTTTGCCTTGTTTTGAACATAAACCCACTATTATAGTTTTGAACGTATGTGTGTGTGTGTGTGTGTGTAGTCTATTTTGTAGTACATATCATTGATATTGTTTTTTCTCTGTAGACCATCTCTTCCTTCCCCATCCATACCCACCACTCTAACCTTAATCACTCCTCCTCTCTCTCCCACCTCTCCCTTACTCAGGGTGGAGAATTTTCCAAAGGCATTTGCATTTCCGATAAAAAAATATTGAGTTCCGAGTGTGAGAAGCTGAGGGCTAACCTTTACTGGGCATAGCGGCCAAAAGCGGCTGAAGGTCTAAACAGGCAAAACGTCCAAAAGCGTCTGTATCAACCATGTGGTAATATTCTCGCGTTGTTTGAAAGATTGCGAGACTTCCGGCAATTGATTTCCGGTTTATTCTGTTGTTAAAACATTCGACTGCATTTCCACAAGTTTTCTATGTGATGCGTTCGTTTTTTCGATTTTTTAATTTAATTTTCTTGTGTGTGTGTCTCAGGGTGGGGAACAACTCATTGAGAAAAACTCTGAAAAGGCCGGGGTCCAGGGGCCGCCTAGGCCCCGGCAGGGTCAAGGGGCAGGGCCCTTGTAGGGAGTCCAGGGGTGCAAAGCCCCCCCGGAAAATGTGCACGTTTTTAAGCCATACCAAGAGTGGCATAGTAACAGTGCAGTAAATGTATAGTGAACTGAACCAACCAAATATGAAAGAAAAGTATTCAACAACCGTAAGGAAAAAGGTATGTGTATAAATTAAAAATAAAAGCCTACCTGGAAGGCCCTGCTGTTTTGTGGCTTTCATTGCGTGTTGATGCATTTTGGTCAGCATGTGCTCGACCAGTGTCGACAAGCCACGATTTGCGTAGCTCAGCTCTGAGTCCTTGTTGCAAAAGATGCATCGAGCTGTGCCACTCCTATCTATTTTCCGAAAGCAGTCACCGATTCGCTGGTCCTCGTCCTCAATTTTTGTTGTTTTGTTAATCCACTCCCACTTCCATTTATTTGCAATGGTCCCCTCTTCAAAAAATCCCCGCGCTGAACTATTCTGGACACACACGCCATGATAACAGCCGAAAACGCGTTCAACACCATTTCGCCCGCTCTAAGCAAGTCGCGTTTATGTGGTCGTAAGAATCAACAAGAGCGGGCGGGGAGATGTTGCACGCATTCAGTTCTAGCGGGCCCGTTCTAGCAATGAGAAAGTAAAAGGTGGACACGGATGGGTACTTGTAATAATAGGTCTACTGGATTCGGAAACGGACAAATTTTTTTTCCTCTGAACTCTTTTTTTTTCCCTCTGAAATGGCTGCCGATTTCCTCTGAAATCAGCGGATCCGAGGAGAGTTCCCCACCCTGGTGTCTAAAATGGATGGTTTGGATTCTTCGACTGATGAAGGAAAGTTTACAGGCTTCCATTTATCAGACATTAAAGTGAGAGAAATGGACTTGGAGACGGAGGAAGAGATCGGTACTGACATTAGTGTCAGTAGTGTGCATGCATACGATCTTTCAGACTGGCAGGAAAGTGAAGAAGAGGAGGGGGCTTGTTTGGACTTTTTAAAACTTTCTTTTGTATACACATGGAGTAATAAAAAACAAGACATGACAAGAAAAGTATAAAATGGTAGATAATCAAAAGAGAATGTATTTCTGTTCATTTTGCATTTTATTTCATTTAATTAAATCTATACACTAGTCACTAATACCTAAGATGTAGTGTTTTTACTAACGTACCCCTAAATATCTCTAAAATTATAAAAATTCTTGCCTGTTTACAGCTAAAAAATAGACAAACGTGTGCCCAGTAAAATTGGAAATGTGGAGTTTGTGTGTAACAGTGGTGGACCTCAAACTTTGTTAGGCCTACAAATCAAGATTCTTAACTTTTTTGAAAGACATGTGCATAAAACATTCTTTTTGTTGTTGTTGTTGTTTCTATTCATGTTTACTTTGTGCTTTTTGCTTTCAGAAGAGGCCCTAAATTACTTTCAAAATTGCATAAATTCATTTTCTTCCAGGGGGCGAATACCGGGGCTTGGCCCCTGGGCCCCGGCCGGATTTCAGAGATTTCTTGATTCAGTTGTTCTCCACCCTGCTTACTGTAATCCACATTCTCCTTCCCCTGTCTCTCACACTAATGCTGCACAAAGTGTATACATATGTACAATACCACAAAGTATTGGTTATCAGAATCAATCACACATCTTTATTGTAAAAAAATCTCCAAAAAAATTCACAAATTATGTTAGGGTTTGGGCGCGCCACTGGCTGCGACTACTCCTTCCCCAGGGGAGGCGGCCCAGAGTTTTCCGATAGAAAGGGATATTAAACTGCAGCAACACAAAAAAAATAATAAAATAAAAATTGTCCCATGGCCAGCAAAGAAATGTTTGCAGCAATGACAATAATAGTAACACAGTAATAAATGCACAAATTAAGTAAATAAACAAGAAATGCATTGCAATTAAAACAAATCCCCCTCCCCCTCCCCTCTTTGCTCTATCTTCCCTCCCCCCCCCCTCCTCCCCTTGTGTGGGTGCTGGGGGTTTCTGTATAATTAGTATCCCTACTTTCTGGAAATTTACTGCTTTAAATTCCCACTGTCACTGTCTTTCTGCTTTGTTCTTTCTCATTTCTACTCTGTTCTATTAATCTACTACATAAAGGGAAAAGTGAAAGCCACAGTTGAAAACCTGTCTTTCCTTTATAGGCAAGACAGATTCACTGCGGCAACAGTACCCCCGTTGGAGTGCCGGGGGTTTTCAGTATAAATAGTATCCCCACTTTATGGAAATTTAGTGCTTTAAATTCCCACTGTCGCTGTCTTCCTCATTTACTCTTTCCCATTCCTGCTCTGTCCTTCACTCTGCTATACTATCTTCTTCTTCGCTAGATCAATGACCTACCTTTTTTCTTGAAAACTATTCCTGGACAAGACTCCTTGTTTGTGTATGAGGTCTGTTGGATCAGCTTGGGAGTGTTGGACGCTTTCTGCCGGGTGGTCACTAGGGCTTCCTATGATTGTACTATTTAGCACTATAGGCATTTTATATGTATGTGTTTTGTTGATGATTTATAATGATGTTTGTATTCTATTTTGTTTTTGTAACCGGGGGTTCGCGTAGTTGAGGTCAACCCTCAGCCGTCCCCCGCGTGGGATGTCTTTATTGTAAAGTGACTGGCCGGTGGAGGGCATTCAATTTTCCCACTGGGGTTGTTTCAGCAGATCTTTTATGCGGATCGGGGGTTGTCCGGTCCTGATTTGGCTCGGAAGAGTCCGCTGGACCTAAAGCAACAATCAATCAATCAATCAATCAATCTACTACATGTTTCTTCTTTGCTAGACCTACAAAGGTAGTTTTTTTTTTTAAAACTCTCCCACCACGCCTCCTATGTGTCTGGGGTCAGCTTGGGGGATATTTGACACTTAGTGCAAAATGCTCAGAGGGCCATGCTATGGTATTACTATTTAGCAATGTAGGCATTTTATATGCATGTATTTCGTTAATATTTTATAATGACGTCTATTCTATTTTTGTAAATGTGGATTTGATAAATTAGAGTAAAGCCTCAGCATCCCCTGCAGGGGATGCTTTTATTGTAAAGTGGCCGGCTGGTGGAGTGCCTTCAGTGTTACCGTTAAGAGTTGTTTCAGCAGATCTTTTATATGGATGAGGAGTGAGTTCTCTTTCAACCAAGTTATGGTCCTGATTTTGTGGTCCTGATTCGGCTCTTTGCATTCTGCTGGACCTTATAAGCAATGAATAACTAACTGACTGAATTAACTAACTGAAACAAATACTCCAAACAAATACAGGGTTAATGAATGAAATTTAAGGAATGTTGTATTAGAATGTTGTATTATTAGAATTATTATTATTAGAATGTGTAATGTTGTATTATTAGTTGGGTAACATGAGGGCACTCCACCAGCCAGTCACTTTATAATAAAGGCATCACATGCAAGGGATCATGAGGCTATACTCTTCCATCGAACCCTCATTTGAAACAAACAAAACACAAACATACACAATGCCTATATTGCTAAAATAATACCATAGAAAGCCCTAGTGACCAACTGGCAGAAAGCATCCAAAATTCCCAAGCTGACCCAACAGACCCCGTACACAATTAAGGAGTTTGGGGAGAGTTTTCAAAAAAAACTGTAGGTTTCTGGTCTAACGAAGAAGATAGTGGATTAATAGAACATATCAGGAACGATAAAGAGCAAATGCCAGAGTAATAATTTAAAGCACTAAATGTCCACAAAGTGGGAATAGAATGTAAACATCAATATAAAATATTAACAAAACACATACGTATAAAATGCCTTCTTTGCTAAACAATAATACCAAAAAGCGTCTAATATCCTCAAGCTGACCCAACAGGCCCCATACACAAATGGGGTTATGTTTAGAAACGGGAGTGCTGGCAAGTGTAACAAGGGAGACAAAAAGTTCGTGAAAGAAATAAGGAAGAAAGTGGAAAAAAAAGAAGAAAGTAAAATAAATAAAGAAGGAAGTGAAATAATAATTTAAGAAAAAAAAAAGTATAAGAAATACAAAAAAAAGTTAAATAAATTGTTAAAAAGTGAAAAAAATAAAGAAAAAAGTGAAAAAACAAAGAAAAAAGTGAAAGAAATAAATAAGAAAGTTAAAGAAAAAAAAAAAAGTAAGAAAAAATGAAAGCAAAAAAAAAAATTTTAAAAATAAAGAAAAAAGTTAAAGCAAAAGAAAAGAAGAAAGTGAAAAAAATAAAGAAGAAAGTGAAATCAAAAGAAGAAAGTGAAAGAAATAAAGAAGAAAGTGAAAGAAGCAAAGAAGGTAAGGAAAGAAATGAAGGTGACAGAGGAGAATTACAGAACAAACAGTGATAAGACGCACATTTGCTTTCTCATGCATTTTTGGTGATTTTGCAAGAATTAAACAGTGGGACATAACGAATCTGTTACTAAAAGCCATTGTTAATGTCACAGACATTCACAGTCGTCAGAATTATAATGCGATTAAGACAGCTAATTAGTGACAGGCTGTCAGAGGTCAGAAAGTTTTCAGTGGCCAGCACAATATTCTCTGGATGGATCAATTTCCGCTGTCCCACGTCTTAGACTTTAACAAATACAGACATTTGATAATAAATTATGATGTAAACTATTACAGATGATGATGATGATGATGATGATGACGACAACACTGTTGGTGACGTCTATGACCATGATGAAAAATGAAGATTATGACGGTGGATGATAATGATGAGTGATAAGATAAGGGTTTGTCCAAAGTAGGTGATTTTCATTTTCTTCCCTAGGACGACCTCTTTTTGGTGATGTCAGCAGATCATATGTTCCGTTTTTTTTTTGTTTACCTCGTAATTTTTTGTCATCTAAAATGATTGCATTTTGTAGAAGGGACATTACTCCACCATTTATTTTAGATGTGAAAATAGAAATGTTCTCCTTTGGAGATTTACAACATAGTTTGAACCTAAGCACTGCAAGTCTGTAGGTCTGAGCAGCAACAGCAATCATCACTCTTGCATAGATGACACAGTAACAGCAATCATCACTCTTGCATAGCTGACAGAGTAACACCAATCATCACTTGCTCAATCAATCCATCAAACAATTGACCGCTCAATCAAAACATTACAATTGATTTTTTTAAATTTGATTTTTTTCAATTAAGAATTTTATTATAAAAGAAAGACGGTTAAACAATACATTGATCATGTCACATCATGATTGAAAAAAACACTAACACCCAGATTAACATTAAATTGTAAAAACAGCAAAACAAACAACCAACCAGATCACAATGATCACAATGCTGTCACACTGTCATTTATTTTTACAAACCCATTGAATTCACATCCAATTCATAAAATCCACTTCTAAGATATCTGACACTGTATCATGGAAGAACTAACCCAACAAACATCAGAAGAATGATCTGTTGTTATGCCCCTTCCTATTGTGCTATTTGTCTCACAAAATATGGTTGGCTAGGTTGTCGCTCACATATTAGCACTGTGTCAAACAAAATCAACACTTCATATACATGTAAAGATAAGATCTTAAAGGGAGAAAGGGAGAAATCAGGGAATTTAGCTCATAATCATCCTTATCTCAGTTACAATTCAGTGGAATACAAGTTGTATTGAACAACTCTATTATATGGAGACATTCTAAGGAAACATGGATGTGATTCAAACTTTATAACTTATACGTTATTTAGGATCCAAATGTCAAGACATCCCAACATACAGTAGTTGTTTTTCAACCCATGTGGTTCCAAACTCAATTCGGGTCTTTACATTACATGGTTATTGCTTTAGGTCCAGCGGACTCTTCCGAGCCAAATCAGGACCGGACAACCCCTGATCCGCACAAAAGATCTGCTGAAACAACCCTTGTGGTAAAACTGAATACTCTCCACCAGCCAGTTACTTTACAATAAAGACATCCCACGCAGGGGATGCTGAGGCTGTACTCTAATTTATCGAACCCCTGTTTACAAAAACAAAATAGAATACAAACATCATTATAAATTATCAACAAAACACATACATATAAAATGCCCACATTGCTAAATAATATCATAGGAAGCCCTAGTGACCACCTGACAGAAAGCGTCCAATATTCCCAAGCTGATCCAACAGACCTCACACACAAATAAGGAGTCTTGTCCCGGAAGAGTTTTCAAGAAAAAAGGTAGGTGACTGGTCTAGCGAAGAAAAAGATAGTATAGCAGATTGATAGAACAGAGCAGGAATGAGAAAGAACAAATGAGAAAGACAGCGGCAGTGGGAATTTAAAGCACTAAATTTCCAGAAAATGGGGATACTATTTATACTGAAACCCCCAGCACCCCAACGGGGGTCTTCGGGTCTTTGACACAATTTATGCTGTAACATGTAAACTCAAACCTACAATGGGTTCGTGACCCAATTTACGCACAACCCCCAAACCCACAATGGGTTATTGATCCAATTTACGCGACAGACACGAGCTCACATCGGCTTCTCAACACATGTTTCGTTGTAAACCCAAACCCATAATGGATTCACGACACACTTTTCCTGATACCCCAATGTCACATAACCTAGCAATGAACCGACTTGCAAACTGCACATTTTTGTCGTTGTCATCGTCATCATCATCATCATCATCATCATCATCATCATCATCATCATCATCATCATCATCATAATCATCCCTGTGATACGTTTACGTAAGAACACAACTTAGCTCTGTTCGAATTGAACACAAATGATTGAGGAATTGTACATTATAATATACTTAATAATAATAATAATAATAATAATAATAATAATAATAATAAAAACACTTTCATAGCGCACAATTTCTTACAGAATGAGCTCAAGGCGCCAAGAGAAACACAAATAATTTGAACACTTGTATTGTACAAAGAATAATGAAGAATTTCTTGAATACAAAATGTGGAACATTTAGGATAAAGTGTTATAAATGTCTAAATGCACTTAATGTAAGTTAAAGCAATGTACACGCAATTGAAATATAATTATAATTATATAGACAGAGAAATAACCACAATAATATTTTTTTATAATACACGAAACGTAGAAAAATAAAAATCTTTAAAAACTATGATAAACATAAATAATTATACTTTTCCTTACAATAAACGTATAATTAATATTTAAACCATTATGGACAACCTATAATTAAATAATAATTTTCATAACAATAAATTTACAATTAATGAAATCTACGATAAACATAAATAACCATAATTTTAATTACAACAATTCAAATCTACGATAAACAAAACTAACCACGGAGTAAACCGTCTTCGGAAATGGGAGGTAATTGTCTTCTTTTTTTTTTTTTTTTTATTTTATCTTGTCTCAGAACACTATGAAAGCTACCCCGAGCTGCAAGCTTTTCTTTCGTGAATAGGGGGTATTGGTTGCCTGGGCCGAACTAGCGGAGCTAGCTGGGATTGCAAATTAAATCAACCTTTCAGTTGATCCATGATCCAGAAGATTTGATAGAGGACAGAACAAAAATTGTAGGCGAGAAACTGTTCCTTTGCAAAGATCAGAATGTCTGGCTGAAGACAACTCTGGCGCAACATCCTGGCAAGCCGGCCAAAGTTCGTTCCCCTCGTATTTCCTAGCATGGTCTATTAATAAAACTTATTTAAACAAAAATAGCAATAATTTTCAAATAAAAACGAACAATAAGTAAACTTATGACATAGTGCCAAAGGTCATGGCAAGCGGCAAAAACTATGAACACAGGGGACCCAAAAAGAAAAGGGACAGAAAGAAAAGAACAACTACTACAACAAGTCAGGTGCCTCTGAGAGCACTCGCCATCTTACAGCTTTAATCAGTGTGGTGGTTATTTCAAAGTATAGATGCTGATTAGTTGTAGGTTTTAACAATAATAGGAAGGGTCGTGGGCCACCTTACTGCTTAGATCAGTTTAATTGGTATTTTTAATGCATACTTCGATCCCTATCCTACCCTATCCCGTAAATCAAAAGTCGTTGAGGCATCACAGATGATCGTTTAACCAGCGTACTCCATCTTTCTCTGTCCTCAGCAACTGTCATGGCTTCGCTCAGACCATCCTCAAATTTGTCCTCACACCTCTTTTCTGTCTCCTTCTTCTGCCCCCTTGCACCGTGCCTTGCAGGATGGTCTTTGCAAGGTCTGATGCTCTGGTGACGTGGCCATACCATGGGAGTTTCCATTTCTTCACCAATGAGCATGTAATCGCGTTGTCCAATGGCTTGTGTGATGGTCTGTCAGACTTCGTCGTTGGTGATGTGCTGGGTATAGGAAATGCCCAGAAGTCTTCGGCAGCACTTCCTGTCGGGACCCATTTGATACAATGGCTCCTAAATATTTGAAGCTATGCACTGTGTTGAGGGATTGGCTTGAACTTTGATGTTAATATTGATGCCATTGGTGTTGTTGGTCATCATTTTGGTCTTCTCTGTACTTATTTCCACTCCAAAGGCTCTGGAAGTGGTATCAAGCCTCTATAACAGCTGTTCAAGTTCTTGTTATTCTCCAACCAATGCATCAATATCATCCGCAAAAAGGAGGTTGGAGATTGCTCTATTCCCTATGCTGACTGTGCCTTCGTGATCTGCAAGGGCATCTGACAAGATGCGCTCCAGGAAGATGTTGAAGAGTGTTGGAGAGAATAGGCACCCTTGACGCACACCGATTGTTGTTCTGAACCAGTTCCTGATGGCGCTGTTACGGAGAACTGCACTGATAGCCTTGTTATACAGGATTTTGAATCATACAGATGAAAGTTAACATGTGGAGGAATTGGCGAGTACTTTTAAAATTCCCCTTTGTAGGTGGAGCTGCACTGGGGCTTCTGCCCTTTTAACGAGAAAGCAATCCGACTTCTTACTTTCAAGAGCAAGCATTGAAAGAACATTCCGTTAAAATGATACAAAAGGTAGAGGGTAGAAAAAGTTACTTTATAGCATAGCACAGCTTAATAGCAATAGCTTATATTTTTTTAAAAATTAAATGTTTTTTTTTATTTTTTAAAGAAAGACTAGTTGAGCAATATGACGTTGATTTAAAAAAACACACAAAGAAACCCCAAACATAACTGCTGTAGAAGTTCCATTTCCAAATTGCAAATTGTACACACACACATAAAATCATAATGCTGCAAAATATAGAGCCACGATACATAACAACATTTATTAAAAAATGTCACATATAAAAAAATTACATCAAACTGTATTTTAAAAAGTAAGTTAAGTGCTTGATAACATTTTGCCCAAACTGTAACCTACTGTACTTGTGTTAGGATGTAAACTCCAGTACATCTACTGCACACCTACTCTTTGAAATTATTATTACCCCCCACCTCCCCATCCCCACTTCCTCCCACCATCCACAGCGTGTTCCTCCCAACATTTAACAATTCACCGGTAAGAAAACAGGCATACAACAATCTTCATGCTTTGGAATCAGTTTTTTCAGTAGCTAAAACATGTCATGATTGTGTGGAAATACCGATCATTACCTACAAGTCGTCCCTAGAGTGCAGGGTAAACTAAAGGCAACGCTATCTGTATACCTCTTATCTCCGTAGTTGTGTGGTTAAGCATTGGCCTGGAACATCCATCACCCAGGTTCCAATGACGTGTACAAGATAAAAGTGGCCATTTTGACACTCCATCTTAGCAGCACAACTGCTGTAGTGGTTCAGTGTTATTTAGGTCACTACCCCCTTTTTCCTGGCTTGGTTATCGCGGTGTCCACCTTCCATCCTCGCAACTAAGCAACACCCTTTAGATTTTTTCTTTTTTTTTCTAGTCACATGTTACAACACAACAAATAAGAGAAAATATTACAGGAAGAAAAAATGCGGCATGATATGGCAGTTGTATTTTTTTACATGAACTTAAAGATTTTTTTAAAAATACATTTTAATGTTAATTAAATTTATAAAATCGTTTTTGGCAAGCTACAAGCATCGGATTTGATTTTCAACTTATTTAAAAAATTGCAGCCTCACTTGCAACGCCTTGACCAGCTTAAGCAGTGAAGTGCGCTATTCAGGAACATATATTTGTCTCCATTTTGAACACTGTGAATAATGCCAACCAAGCTAAAGTATTCATGGCTACATGTAAAGCTTTGAACACAGTTAATCAAGAATATATATTGGGGGCAAAAGTTCATGATTAGTTTACCACGAATCTAATATTTATTGACTATAATGAATTACAATCTAATCTGAATGGAATATTTTATTTGTCCTTTCTTCCTAGACCCCAGTAACACACATAATATTTTTGTCTTGTCCTACTGCAGACCATACTATTTTCCATTGCCATGTATAGTAATTATAGACCCGTACCCCAATTCAGATGTTATAGACTTGAGCTTAGCCCCCAACTGACCAATCAAAATAAAGATTTTGCCCTTTCTTTTGTAGGTCTACAAAGACACTGCGGTTGTAAAGAAAGAGAAAAGAACATTTTTGAAGTAAAATTAAGTACGTTCACAAATTCGTGTACAATAACATCTTATTGCTTAAATAATATTATTACCAATTAAAAACATAATTATTATTGCAAACCATGCTGTAATTTATATGCTCAAAAATGTTCACACAATTTAAATAAAAGTTTTAAAGAATATTAAAAAGAAACGTTTGTTGCAAAATTTGCTCCAGTGTTTATTATTTACTTTATTTAAAAACACAAATGTTAAAAAATGTATTACTAAAAATTTTTAAACATTGTACACATTTTTACATTTGTACACAGACAGCATCATTCAGATTTTCACACACAAATCAAAACTTGCAATTTTGTAACATTATTTTTTTACAAAAGGTTTTGCATCAAAATGTTATTACATGCTTGTAGTGGTATACCCCTCGTACCAGCTTAAAACCACTAGCTAGTTTATGTCTGTTGTCTCTCTAGCACTAACATTTTCAACACTGTAAACGCGAAATGGCTTATTAGTTATATGTATAGAAGACGCCATGGCGTATAATTATTATTATTATTATTAGAGTACGTGTCAGGCGCCTGTACTATTCCTCCCAACATAAACAGCGTAGCTGAGCCGACTGAGACATACACTGTACAATAACTATCATGCCTAACCTAGCAAATAATAGATTTGCTTGCACTGAGTTAGTTGCATGGTCTCCCCCCCCTCCCCCTCTTATACGCCGTTCCCGCCCCCCTCTAACCCCTTTCCCTCCGTCTCCGCTCTCCTCCCCCTCACCCCCACCCCCCCTTATTCGCTCTCTTTCTGGTGACAGAATAACAAAACGGGGGAAAGAGCACGTGCTGACTGGGACCCACAGTACTCGGGTAGGTCTTAGTCTCATCTGTTATAAAGTACGGTCTATCTCAAGCAGGCTCAGACTATATATGCGCAAGACACTGTAAATTTTGAGGCTGAGTTTCAAAAGCCTGCAGAGGGCCTATCATTAGCAAGACCTTATAATACTCATCGCATAGACGCACTATATGGTGTGCTTTCACTTTTCTGCAATAGTTGGGCCTTTTTTTTTAATATAGCGGTTCATTTATAGGTCTAGTGGTGTAGGTAGGTCTGTGTACGAGTCTAGCAGTGTAGGTAGGTCTGCGTGAGAATCTAACAGTATAGACAGACTGTCATGGCCTGCAGTTTATATGCCGCTATATTCTGGTGCAGTACTACACACAGCCAGACCTGCAAGATATATGTCTCTGCACTCTCACATAGTATTATATACAATAGCCAGATCAGCGTGACATAAACCTGTGAATCTTACACCAGCGATATCTACATATGCCCGAGTTATCTACCCTACTATACAGTTCCATAAAACAAACAACAATTGTTCCACAAGCCTGCTAGACATACTGTTATACTCTGCGGCAGACCTACGCAACAGCCATAATAGAAAGGACGCCTTGTAATTCGTGCATATGAATCTGCAATTCGCAAGCTGTAGGATTTATAGTTTGGTGTTTTCAGCATGGGGAGATGACACTTTGTCGTTAGATTTGGTTGGACTCTGTAACAGAACAATAAATCAATCAATCAAAATATTTAATTTAATGTCTATTTAAATATTCGCTATTTAGAAACCATTTACACATTTTAGAAGATTTATAAAGTCATTTCAACATGCTGTCGTAAAAAGCAAAATGGAACATTTGTTGTTGGAAAGTACTGACCATGTGAAAAACAGCCTGAGGCGAATCGATTTCCATTGCGTTTTTCGCACAGTCGCATTAACCAATAAGAATGGACCCTCGGCAAAATTTTTGTGGATCCCCGATAGCGGACGTGTAGTGCAGTAGTATGACACGTTGTGTAATACGTACTACTGTGCTACCCGTCCGCTATCGGGGTCCAAACAAATTCTTGCCGAGGGTCCATTCTTATTGGTTAATGTGACTGTGGTTTTTTCTCTACTCTCTCAAACAGGTACTATTACCCCCATACGCCCTGTGTAAGGGGACTTATACCTTCACCAAGTACCTGTTTTAACCAATCTTGCATGCGCAACATTGATGCGCCGTCTGCTGCCAGCAAATATGACATTGAAAAGTTTCTACTCACGAAATATGTGCATGAGTAGAAACTTTGCTTTTGATAGGCTTGGTACAAAGTTTTGACGCAGTTTAGAATACCAGTCTGCAGAATTATGAAAAAACATTTTAAAAGAGAATCTTACAAGTGCACATAGTAGTCTATCTGTTGAGGCCTAAGCTAAAACAACCATCGATCATATTTCACCCACAGTCGTGTGTGCTTCACTTCCACAACGGGCACTGAAAGCGCAGGTGAGACTTTTTGGATTCAACACACCACCCACCCCTCAGTGTGCGTGCGTTGTTCTTACACAGTGCAATTTTTTTTAAACTCAGAGCTGCTCAAAGCGTGGGTTTTATATTTTGATAGCGCAGAGATGTAGTGAGAGAACAGCCTCTAGAGAATCATCCGTAAAGGCGTCTTTATATTGCTGCAGTACTTGTAATGGACAGGAGTGTTTGGGGCGCCACATGAAGTGCCTAATGGACAGGAGTGTTTTGGGCGCCACATGAAGTGCCTAATGGACAGGAGTGTTTGGGGCGCCACATGAAGTGCCTAATGGACAGGAGTGTTTGGGGCGCCACATGATGTGCCTAGGGCAGCAAGGGGGCGCATTGGTTGGGTTGAGTTACATCCGTGTCGGCCAGCGCCTTGAGCAGATCTTGAGCTGGAAAACCGTTATATATAATAACGATTAACGGTTTTAAAAATCCAACTAACCTGAGCGACACCGTTGACTTCCTTGAAACAAGCCATATGATGGTCCTGGGAGGTTCTGGACAAGGCTCTGGCTCTCTGTTTGATCACCTCATCGTGGGAGTTCATCTCGCGGATCCGCTTCTGGCGTTCGTCAAGGTCTTGCATGTGCTGGTAGTATGCCTCCTCCTGGCGCTTGCTAATTCGGCCCTGTAGACACACGGCTAAATAATACATCAAACAAATCTCACCTTAAATAGACCACAATTGAATATAAAGTGAGGTTTAGTTTGTGCAAGCATGCATTCTATCGCACGGATACTAAAGATCCTGACGCTCATTTCCGCGAATTCTAATTTCAGTATTGTGCTAATGTTTGTCCCTATATGAAAATATTAATATGCTAATAATTACAGTGTCTTTAAAATATGGAATGACTCATGTATTAATTTTTGCTTTTCATTTAATTTTATTCAACGAATTATTACAGCATCGTTGTAATGGTATTGGTGTCATCATCATCATCAACATCATTCATCCTTACTACCACCATCATTGTCACTACCACCACTATCATCATCATCTCACCATCACCACTATGAATACCACCTCTTCCTGGGGAATAGTAATAATTTATTAATTTTAAAGCTTATGAAGAAAAACTCACCCGTGCTTGGTGCATGCCGACGGAGGTGATAGCGAGGCAGATGATGGCAAAACCGACAGCCAGAGATCCAGAAATGAGGTACAGGAACGACAGTGCTGGGTTGTTGCACTCCACCTCGGAATTCACCCGTCTGCTCACAATAATAATAATAATAATAATAATAATAATAATAATAATAATAATAATAATAATAATAATAATAATAATTATAATAATAATAATATTAAAAACAACAACAACAACACATCAATAATATTAATATTGATCAGTGAAAAATGATGATGATGGTGATGGTGGTGGTGGTGGTGATGATGATGATGATGATGATGATGATGATGATGATGATGATGATGATGCTGCTGCTGCTGCTGCTGCTGCTGCTGCTGCTGCTGCTGCTGCTGATGATGATGATGATGATTACGCAGTAATGGTGGAGACGACGACAATGCTTCTGCAGGGGATAGTGACGTCGACTATGTCGACGACGATGACAATAAGGACACTAAGAAGGACTTACTGGCAGTGTTGTCTATTGATGAAGAGGGGCTCCACAGACATGCCGAAGCCGAAGCCTCCTAAAAGGAGAGTCATGAGGACAGTGACGAAGTGTGCGCACAGCTGCAACATATAGACCATACAATTCCACTGCAAACCTAGAATGGCAAAGCATTCCCGCACACGGGGCCAAACAGACCAAACAACAACAACAACAACAACGACAACGACGACGACGACGATTACGATGATGACGACGACGTCTTCATAACAGCATAAACGGCTACACGAAACATATTAAACTAGGTATAACAGGTTGAGAATTCTCCACAGATGAGCGCACACAGTCAGAGAAATGAGAACGGAACGGGTAGCAGTAAAATTTATACAACGCTCGTAACATAATATCAAAAAATACAACAACAAAATAAAACCAAAACCAGAGAGAGAGAGAGAGAGAGAGAGAGAGAGAGAGAGAGAGAGAGAGAGAGAGAGAGAGAGAGAGAGAGAGAGAGAGAGAGAGAGAGAGAGAGAGAGAGACAGAGAGAGAGACAGAGAGAGAGAGAGAACAACAACAAAATAAAACCACAGAGAGAGAGAGAGAGAGAGAGAGAGAGAGAGAGAGAGAGAGAGAGACAGAGAGAGAGAGAGAGACAGAGACAGAGAGAGAGACAGAGAGAGAGAGAGACTCGCGGATAATCTTCATCAACTACCGTTGCTCTGGCTGGAATCCAAGGGATCTTTTGAGTGACATGTAAACACCGGTTGCTCTCCTTTCACGCGTAAACTAACAAACAACAACACAACCAAGTACCTGAGTAACTAACTAATTGACTGACTGACTAACCGACTGGCTGACTAAATAAGGTCAATACTGAAGAAAAGCCACTTACCAATCCAAACTGTTTCTTGTAGGCAGAGAAGAGTCCGGTTATTACAGGAAACATGAACTGCAACATTCGAAATAAAGAATTAATTTTTATAATCTCATTTTCATTCACAGTTTGAGCACAAACACGCCTGCACACACCCCTCAATACACACAGCCACTTATACAAACTACACACCGATCCCTTCCACTCGCCCCCTCTTCCTTCCCCTTCCATCCAATACATTCAAAGAACGAGTGGATGGGAAACGAAGGGAGAGAGAGAGATTGGGGAGAGAGAGCGACAGAGAGATGGGGGTGTGAGATGGATGTAAAAAAATCAACAACATTGCTTTGACTTTTGAAACACACAACGAAGTTGGAAATTTAGTTTAAATCTGCTCACAAAAAAAAAAACAAAAAACAAAAAAACAAAAAAAAAATTATGTGGAGTTTCAGTACATCCTCAAGTAATTGAAAATAAGATCTATTTTCGTACTTCGAATTAGTAACAAGCTACAGCATGCCCGTTTAAACTAGTCAACCAGATTGCTGTCAGCGGGTAACGAACCATGCATGCAAATTACAGTTAAGGTAGATAATGTTGTTGGCATATATGACCTATTAGAGGTTCGAAATTTCAATTCCTACCTATCCCATTGTTTGCGCCTGTAACCATTAAAATGGCAGATTTCAAGGGAGCTCTGTCAGTTACTGCTTAAAACAGACGCTCTAACAGAAAGCCCGAACACGGCATTTAGATTAAAATTCTGCAAATGTCAGGCACAAAACATTATTACTATATTAGCAAGTAGTCATTTGTTCTCATCAACAAGGCCAATCCCTCAACATAGTGTACAGCTTCAAATATTTAGGAGCCATTGCATCAGACAATGGGTCCCGACAGGAAGTCCTCTCCAGGATCGCATAAACAACTGCGGCCCTTACAAGGTAGAAGACCATTTGAAAAGACGGGACAATCAGTCTGCATTCCAAGGTAAGGCTGCGGCGCTCCCTTGTCATCTCCATCTTCCTATACGCTTGCGAAAAATGGACCCTCACAGCTGATCTACAACGAACAATACAAAGCATGGAGATGAGGTGCTACAGAAGATTTCTGGGCATTTCCTATACCCAGCACATCACCTACAAAGAAGTCCGACAGACCATCACACAAGCCATTGGACAACATGATGACATGCTCACAGTGATGAAGAAACGGAAACTCCGATGGTATTGCCAGTCACCAGAGCATCAGGCCTTGCAAAGACATTCCTGCAAGGCACGGTGCAATGATGAAGAAGAAGGGGCGAAAGAAAAAGATGTAGGAGGACAGCATTTGAGAATGGACTGGCTTGACAGAAAAACGTGGAATAAGCTTACGCGGGTTAACGATCATCTGTGGTTCCCCATCGACCTTCGAGTTACGGGATAGGATAGGATAGTCATTTGTTTGCGTTAATTTGACTCTTTTTTTTTTTAATCGGAGTTTGATCTTAGGCTCAGACTCAAAAGAAATAGTGAATGTGAATTTGTAATCCAAGTAAGCCTAAATGTACACAAAACAAATACTGTTTTAATGTAAAGACAATTCTATTTAAGTAAAATATAATTAAATGTAAACATTAGTTTAAAGTACCACGTCCAATCATTGTTTAAATATTGATTAATGGTGACGATTTTCTTACTTGCTCTCTCTGAACTAAATTGAACTCGCTGTTTCTCTGTCTGTATCTATCTATGTCTGTCTTCTGTCTCTGTCTTTCTATGTCTGTCTTTGTCTTTCTGTATGTCTGTCTCTGTCTTTCTGTCCGTCTCTGTCTGTCTGTGTCTGCCTGTCTCTGTGTTTGTCCCTGTCTGTGTTTGCTTTTGTCTGCCTGTCCCTGTCTGCCTGCCTCCGTGTCTGTCGGTGCCTGTGTGTTTGTCTGTGTCTGCTTCTATCTCTCTGTCTGTCTGTTTCTGTCTCTGTCTGTTTCTGTCTGTCTCTGTATGTCTGTCTCTTTCTTTCAAGGGCAATATGTAAAAAGCACACCCAGTGCTTACTCTTTCACCCTTGTTAAATAATTCTTATCCTAATTCTCTCTCTCTCTCTCTCTCTCTCTCTCTCTCTCTCTCTCTCTCTCTGTATATATATATATATATATATATATATATATATATATATATATATATATATATATATATATATATATATATATATATATATATATATATATATATATATATATATGCATCTCTCATTGCGTTTCCTTCCTCTCACTCTTTATGTCCTTTTCTGACCTCTCACGCGTGGTTTTCCATACATTCTGCTTCACAAAGAGGGTTACAGTTAAAGGGGTTGTAATACATCAGAAACACTTGGAGGGTTGAAGTGTACCCCCAAGCTACAGTCTAACCGCGAACCCCTTTTCTTTACAACCGCACTCGGGCCAGCGTAAACTACAACCACCTCGCCATTCTGGACTTCTCCAAAGCGTTTGACCGGGTCCCTCACCAGCGGCTTCTCCGCAAACTCGACCACTACGGCATACGAGGCCAGACCTTCACCTGGATCCAGGACTTCCTAAACAACCGGAAGCAGCGGGTGGTTGTTGATGGTGATAGATCAGAAGCAGGACCTGTCCTATCCGGCGTCCCTTAGGGAACTGTGCTCGGCCCCCTGCTTTTTCTTCTGTTCATCAACGATCTCCCTAGTAACCTCAAGTGCAAGACCAGGCTCTTTGCTGATGACTGCATAGTCTACAAAGAAATCAACAAGCAGGAAGACTGTATTACTCTACAGGACGACCTCAACGAGCTAGCCAAGTGGGAGAAGACCTGGGGCATGGAATTCCACTCGGAGAAGAGTTCCATACTCACCGTCACCAGATCTAAATCACCCAAGACCCACAGATATAAGTTGAAAGGGCATCTCTAGGCGTTACCATCTCCTCAGACCTCAGCTGGAAACATCACGTCGACCAAACAGCAAAGAAGGCTAGCAGTGTCCTTGGCTTCCTCCGCAGGAATGTAAAGACACGCAACCAGCAAACCAAGACCAACGCCTACAACACACTTGTGCGTCCCCACCTAGAGTAGTAGTACTGCTGCTCCCTTTGGAACCCCCACCAAGAAGACCAGGTACATAAGATCGAGATGGTCCAACGGCGTGCAGCACGGTATGCCACCAACCGCTACCGCAACACAAGCAGCGTAACATCCATGCTTGAAGACCTTGGGTGGGAGACCTTGGAGTCCAGACGACAGAAGATTCAGCTGACTATGCTCTACAAAGTGGTCAACAACCTTGTCGACATTCCAGCTTCACCCTACCTGAGCCCCATGCCCTCTAGAACCCGTTCCAATCACAAATTTAAATTCCGTCAGCTGACAACCAAAACCAACTCCTTTAAATTCAGCTTTTCCCCCAGAACAATTCCAGTGTGGAACTCTTTACCGGCAGTAGTAGCCGAGGCCCCCAGCTTGGCATCTTTCAAGCAGGGGCTAAAGTCCCTCCCATTTTAGCTTATTCTTACATCCTTCAGAAAGTAGTGGTGATGAAGGCTGAGGCTGTGCTGGTCGGGGCCTAGCTCCGGGGACCGCCACGGTAGCCAGATTGGCTTAGCTAGAATCATGAAACCTGTAAGGATTTTATTTTTATTATTATTATTATTATTATTATTATTATTATTATTATTATTATTATTATTATTATTATTATTATGATGATGATGATGATGATGATGATGATGATGATGATGATGATGATTATGATTATTATGATTATTATGATTATTATTATTTTTTTTTTTTGGTTAAACTTCCTTACCACTCTCTATCGTTTGAGTTGCTTCCTTATTTTTACAATTTTTTATTGCTTCCTGCGCGCAACACTGTAGAAATATCAGTTTTGATAGCACAGTGTATACTTTCAGATTCAGATTCAAAGCTCCTGTTTTCGGAGATTGCCGAGCGCGATTGAAAACGCAACGGAAAACCCTTAGAATCTAGTCCTCCTATGTAACAAGCCCTGAAAGTCACCCATGGTGTTGATATACAATCTTTTGTCTTTTATAACAGCTGCCATTGCATGCTAATACCATATCTTGCGGCTGGATAAAACAGCACGCAGTAATCCTTCTCTACGTCACGCTGGAAAACCTGTAGTGACAGCTTTTCGCGATTTACGACAGGCGCTACTATTGGGGTCTCGCTGACGTCGTTATAGAGACGGTTGTCGACGTTATGACCGTACAACAAATACTTTCACTGACAGGTTCCACAAACGTGACTACGGTTACATTTGCTTCAAAAATACAGGTGAGATCCACTTTAAAAATACAGGTGAGATCCACTTTAAAAATACAGGTGAGATCCACTTTAAAAATTTTCGGTGCAAATTTGCAGAAATCCATTGTTCACATCAACTATTCAACCGCCATTGGAAAAGCTTTTAGCCAACGACACCCAGATCATTAAAAAAAAGCTCGCTTAATTCCTACCACAAACACGACTGTTAATTATGATATAGAGAAGAAGGTGGGTCAGGCAAAGACGGAATAAGAGGGCAAAAGCGGAAAAGAAAAGCAGCCATCCTTGGCCAGATCAGTAGACAAACTTGCAGTAGACAAACTTGCAGTAGACAAAGTTGCGGGAGCAGCGCGTCAGTGAGTCAATACAATACAATACAAGGTTATTGCTTTAGGTCCAGCGGACTCTTCCGAGCCAAATCAGGACCAATCATCAGTCAGTTCCACTGTGCACACCAATAACACGCAAACCGTTCATCTTATCACGATGCCATGTGGTACTTGCATGCATCTTCTTTGTTGCCAATTATCTGCAAAATTATGGGTTCTAATTCCAAACCGTTTCAACGGGTTCAAATCCAAAATAGTAAAAAAATCGATGGGTATAACACAACAGACTAAGCTAAGATCAGTAACCCACTGTTGAGCTCATTACAACAGGTCACACACAAAGGGGGAGAGAGAGAGAGAGAGAGAGAGAGAGAGAGAGAGAGAGAGAGAGAGAGAGAGGGAAGAGAGAGAGAGAGGAAGAGAGAGAGAGAGAGAGAGAGAGAGAGAGAGAGAGAGAGACAGAGACAGAGACAGAGACAGGAAGGGAGATAGACAGAGACAGAGAGACGGCGCTTGGCGGCGCGGGTGGCGGTAGGCAGGGCGAGCGGGACGAGAGAGAGAGAGAGAGAGAGAGAGAGAGAGAGAGAGAGAGAGAGAGAGAGAGGATAACAATTTTATTTAACAAGGGTAAAACATTAAGCACTGGGTGTGCTTTTTTACATCCTGCCCTTGGGGCTTGTAACAATAACAATTAGTATAACCAAATTATGATGTTATTACATCATAATGTAACAATATAATCAAGATACACACAAACGCACACAACTCATGTAAAACACTCTAATTATAGTTATGAACGTAGAACTCTTGCTAATTAGCTAATTTTAATGTGCTGTAAAAGATGGTTTCTAAAGGATGTGTATTTAGTGACTGCACTGTGGAGAACTTCTGGAAAGTTATTCCATGAAGTGGAACCTGAATATGACAGACTGATTTTAAACAGATAAATTCTTGGAAATTGATATTTAGTTTGGTAGAAAATCTAAAATAAAGAGAGAGAAAGAGAGAGATAAGATAAGATAACAATTTTATTTTGCAAGGGTAATAATAATAATAATAATAATAATAATAATAATAATAATAATAATAATAATAATAATAATAATAATAATAATAATAATAATAATAATAATAATAATAAACTGCATTTATACAACGCATTTTTCATTAAAATAACAACTCAATACGCTTCATTCGTACGCATCAGCACAACATTCTCACTACATCATGTAAGCATCATTGAGAATGTATTATTACTGTTCATACTATTTACACAGAAAACGCCTTATGGAACAAGTGCGTTTTAAAGCAGCTCTTAAAGGAAACAAGGTCTGTACAATGTCTTAAACCGGCAGGCAGCGCATTCCAAACCTTGGGTGCTTGAAAACTAAAAGACCGCTCGCCAACTGTTTTAAGCCGACGCTTGGGCGTTTTCAACAGTTTTTCATCTGATGAGCGCAAAGAACGGGTTGTAGTGTAGGTAGTGATTAAAACAGTAAGCGCTGAATAGGCTTTTTTACATCTTGCTCTTGGGATTTAACAATAACTATTAAACACAACTCAATGTTATAACATTCGCATTTTTTTTTAATCAGTTTATAGTCCCCTCTCATGGAACAATAACAAATAAACAAAATTATCATTAGATAAAAACACTTGCAAACAACTGAAATAAAATTAATGATGTTAATATCAATGAAGAACATTAACAATTAATGTGTATTTAATTGGTAATGTGTTTTAAGAGATGTGTTATATTTATTTATTTATTTATTACGTATTTATTAAATATATTCTAAGGCTAACGAGTAGAATAACAAGCAGAAAGAGAGAGAGAGAGACAGAGACAGAGAGACAGAAAGAGAGAGAGAGAGAGACAGAGAGACAGAAAGAGAGAGAGAGAGAGAGAGAGAGAGAGAGAGAGAGAGAGAGAGAGAGAGAGAGAAAGAGAAAGAGAGAGAGATAGGCAGGGCGTGCGCGCGCATTCGTCTAGCACTTTAAAGTCCTCCTACAAACATGACCAATAATGAAGCTGAAGATAAGTAGAAGGAAAATAACGAGGAGAATAGATGGTAGGAGAGGCTTATATTTTATCCACTTTAAAAAAATCCAATAATTATTGTTCTTCTGCTTGTTATTCGGCTTGTTAGCCTTAGAATATATTTAATAAATAGGTTAATGGTCTGCTTTGGTTTAATCAATCAAAAGTAAATACACAAGGAAACAAGATGGAAAGCCATTCAAATGTATTTCCAGATATTATCTGGCAACTCAACAAACAAGAAGAATGACTAAACTCTTTGAACTAAGAAAATAAAGCAAGAAAATCTAGCTGGACCTGTTGAACTATGTCACATCCCTTCTCACACACCCCGATCACCACTTCCGAACCCTCTCTCTGCCTCCTCCCATTATCCCCCTTCTTGGGCACATCAACACACCAAGCGACCTGTCTGTTTTAATATTAGTGTCACAGCCACACAAAACAAGACAGGAGCAATATGAAATAACGATGATACTTTACAGTCCTCATTACAGTCTAATAATGCACTTCTCTATCTTCTATTTTACCCGCACTTGGCAACAGAGATTATTAGACACATATGGTGAAAGCGATAGATAGACTAATTTGCAAACCTCTCACTGACAAGCTATAGTGATATGGAGATGCATGCTAATTATGCTTCGAGCTTCGTAGACTAAACGCTTTCTCCACCGCCACCACAACCATCATCATCATCATCATCATCATCATCATCATCATCATCATCATCATCACCATCATCATCATCATCATCATCATCATCATCATCATCATCATCATCATCATCATCTCATCATAATACTGCACCTAGACTGGGTTCTCTACAAATTTGCAATCCATTCCATTCGATTATAATTATATACACAGTTACAATATTCTTACAATGGAACGCTATCATTTTAAATAAACCCACTCCGCCTCTGTACTTCGCAAACAAGAGAACATGTTGGAGCATATGGCAGCGAAAAGACTCACTGTAGATTGTTCTAACCTATAAAGGGAACAGTGAAAGCCCCAGTTGAAAACCTGTCCTGCCTTTGTAGGCATGACTAATTCACTGCGGCAACAGTTCCCCCCGTTGGAGTGCCGGGGGTTTCAGCATAAATAGTCTCCCCACTTTCTGGAAATTTAGTGCTTTAAATTCCCACTGTCGCTATCTTCATCATTTGCTCTTTCCCATTCCTGATCTGTCCTATCACTCTGCTATACTTTCTTCTTCTTCGCTAGATCAATGACCTACCTTTTTTCTTGAAAACTCTTCCTGGACAAGACTCCTTGTTTGTGTATGAGGTCTGTTGGATCGGCTTGGGAGTGTTGGACGCTTTCTGCCGGGTGGTCACTAGGGCTTCCTATGATTGTATTATTTCGCACTATAGGCATTTTATATGTATGTGTGTTGTTGATGATTTATAATGGTTGTATTCTATTTTGTTTTTGTAACCGGGGTGTTCGCGTAGTTGAGGTCAACCCTCAGCCGTCCCCCGCGTGGGATGTCTTTATTGTAAAGTGACTGGCCGGTGGAGGGCATTCAATTTTCCCACTAGGGTTGTTTCGGCAGATCTTTTATGCGGATCGGGGGTTGTCCGGTCCTGATTTGGCTCGGAAGAGTCCGCTGGACCTAAAGCAACAATAAATCAATCAATCAGCGAAAAGACCCTAATCAGTTAGCAACAAGTTAAGCACAAAAGCACAGGGAAATTCTATTTACGCTGCATGAGCAAAGAGAAAACAACTCCAAAGCGACCCACCGCGGTAGCTCAGAGGTAGAGCGTTCTCCAGGACACACCGATGACCCAGGTTTGATACCCGTGGGTGGCAAGGCAAAAATAATAATAATAATAATAATAATAATAATAATAATAATAATAATAATAATAATAATAATAATAATAATAATAATAATAATAATAATAATAATAAAATTAATAATAATAATAAAAGAAGAAGAAGAAGAAGAAAATTTTGGCTGTCTATCTTAGCAGTACGACTGCTGTGGTGGCTGAGTGGTGGTTGACATGAGCCCTATCCCATATTTTCTGGGAGGGTTATCCCCGCCTGTCGTGTCGCCCATGGTGAGTGTGGAGTTCATGTTTATCATTTATGTGGATAGAGGCGCCTAGCATGAAATGACCTAGTTTGATTCCAAATGGGGGCAGGAGTTTGATTACTTTAAGAAATAAAATCACTATTTAATTTTATCCCCTTGAATATAGTAGTGAATGACACATTTGGTAATGCCGGTTACTGGAGAAAATGTCAATATCTCTGAAATGTTGATTACAGTGCGTAGTTTTCAAGCATTTATTGGAAATCTGTTAACATTTTTATATGATTTTTCTTCTTCAATACTATACTCGGCTATGACATTGCATTATATATTTTACATGTTGATTGTAATTGAATGCTATGGCTAACAAAACTGCATGAAGAAAAAGATATCTAAAAAATGTGAAAACAAAGAATATTTATTTGTATCTGTTAACTAAGTTGCATATATGTTAAAAAAATAAAATAAATAAATAATAATAATAATTATTATTATTATTATTAATATAACTATATAATAATAATAATAATAATAATAATAATAATAATAATAATAATAATAATAATAATAATAATAATAATTAATAATAATAATAATTATTATTATTATTATACAAGTTTATTTATTTATTTATTTATTTTGGATGTGTGTGTGTACATGTGCGCGGATGTGTGTATGTATGTGTGTGTGTGTTAGCGCGCGCGTGATAAGACACTAAATAAATGATTGAATTGGCTCAAAGTGAAAGGGGAAGGAAGGGGGGGGGAGGTCACAGTCTTGGTGGCTTGAGGCCATTTTTATTTTTTTTATTCCTATCCTATCCTATCCTATCCTGTCCCATAACCCGAAGGTCGTAGGGGCACCACAGATGATCGCTTAACCAGCATACTCCATCTTTCTCTGTCCTCAGCAGCCCTCATGGCTTCGCTCAGTGTCAAACCAGTCCATTCTCGAATGTTGTCCTCCCACCTCTTTTTCGGTCTCCCCCTTCTTCTACCTCCTTGCACTGTGCCTTGCAGAATGGTCTTTGCAAGGCCTGATGATCTGGTGACGTGGCCATACCATCGGAGTTTCCGTTTCTTCACCACTGTGAGCAGGTCATCGTGTTGTCCAATGGCTTGTGTGATGGTCTGTCGGACTTCAACGTTGGTGATGTGTTGGGTATAGGAAATGCACAGAAGTCTTCTGTAGCACCTCATCTCCATGCTTTGTATTCTTCGTTGGAGATCTGCTGTGAGGGTCCATGCTTCGCAAGCATATAGGAAGATGGAGATGACCAGAGAGCGCAGCAGTCTTACTTTGGAATGTAGACTGATGGTTCTGTCTTTCCAAATGGGCTTCAACCTTGTCAGGGCAGCAGTTGTTTGTGCGATCCTGGAGAGGACTTCCTGTCGAGACCCATTGTCTGACACAATGGCTCCTAAATATTTGAAGCTGTGCACTGTGTTGAGGGATTGGCCTTGTACTTTGATGTCCGTGTTGATGCCATTGGTGTTGTTGGTCATCATTTTGGTCTTCTCTGCACTTATTTCCATTCCATAAGCTCTGGAGGTGGTGTCAAGCCTCTGTACAAGCTGTTCAAGTTCTTGTTCCTCTCCAGCCAATCCATCAATATCATCCGCAAAACGAAGATTGGAGATTGCTCTGCCCCCTATGCTGACTGTGCCTTCGTGATCTGCAAGAGCATCTGACATGATGCGCTCTAGGAAGATGTTGAAGAGTGTTGGAGAGAGTAGGCATCCTTGACGCACACCGATTGTTGTTCTGAACCAGTTCCCGATGACGCTGTTATGGAGGACTGCACTGGTAGCCTTGTCATACAGGCTTTTGATGACTTCTATAATTTTAGGGCTGATGTTGTACACTTTCATGGTTGCCCATAGAGCTGCATGCCAGACTCGGTCAAATGCCTTCTTGAAGTCTATGAACACATGATATAGATGTTGTTGGTGCTGTAGGTATTTCTCACAGATTATTCTGAGGTTGAAAATCTGTTCAGTGGTACTTCGCCCTGCCATGAATCCTGCTTGTTCTTCAGCTATGATTTGTTCAGCTTGTGGTTTCAACCTGTTGAGTATTATTTTCAGGAGGACCTTGCTGGGATGGCTGATGAGGCTGATGGTGCGGTAATTTTCACACTCCTGAAGGTTACCTTTTTTGGGAAGAGTGATGACAAGCGACTGGGTCCATGGTGTAGGCCATTCCCCACTCTGCCAGATCTTGTTACAGATAATGGTGAGAGCATCAGTCATCGCTTCTCCTCCTGCTTGTAGCAGTTCCGCTGGTATGTTGTCCACTCCCGCTGACTTCCCTTTCTTCAGCGATTGCACTGCTGCCTCAACTTCTTCCCGGAGAATTGGGAGGATTTCTTCTTCTTCTCTGCTCTCGGGAATGCTAGAACTGATGGGTCTCCATTTGGTGTATGGTTGTAAAGGTCAGAGCAGTACTCTGTCCATCTGTCCAAGACTTCTTGTTCTTCTGTAAGGCAAATGCCAGACTTGCTTTGGATAGTGGAGACTTTGGGCTGTTTAACACTTGTCAGCCGCTTCACAGTCTGGTAGGCCTTCTTGCTGTTGTTCTTGTTCAGATTGTTCTCTATTTCCTGGCATTGATCTTCTATCCAGTTCTCCTTTGCTGTGCGCATGCCTTTTCGGATGTCATTGTTGATTTTTCGGTAGACATCAGCTCCCTGTGAGGTGTTCTTTTTCTTTTTTAACTCTCTTCGTTTATCACACAGATCCAAAAGTTCAGGTGTGATCCACGGCTTCTTCTTTGGTCGGTGCTTGCCAAGGATCTCAGTGGCGGCATCTGTTACAGCTGAGTTGAAGGTATTGGTCATGATGTTGACATCTACTTCGCCTGCCCCCAAAATAAGCAGTGGTGCAAATTTCCCTCCAATTGTGGCCTGAAATATTTTTGCCACCTCCGGGTCTTGCAGTTTGTCCAGGTCGAACTTCAGCCTAGTGCACTTTGCTGTATTTACTCTCTTCAAATGGAGCCGGAAAGACATCATCACGAGATCGTGGTCACTTCCAATGTCTGCTCCTGGAAAAGTGCGTGTCCTGCCAATGTTGATGCTTGATCTGAAGCGTTTCTTGACCATGATGTAGTCGATCTGGTTGTGATGTTCCCCGCCGGGACTGTGCCATGTCCATCGTCTGGATTTTTTGTGGAGACCAAACGTGTTTGCCAGTACCAGATTGTTGTATCTGGCAAACTCCAATAGCCTCAGACCCCTGTCATTTGTCTCGTTGTTGCAGTGGGGTCCGCATGTGTCTCCCCAGTTGTGGTGCGCATCTTGGCCAACCTTGGCATTCCAGTCGCCTTGCACTATGACTATGTCCTTCTTCGGCACTTGGTCAAGGACCGCCTGTATATTTTCATAAAAATCCTCCACTTCGCTGTCTTCATAGTCTGATGTTGGGGCATAGGCCTGGATGATGGTAATGTTGAAAGGGGTTGCTCTCAGACGGATGGTAATGAGTCTACTGGAGACTGGGCGGCAACCCATGACAGTGGCTAGAATGTTCTTGTGGACCAAGAATCCAACGCCGTGTTCGTGCCTGTCATCTCTACCGCTGAAATAGAGCTTGTGGCCTTTGTCAGTCGTTGTTTCACCTAGGCCTTTCCAGCGCAGTTCGCTGATACCTAGAACGTTCCATCGATAGTGGTCCAGCTCGTGGGCCAGTTCTTCTAATTTTCCTTCCGCAGTTAGGGTCCTGACATTCCAGGTTCCTATGACGATGTTGTTTCTCGTGCGGATCTGGCTAATTTGTCCATCAGTAGCATACTTTTCACCTCCGTCCTGGTGGCCAACGGAAGGCGCGGTCCTTGTGTAGCCGGGCGACGACCGATCCGGCATGGAATTAGTAGATAGCCTCATCATGTGTTGTGTCTTGGGCAAAAAAGACCTGGCAGGGCCCAATCCTCTCCAGGCTGTTGGCCACAGCCGAAATCCACGAATACAGTGTGGCTCGCCTTGGCCCTGAGCACGTGGTCGTTGAACCTGTAGTAACGTGAGGTTCCTCCGCCCTGGCCGGTGACTTCTGTGTAGAAGACTTTCGCCCAGTGATGCCGTGCTAACATCACCCCTGTTAGTCGCCTCTTACGACACGCCGGGAAACGTTGGGTCTATTCTATTTGCCCGAACCCACAGAGCAATATTATAACACTTTAATTTTTCGAAAGTACAGCAGCCCCAAGTGAAGCGCTTTACCCAAGGTGTGTTCTTGTCACCGGCACTCATCCGTCTAGGGCATGAGCGTCAGGATCTTTAAATGGAATGCATGCGACACAGACTAGACTTCAGTTTATACTCTCATCCGAAGGAGTAGGAAACGGGATTAAAGTGTCTTTCCCAAGGACACAACACAATGCCCCGGCCTGGGCTCGAACTCGGGACCTTCAGATCCGCAAGCCAACGCTCTAACCACTCGGCCACCGCGACCTCCCTATTGCAGCTCTTTGCAGCTGGTAAGTGCCCATTGCCCTACTACGAAAGGCACAAAGCGTTGTCCACTAATATTTCAATAATAGAAAAGAATACTTACCAAATGTCCATTACAATAAATGTCCATACTACCGCCTAACGTCAATATGTACCTAATCAGCAATGCAAGTTTATTTTGTGAAACATAATTGGGGAAAAAAAAATATATATACACAAATTATATAGCTCCAGGCAACAAGGCAAATTATATTGGGGACTTGTGTGTGTGTGTGTGTACGTGTGTATGTGTGTGTGTGTGTGACAGAGAGAGAGAGAGAGAGAGAGAGAGAGAGTGAGTTGGGGGAAGAAGTGGGGTGGATGGTGGGTTGGGAGTTACGTGGTACTTTGAAACCCGTTAATCCCCGAATCATTTTCTCGGTTACATAAATACCTGTGTTTGCACTTCTAACAATCAGTTGTTCATGAAACAATCCGGCGAAGCATTATGTTGGCCATTAGACCGGAAATACCAAAGTGAACACATGTGTTTTCAAACAGCACACTAAGCGTAACCAACTCAAAGGGCTATTCAACACTCAGGACTGAACTCAAAACGCCAACTTGTTGATCCTGCGCTGTCTCACTCCCTGGACCACTGAGCACCAAGGATCGACGGGTATAATTACGTTTATCGGGTATGTCAAGTGTACTTATTGAAAGCATGACTGATTCATCTCCTTCAACGTTTTTACTTGTCATCCTGATTGTATTTGTTGTTTGTAGATTTTTTTCTTATTTATTGTTGACACTTTATTGTCCCTTTTATCGGGAAATTGTGGGCCGCTTCCACTGGAGAAGGCGTAGTCGCAGCATGGAGCGCGCCCAAATCCAACCTTGTATTAGTTGTATTTTGAAATTTTGCTGGGTGAGAGAAACCGGAGTACCCGGAGAAAACCCCCGAGTCGAAAGTAAATAATATTCGGAGAAACGTAGCGCCCAAATGCGAGATCGATCCTACACCTATCAGGCGCCATTAGTTTCAGGCCTGTGGACAAGTCAAGTTTGCCCCGCCTTAGACCACGCGGCCACAACGCATATATGAATTTTAAAGATGTGAAATATAGTTTAACAATGACGTAATTTCCCCCGATCTATTTAGAGCCTTGACAATTGTCGCCATCTTATCATCCTCCAAGAACTTGTTACCTTCACCTACGATGTCACTCCGTAAAATTTGTTAAGACTGTGATGGTATTTGGACTGCAAAACAAACATGCAATACTAAACAATATTACCCCATTTTGCCTTCTTCAACAACTTGCTATGCTACGATCTACAATGTCAGTCGTACTTTGTTGGTATTGTGAATTCGAAATAAATATTTAACAAGAAACAATATTCTTTAAAATGGCCCAGAGACTGACCCATCGATAAACAGAAAACAACCAAAATAAATAAATAAATAATTAAAAGAAAGTTTTGCTCCAAAGCTGTTATCGTATTCTTTATCTAAAAGCCTTTATTATTATTATTATTATTATTATTATTATTATTATTATTATTATTATTATTATTATTATTATTATTATGGTCAGATTCTTACAACAAACCTAACTTTTAACAACACATTTTTTGTCTTCCCTTCAACAAACGTTATATTCAAGATGGCCGACGCACTGATGACGTGCTTAAAGTTGTTCTTCATATTAGTTTTTGTGGTCAATTCTTGTCATTGCCTGACCACTGAAGACGTCCTTGAGAGTTTAGAAACAGCAACTAGCCAAGTAAACAGCACAAATCAAACGGAGACAGAAACAACTGTTTTTATTGGTTTTGCCTCAAGCACAGTTACAAATCAAAATGCAAGTGAAGAGACCCACAACTTTGTCTTGCGGAACAATAATGATATCAACAAGACTGAAAAGAATGCCTTCGATGGCACTGAATCAAGCGCAGGTAACAGTGAAAATGCGAGCGAGCAGACCAACAATTCACTGCTGCTAGACAATTCTATATCGATGCTTATTGAATCAAGCACAGTTACGAACGGAAGTGCGAACGAACAGACCGAAATTTCTGTTTTGGGGAATAATTCTGTGATCACCCTGCTTGACAACACTTTTGTTATTGACTTGTCAGCCTGCACTTCCCAGACGGAAGGACTGGTCATCAACGTTTGTTTATTACAGAATGCAAACAGTACAACAAAAACAGAAAACAGTACAGATAAGAACAAAGACGGTACAATGGAAAACTCAGATGGTATCACAGAACATGCCAACGGAACCATTATACTGGAAAACGTTCGTCAATCTACGGAATGCAAATGGCGCTTAATTCTTCCAGAAGAACGCAGAGCTGAGATAATTTTGAATCCAGGCGAAACTATTAGCTCTGCAAATATTACTGTGACCACTACAGATAGTCCTTCCACTGTTCTGCAATATGCTGCATCGCAGTACATCACCTCCAACGCGACGTTCCAGTTCACCAAAATGAACGACGCTACTTCCAATGGCTCTTCTGTGACAATATCGTTTACAATGTCGCCTGTACCTGCAGCACAGGCTTTGAGAGTAGTGCAGTTATCCAACAATACCTTCGAGCTCACTTCACCTGATTTCAATGACGGTCAGCTGGTCACTCACACTCAAACTCTGGTGATTAGTCACGTGATTAAAGTCCCTGATGATTATGTAGTGGTGGCGGAATTCACATTTTTAGATCTGAAACGCTGGGTATACGTTCCTCGAGAATACGCTTCAGGATTTGGCACGGATGACCCCAGTTATTCCTCTATAACAAGTCTGTACTATTACCCCACCACCGACTGCGCCAGCCATAGGTCTCATGTAAACGTCACGTTACTAGCAAGCTCTAACAATCAAAAGAACTCCACACAAATGATATGCAATAGAGCCGGAGACAGGACTTTGAAAATCTACATATCCTCTGTCGCCATTACTCTCAACCTTCCTGTCCAACCAAATTACAACTCTGTCAAAATGCGCGGCTTCAAAATGAAGTACTCTGTCCTTCCATCTTCAGAAACACCACAAATCGTCCATTCTTCGTCTTTGTATAACTGCAGTGTACCACACTTTGAGAAATTCAAGGACTTGCTTGCCTGCAACCTGCAGACAGAATGCCAGAATGGAGAAGACGAAGAAGACTGTCCCTACACCAAAACCAGCAGCAGCGACGAATGTCGTCAGCTGGAAGGCGCCGTCACTTTGCCTGGCGAAGAGGAGAAATGTTACAAGTGAGTTGATTTGATGCGAGTTGTGACTTGATGTGATTCAGTGAGCGCTTTTCATGATTAACATCTTCTTTGTGAATGATTGATATACCCAGTATAAATAACATATTAATCGTTTTATCTTTCTGTTTGACTTATTTCCCTTGTATGATGAATCCATTGTTTGAATGACAGTGCCAGGGGATGAAGGAAGAATGTTTAGGGAGGCGAGGTGGCGGAGTGGTTAGAGCGTTGGCTTGCGGATCTGAAGGTCCCGAGTTCGAGCCCAGGCCGGGGCATTGTGTTGTGTCCTTGGGAAAGACACTTTACTCCCGTTTTCTACTCCTTCGGATGAGAGTATAAACCGAGGTCTAGTCTGTGTCGCATGCATTCCATAATAAGGGACTTTAAAGATCCTGACGCTCATGTCCTAGACGGATGAGTGCCGGTGACAAGAACAAACCCAGCATGTACTTTGGGTAAAGCGCTTCACTTGAAGCTGCTGTACTTTAGAAATAAAAGTGCCCGAATTTCACCTCGGTGATAATAAAGTTGTTAAAATAAAAAAAAATAAAAAAAATAGTTCTGGTTACGATAAGTTTACTTGAAAAACTGCATTGATATCGAACTAAGAATATATAATTTGTACTCTTTGCCCACACCGATCGCTGAGCTTTGAAATGTAGGCGTCTTGTCCTTCTTATGTAAAGCAACAATTGTTTCTACTAAATTACGGTACTATTTTCAGAATCCACCTCGATGACATTAACCGGCATATAAACAAATGAATTTACAGATTTACATTAAACACACTTTGAAAGAGGTTATTTATACATAACTATTTTTCTGGATTACATTTTCCGTAAGTGCAACACTCACTGTGAATCTGAAAAGGATATGTGACGCTGTAAGGTATGCTGTTGGGTCCTTTCAATGATTTCATCTGACTGTCCTAAAGCAATAGTACTAATTTATCATATTAAAACTTGCTCGATTGTCTACTAGATGTGGTTACTGATGGGTTTTGATTGGCCGCTTATTGCTATCAATGGCCGCATATTGCTTTCAATGGCCGCCTATCGCTTTCAATGGCCGCCTATCGCTTCAATGGCCGCCTATCAATGGCCGCCTATCGCTTTCAATGGCTGCCTATCGTTTTCAATGGCCGACTTCGCTGGAGTTATCCCGCGCCGTAGCGCTCGCGACTTTAGTGTCAAAATGTCACAGAATTATCTCCCGTACCACTGGCGCTCAATGCTGATCGACAGCAGCAGTTATATTCACAACTTTCCGGCACCTCTCATAAAAACTCGTGGGTATCGCCATTATAAATTAAAACGAGGTTATATGAAACCAAGTTCCGGTTTTGCTTGTTTTGCTTTTATTAAAGCTTGATGCGTGACTTTTAAATATGGCAAATTGCCGAAAACGACGATTGTTAGAGCCAGAAAACGAGTGGGATAAGTATAAAAACGGTGGAGGAAGTACATGCTCAGTGAAAGAATGCAAAAAACAATCGTAGAGGCCTGTATTTGTGGCGACTTCGGAGGTGCGTCGATCATCGACAGAAAGTGAAACGGGACCTGAAAACTCTTGTAGTTTTCCATAGCTTCGCCGTCGCAACCTTCACAAAACACGAAGTAACTGAATATGTTAGGCTAGCGTTGTGGCCAAGTGGGCTAAGGCGGGACTAACTTGCCTTGTCCACAAGCCAGAAACCAATAGCGCCTGACAGGTGTGGGTTCGAGCCAGCATCTGGGCGTTATGTTTTTTCCGAATATTTTTCAAAAATTCACAAAAAATGTTAGGTAGGTAGGGTTTAGGCGCGCCACTGGCGATAGAAAGGGATAATAAACTGCAGCAAAAAAAAAATAAAAATATGTGAGGGTACGATACAGGTGGCCAGTGACACATGTTATTATTCTTGAATATTTGGAAATAACTCACTAAAACACGCGGAGAAAAAAAAACGGAAGTATTTTTCATAGAGGGGATTCCCGTTGGTGCATAGGATAGCAGAAAAGTGTGAATCCCTTCGCCACCTCTCTCCCTCTTTCTCTCTCTCCTACTTTGGCGCTCGCTACTTAAAACTTTCACAGGAATATCTCCAGTTCAAATATCGCTTATTTTGTTTTCTGTTTCATTTTGCGGTGCATGCGCACGTACTATGTGTGTGGGTCCGTGCGTGCGTGTGGTGCGTGCAAAAAGGATGGGTGTGTAAGTGCGAGCACAAGTGCGTGTGCTGAGACTATTGGTAATATTACCCACAATCACAAACACTGATATTGTTAGCAGCAACGTTTTCCTGGCATTGCTTTTCTGATGTTTTATGTTAGCAGGTTTGCTTGTGCATGTTTCCTGCGTTTTCGAAATAATGGCCGGATTCTTTTGCGTGTCGTTGGGCAATACAGGCAGAAGAAAACAGCTACTAAACTAGAAAAATGCAACCTTTGCAGATACATTTTGTTTATGTTTTAAATTCTTAAAAGCTAATCAGGTAAGAAGATTTAAAAAAAAAAGAAGATACCACCAGACATTTCACTGGTTTAATGACTAGGGACATACCTGCATGCCCGCAGCATTTCTCGTTAGTTAGAAAATAATGTTGACATACAAATAACAGGAAACCCTTTGCAATTCGATGAAACTTGAAACAACACTCGAACATTAAATGGGTGGGAAGGACCACAGCAGCAAAGAAAGGTCGCCAGTCCGGCGAGTCACACACAGACAGAGATACAGAGACAGACAGACAGACAAATAGGCAGGTAGGCACAGAAAGATCAAAAAAATTTCTTTAAATTTTCTCCAAACTTTTAGAATATCAAGTCAGCATCGTGCACAAAGAACACAAAGATCTATATCTGACTTCAAATCAAGAATGTAATGTTAGTTAAGCAAACTCTGGTGGTCTGTAAATAATCTCGTCACGCGCCAGCTAAGATGCAATTAGAGTGGCGTAATGGGTTGGTTAAAATGTGTTTGGGAACCAGTAATTGCTACTTTTACACCACAGGAAACTCGTGACTATTAGCAGTAGAAACATAAACATTAGTTTAGTACGTGCTTATGCATCTATTTTTGACTACTACCTTCATACACATAGGTGGACCCATCTCGTTCATTATTATTATTATTATGGTTACTACATAGCGCTTTTTCAGCTCAGGAAATGCTCAAGGCGCTGGCGGAAACGCTATATAATTCAAGCCGCCAAGGGCAGCAACTTGCTGCTTTATGCGTATCGTCCAACTTCCCAGACAACTGGGCAATCCAGGAGGACTGAGAGGGGAGGGGATCTAGCGCTTGCTGGTGGTGTTTTAGGTAACGCACTCATCCTGTCCAGGACATGAGCGTCAGAATCTCTCATCCGAGCGATGGCAGGCGCGCTTGTCATTGAGAAGGAAAGCTCTTTCGATCTGTGACGAAAGAAAGAGTTGGACCAAGGCCACTCATTGTCTAATGCGCATAGTGCAGCAAGTTGCTGTTGAACGGATTGCGTTAGATCCTGATTACGGCCAGAGAGTATTGAGCAGCTCTTTGAGTTGGTATTGAACACTGTATTGAACACTATTGAAGAATTACTAGCCGTCCTTTTTACCTCTGTGTGTGTGTGTGCGTGTGCAAAAGCCATGTCCACCGACGTGGAGGATCGCGCTACACAAGTCATCAACATCACTATGTGGACAGTGTGAACGAGGGGGGTAGGGGAGGGGTGGTGGGAGGGAGAGCATGTGAATAAGTGAGTGTGTGTGTGTGTGTGGGTGGGTGTGGGTGTGTGTGTGTGTGTGTGTGCACGTGTATTTATGTCAAAGTGGGGACTCGACTGTGTTGATTTAGTCATAAATGGGGTCTTTTGCTAGGACCCCACTTTTTTCCAGGGCCCCACTTTTTCAAAGTGCTCGCAAGTGCTCTTTAAGTGCATGCAAGTGCAGTTGTAGTGCATGGAAGTGCAGTTGTAGTCATGTGCACTTAAAGTTCACTTCGCGAAGTGTAGTTGTAGTGCATGTGCACTTAAAGTACACTTGGCCAAGTGTAGTTGTAGTGCATGTGCACTACAACTACACCAGGTCAAGTGTAGTTGTAGTGCACATGCACTACAAGTACACTTGACCTGGTGTAGTTGTAGTGCATCTTCCAGACGGGTAGGATAAGGAACTTTCCTCGACGATTAGGGTAAGGCAGTGCCTCGACGATTAGGGTAAGGCAGTGCCTCGACGATTAGGGTAAGGCAGTGCCTCGACGATTAGGGTAAGGCAGTGCCTCGAAAAGGGTTAGGGTCAGGGCTAGTTGCAGCGCTGCAACTAGCCCTGACCCTAACCCTTTTCGAGGCACTGCTTTACCCTAATCGTCGAGGCACTGCCTTACCCTAATCGTCGAGGCACTGCCTTACCCTAATCGTCGAGGAAAGTTCCTTATCCTAGCTGTGTTTTTGAACAAACTTGACCTACTTCGTCCCTAATAGGCGAGGAATTAGGTCAAACTTTTTGCGAAAAGGGTGCTTTTTTGAACAAACTTGACCTACTTCGTCTCTTAGGAGCGAGGAATTAGGTCAAACTTCTGGCAAAAAGGTGTCTTTTTTGAAGAAATTTGCCTCTTAGGCGGCGAATTAGGTCAAAGGACCCCATTTAAACATGAATACACGAATGTGTGTGTGTGTGTGTGTGTGTGTGTGTGTGTGTGTGAGTACTTAGCACACATCCAATTTAAGTCTGGATGATGTCAACGAGGGAATCGTGACAATCAATCAACTATTTGGACGCAAACATTGTTTTCTTGTGAGTAGTGCTTCCCTGGAGAGACTCTGGCACTGGCGCGGCTTTCAGTCAGATCCTGTAGTGGCCCGCACCTTGGGCAGAAAAGCGCTATTATATAGATTAAGAAAAATCAGTAAATTTAAAAAAAAAGTTTTAAAGAAATCCGTCTATTATTATCAAGACGGACGGACGGATGGACAGAGCGGGGGAAAAAAAATCAAAAGGAACGTCGATAGGTGCTGTTGTCAGAACCAGCTTCAGGCCCTGATAAGAACTGTGCAGGTCACCCAGACGTGATGGGACACGTGTAGACCAACCATGCTACAATGTCTTTAAACCCCAATTGTTCCACTTTCACGTTTTTTTTTGTTACAATGCATAGACTGATGGAACGAGAAGTGTGGAACACAATCATTGATGACGGTTTGGGACGTTAGAACGAGATGTGTGGAACACAATCACTGATGACGGTTTGGGACGTTAGCATTCATTATTGTCTGCTTAGGCTTGCGCCATGTAACGGACCATTGGGTTGATGATCACAGTATTTAATTTTGCCTAATTTGCGCTCACTCTAAAATCACAGTCATGTGTTTCAAATCACGAGGTGCAATCAAACAGGCACAGGTATACAGACACACACACGCACACACACACACAGATACACGCGCCTGCTCGCGCCGTACTCACCCACCCACCCACCCACACCATTTCTCTCTCAACCCCCCCCCTTACACTCAAACACACACACACGCAAACACACACAACACAACGATTGATAGAGCACTGCAATACACTTAAGAGACTAAACACTGGCCAGATTAAACTAAGTTCTACATCAGCAATCACCATCGTCACGTTCTAAAGGTTAACTTTCATTAATGAAGTAAATACACTCTTTCTGTACAATATGTGTGTCAACGGGCTAAGCCATCGTTCTCTCCGTTGCTGCTTTACCCTCTCCGGTTCAAACCAGCCAGGTTTCCAATGAAGGCTGGGTGGACTGGGGTGATTATACTGCGATGCTTCGTGTCTACATTTATGACACTAGCACGTATTTTTCATTTGGTTCATTATTTCTTCCGTGGAAAAGGGGGTGGGTGTTGGGAGCTTTGAAACAAGATTTGAAATGGTTATAGTCATATCAATACAGGCCCAATTACTAAAATAAAAAAAAATTGTTATCTTGCGCCCTAAGGAAATTTTATTGTAAACCAAACTGAGCACACAAAATCTCAATAATAAAATTATTACAACTAATGATGAGGACGGTGATGATGATGATGATGATGATGATGATAATGATGATGATGATGATTATGATGATGATTATGATGATGATGATTTACTTAATCGTTCATATAGCGTTTTCCCAGCTAAAGGTGATAATGCTGGTGATAAAGTATGTGCCCGAGGATGGTGCCTTGTGGAACTCCATATGACAGCGGGAAACTGGCACGATACATTATCTGCCATAACGTACTGATATGAGAATTAAATTCGATCCACCTGCGTGTATGGTGCGCAAAATATCTACTTAGCCATTACAAGATCTTGTATACACTGCAAGGCCTTTATAATTGCGTATGTGTATCTATTGTACAATGAATTATTCTTTTCCATAACATGCAACAATGGGAACAGAAAATTCATTTTTTAAAAACCTCTTCCAATGAGATTCCCCAAAATGATCATTTTGAAAATACAACGCAGTCTTCCCGCTAACTGGGGATAGCATTTGCAAACAATATCTTCATTGTTATTTATTGATCGTAAAATGATTATAAGTCGTAAAAACAAACATAAACAACCAGGACAACCCAGTTGTTTTTTTAAATCTCACGCGCAAGCGCGCACTCTCAAATTCCTAGCCGCAAAGACACAATTCTAGTCACGCACACATACAACACACACTCATCTATACACACTCACGAACGCACGCACACAACATTCACGCACATAGGGACACATGCTCGCGCACCCACAAACATAAACGCACACGCTCACAAGGAAACATGAACACAAAACTGTACACACACACATACACATACACATACATATAAACACACAGGCTCGCGAGCACGCGCAAACACGCACGCGCGTTTTGGCAAGCACACACGCACATACAGATGAATAAGGTGAAGGTGTCCACCTAACCTTTTGGTCGTTGGGGAGGGAAGCGTTTGGGACCTCTCTTTTCTCTAGGCCAGCTTAATCAGGGCCATGCCTATCTTCTCTCCCTCGTTGCTTTTACTTCGCCGGTTCTCTAAACAAATCCAAGCTGGGATGTGTCGTACGTTTATTTGAATCTTTTTTTCATTTTTGTTTTTATTTGAGTTGTTTGGTGGTTGCCTTCCAAACATGGTGACCCGTTCCAATACTAAACCTTTCCCACCTTTGTCAACATCAAACATGGTGACCCGTCCCAAATACTAAACCTTTCCCACCTTTGTCAACATCCAACATGGTGACCCGTCCCAATACTAAACCTTTCCCACCTTTGTCAACATCAAACATGGTCACCCGTCCCAATACTAAACCTTTCCCACCTTTGTCAACATCAAACATGGTCACCCGTCCCAATACTAAACCTTTCCCACCTTTGTCAACATCAAACATGGTGACCCGTCCCAAATACTAAATCTTTCCCACCTTTGTCAACATCCAACATGGTGACCCGTCCCAATACTAAACCTTTCCCACCTTTGTCAACATCAAACATGGTGACCCGTCCCAATACTAAACCTTTCCCACCTTTGTCAACATCAAACATGGTGACCCGTCCCAAATACTAAACCTTTCCCACCTTTGTCAACATCAAACATGGTGACCCGTCCCAATACTAAACCTTTCCCACCTTTGTCAACATCAAACATGGTGACCCGTCCCAATACTAAACCTTTCCCACCTTTGTCAACATCCAACATGGTGACCCGTCCCAATACTAAACCTTTCCCACCTTTGTCAACATCCAACATGGTGACCCGTCCCAATACTAAACCTTTCCCACCTTTGTCAACATCAAACATGGTGACCCGTCCCAATACTAAACCTTTCCCACCTTTGTCAACATCCAACATGGTGACCCGTCCCAATACTAAACCTTTCCCACCTTTGTCAACATCAAACATGGTGACCCGTCCCAATACTAAACCTTTCCCACCTTTGTCAACATCCAACATTGCTAGCACCTGCCCCCAAACCAATACACTACTGCGCCACCCAACAGATAAAGACTGTACAAGATTAATTAAAAACACTATTTATATAGTGCTTCTATCAGCCCAAAAGAGATGCTCAGCGCGCAGGCCACGAGAACAAATATGCACACCGATTCATTGCATCACCCAAGGCGCTTACTCATGCCTGAAAGCACTGAAGCACCTGTGCCGTTTACCAGCAAGCAACAGGGACATATATAACAATAATTTGCAAAACGCTCTCTCAATTTAACGTCAACGTGGATCTCAACTACAATGTTCAACCAGGGGCCTGGATCTCGCACAAACAAGCAGTCTAATAACACGTTTAGAATCCAATTGCAAAAAGCGTCCTCAAAACTCAGCAAACATAATGCCAAACAAGCCGTGTTGAAACAAGAAATCAAGTTAAAGGCGGGGTACAACGGTCACCGATCTGCTGTTGAAAGCAATTAGCGGGGGCCAGTCTTGCAAATCAGCCTCTTCTAACGGGGACGCGAGCTCTAGTGCCTGCCTGGAAATGATAAGCGTTTTATATTCACGCATCACGTTTCAACACATCTAGAGCTTTAGTATAGGTATCAAAGATCGGGGCGTTGAAACGTGGAAAAGGATTTAAACCGGTGTCAATTTCGAGCGATTATAGTACGGTCGTTTTCACTCAAATACGTCCCTGAGGGGCGTTGAGCGTAGTGCAAACAGTTAATAGAAAGTGGATGTCGTGAAAGAGAAACTTAAACAAATCACCCAATGTACAGATACACTGTGGATGTGGAGTATAGGTAGAACAGCATAGGGCAGTAGTAGATTGGCTAAGACCGTTGGCATGGCGTGGGCAAGAGAATCTGGGTTCGATCCTTTGACCCGTGACAGGAGATTTTCCTTAATGGAGCCGACTTTCTGTAATGACTCTTTATACGGTACATCACACCAAAGTCTATACCCAAGTGTAGCATTCTACTGCACGGACTTTACAAATCCTGACGCTCATGTCCTAAACAGGTGATGGCCACAAACATCTATACACCCAGCAACCCCTACTTCCCACTATCGCTCAGTTGTCTGGGCATTAGACGATGTGCATAAAGTAGCAAGTTGGCGCCTTAGTTAGATCTGTATGGTCAGCGCCTTGAGCAGCTCTTGAGCTGGCAAAGTGCTATATAAGAACACTTATAGTCACGGCATATTCAAATAAACACACCGGGGTGATTGGAGGATGCTAACTTGTCTGAGGCTATTGACAGTGCATTTCATGCTGCAAATTGGCGTCTTTGAGATCCTGACTTAGGCCAGGCCTGAATAGGCCAGTGTCCTGGCAGCTCCATCAGCTAACTGCATAGCTAATACGCTTTTCAACAACCATTTTCTTCATGGCGCTATTCACATTGAACTCGTTAAACGTTCTCGTATTTGAAGCAGGCTTTTCATGTCATATCCTTTAAGTGTTTCGGTGTTTGTTAATGATTCTAATTATTTTCGCACAACAGTTAACCTGCGGAATCATAGACGACACTGAGAACTGCCAATTACTGTGATTATTTGCTGGGCCAATAACAGAATTCTTTAAATGTTCCCTTCTATTACAATGACCAGTCAGATCTTGCCTAAACAATAACACGCACGTGCAACTGTAATTGCCAGTCTTAAAGGGCGTGTAACTTCTAAAGAAGCTTTATAAGTAGGTATAATTACAGGGAATGTTGCCGTGTGGTTTGTTTTCTACTTTAAAAGGGACGCACTTTAACCACGCCCATCCACAGACTTTAACCACGCCCATCCACAGACTCTTTTAACATTCACAATGAGCGATGCCCCACTATAAAAATAAGCTTACAACAAACCATAACTGTCAAAAGTATAGTACTTTTTTTTTTTAAATCAATACATTTTGTAGTTTTGTGCCTATTAATAGCAGCAGCCGTTGCCTAGCCAACCAACATTCTGGAGCTAAAAATAGTAGCTACCACAGCCGGTAGGAGACAGAACCCGTACAAACAACTGCTAGCAAAGCTTTTCCTTTTAGGTTAATAAACAGACCCTACCCTACCCTACCCTACCCTACCCTGCCCTACCCTACCCTACCCTACCCTGCCCTACCCTACCCTACCCTACCCTGCCCTGCCCTGCCCTACCCTACCCTACCCTGCCCTACCCTGCCCTACCCTACCATGCCCTACCCTACCCTGCCCTACCCTGCATGCCCTACCCTACCCTACCCTGCCCTACCCTACCCTACCCTACCCTACCCTACCATGCCCTACCCTACCCTGCCCTACCCTGCCCTACCCTGCATGCCCTACCCTACCCTACCATGCCCTACCCTACCCTGCCCTACCCTGCATGCCCTACCCTACCCTGCCCTACCCTACCATGCCCTACCCTACCCTACTCCAGACACCAAAGACACACTCTTCAGCTTGGTTGTTCACTAAGAAATAGGGTCAAAGATCACACGGCTATGATATTCGATGTACCGTTAAAATTCAACGTTAGCGGTTGGTTTGAGCAAGGAAAGCCCACTGTTTCATTGTGTAATGTGATAACAAAGCCCACTGTATCATTGTGTAATGTGATAACAAAGCCCACTGTATCATTGTGTAATGTAATAACAAAGCCCACTGTTTCATTGTGTAATGTGATAACAAAGCCCACTGTATCATTGTGTAGTGTAATAACAAAGCCCACTGTATCATTGTGTAATGTAATAACAAAGCCCACTGTATCATTGTGTATTGTAATAACAAAGCCCACTGTATCATTGTGTAATGTAATAACAAAGCCCACTGTATCATTGTGTAATGTAATAACAAAGCCCACTGTATCATTGTGTAATGTGATAACAAAGCCCACTGTATCATTGTGTAATATAATAACAATGCCCACTTTATCATTGTGTAATGTAATAACAAAGCCCACTGTATCATTGTTTAATGTCGTAACAAAGCCCACTGTATGATTGTGTAATGCCGTAACAAAGCCCACTGTATCATTGTGTAATGTCGTAACAAAGCCCACTTTATCATTGTGTAATGTCATAACAAAGCCCACTTTATCATTGTGTAATGTCATAACAATGCCCGCTGTATCATTGTGTAATGTGATAATGCCCACTGTATCATTGTGTAATGTCATAACAATGCCCGCTGTATCATTGTGTAATGTCATATTAATGCCCGCTTTATCATTGTGTAATGTCATAACAATGCCCACTGTATCATTGTGTAATGTTATAACAATGCCAATTTGAGGGTAAACCCGTTTCTGTCTAAAGTAAACACAGCCATGGAACGAGAGCCTTTTAACATTTCTTCTCTCGTTACAGTTGTATTTGACCTATTGGGTGCTTCGGACCGCTGGAGTTAGATCCTGTATCGGCCAGCGCCTTGAGCTGCTTTTCAGCTGGAAAAGCGCTATATAAAAGTGATTAAATAAATAAATAAATAAATAAATAAAATTACCGTTTGCATGGCATATCATAGTGAACATTGAGAAATTGCAAATCTATCACTCTATAATCATAATTAATGATGAATCTTTTAGCGAAATGTCTACTACGATATATAGTGGAATGTTTAATATTGCTTTTTTTCGTCAAGAGTTGTTAAATTTAACGTTATATTGGATATCTATTGACAGATGTCGTTGCCATAAATAAAATAAACAACAAGCTGCTAGCAATCTAAATGTATAGTAATGAGAAACAAATGTGTACGGAAACAAAACACAAATGTACATTTAGACAAAGAACAAGACAAATCAACGCAATGCAAATTATTCCAACGGACAAAACCAAAAGCGGACAAAACAATACTTGCCAACAGAACTCCAACAAATAATCCAACAAGATATTGTTACATTTGAAAAAACAGCCATGTTTACATCGCGTATCATAGCGAACACTGACAATTTGCTACTCTATCGTAACTGGGTTATAATTAATATCGAAGCTTGTAAGGAAAGGTAACTTTAAAATGTACCAATGTGGTGTCATTTATCTGCCTTTACCAACAAGTTCCCCGTCATTAATTGTCCTATTTGTCGTGTAAATAATTGAAAACGTTCGTGTTTATATCTTGATAAACATCGCCGATCATAATTATCTTTGATAAACAGTTGAGCTTGCCAATCGTTATGAATAATTATTTCTGAGGTTCGGAATAACTCAGTAGAGTGACGGACTGTTATTTTAGAGGTTGAGGGTTCGATCCTTAAATTAAATAGCTGTAAACACTGGCCACCTTACTCCTGCTCTTAGTCCGCTGATTGTTTCTGAGCGTAGTATGTGGGATTAGGTCAAGATTAAGATTTGTTGGGGTTATAAAATTCTATTGACCTTTGTTCTGGGTGGCGCTGCTCTGCCCCTGCTGGGCTTTCGCTGAGAAAGCAACTCCAATTGTACCTATACTGATGACACGTATAAACCACAAAATCAAAAATATTTCGTCCCGGTAAATAAACAGTTAAATTTAAAACAGATCAAGCGTCACACAGTGATCGGTGTGATAACAACATATGGGGCAAACTCCATTAGTCTAGAACCGTAAATAGTTATCACACCTTTCTCAGTCGCTCAAATTCGTTGCAACATTAGTTTGCCATTTGGGAATTAATTTTAAATCGCAGATTGAAAACAGGTAAGTATACTACTGCATTAGTGAACGTGCACGGCAAAGTTCTAGCACAGATCGGTCATTTTACAGTTGTTAGTATTCCTGAGTTTACCGGATCTTTCCAGGCATGACAGACGCAATGAGCAACATTTGGACAGGAGATAATCCTATGGAACTCACAATTAATGTAGCCAGCGCCACTATATGGGGGAGAGAGAGTAAGCGAGAAGGAGAGAGAGAGAAAGAGATAGAGAAAGAGAGAGTGCTCACAGAAAGACTGAGGGCTAGAAGAGAGAGAGAGAGAGAGAGAGAGAGAGAGAGAGAGAGAGAGAGAGAGAGAGAGAGAGAGAGAGAGAGAGAGAGAGAGAGAGAGAACTGCCGCAAAGTCAACCAATATTGAGCAGCAAGAAACAAAGATGAGCATCAACTAATGGCCTGTCTTAATTGGAAGGTTGGTGGAAGGTTGGTTAGAGGTTAGAAAAAAAAAACTTGTTTTGGAGGTTCTCTGATCAACAACTTAGGTTGCTGAACCTTTTGGACAAAAAAGAGGATCAGGAATCTATCTAGGTTCGGTATCTGAGAACCTCGAAAAACGTTTTTGAACCTCCACCCACCTTCAAATTAAGACAGGTCATAAAGAGGCATTACACAAGGGACAGAGAGAGGGACAGAGAGACAGATACAGGGCCAGAGACAGGGATAGAGATCGAGAGGCAGAGACAGAGACAGGGACAGAGAGACAGGGACAGACAGAATACAAATAGCTTGTTGTGCTGTCATCTGACTTTAAAAAAAAAGAAGAAGAGAGAATTAGAGAGGCAAAGAAGAGGAGAAGAAAAAAGTGAGGGAGAGTAAAGAGAGAGAGAGAGAGACAGACAGAAAATACGAATGGTTTATTGTGCATTATCTCTTCAAATAACAAACACGCACGCACACAAACACACACACAGAGAAGAAGAAGAAGAAGAAGAAGAAGAAGAAGAAGAAGAAGAAGAAGAAGAAGAACAAGAAGAACAAGAAGAACAAGAACAAGAAGAACAAGAACAAGAACAAGAACAAGAAGACACAGCAACGGTGGGAGGGAGAGATTTTAGAGCGGTTTTTACAATGACATGTTACAAGGATAATACTTGTAAGCTTACAGCTCATTCTTACAAGTAGTCTTGTTTCAGGCGCCCATGCAAACATTCATTTATACAATCATTTAAACCTAGAGAGAAAGAGAGAGAAGGAAAGAGAGAGAAAGAAAGAGATAAGAAGAAGAAGAAGAAGAAGAAGAAGAAGACAAGCGTGCGAAAGAGGGAGGGAGAGAGAGAGAGAGAGAGAGAGAGAGAGAGAGAGAGAGAGAGAGAGAGAGAGGTTGATGGAGTTTGGGGAAAATGGGGTAAGGGTGGAAAGGGATGGAGGCGGAGAAACAAAGGAGAGAGAGATTTCAGTATTGGGAGAAATACAAGGAACGCGGACCTGATCACGAGCGAGCGAGAGAGAGAGAGAGAGAGAGAGAGAGAGAGAGAGAGAGAGAGAGAGAGAGAGAGAGAAAGAGAGAGAGAGAGTAGCGTTTGAGAGGGGAATGGATGGGCAGTGGGTTAATGGAAAAGGAGAAACAGAGCTATAAGAGTTCAGGGAAGAGCTAGATGTTGTTTACTATATTTGCGCTACCAAGGTGACGAAAGTGTTCGGAGGTCATTTTGGGGAACATAATAGGGCATAAATTCCGCGGAATAGACCATCGAAGCATTATTTATACTGTGAGCCTCTCGAAATATCGGGTACAAACTAAAACTAAATAACGGTGCACAGACATGAAACAGTGTAGAATTGAACATAATATAAGCTACAGTTAAACGTGCTTAGTTTAGAACAAGCCATTTTAGTCGTCAGCAAAGCTGATGGCATTGGAGTTGCTTCTCAGTGAAAGTGCTGCAGACGCCCAGCAGCGTCCCCCAGGAAAAGAGGATTAGAACCCACAAACTCATCCCAAATGTGTTCCTATCTTCTGCCAAGTATTTTCAAATCAACTGGTATTGTTTTTGTATTTCAAAATAATAGTTAGTAGAGTTTGATTCCCAAGGCCAGAACGTGCATTTCATCATTTAAATTCAAACGAAATAATAAGCTATCGCGAATGGTATGCACAAAATTAACATTGGTGTTATAAGATCATGTAACCTATTGTAGCATATTTTGATTTAAACTTGTGAGCATGCAGCTTTTGATTCTGAGAGACAAACATGGATGGTTCATTTACCGAGTTGTTCACATTCGGAAGATACAAATAGCAATTGTGAAATGAATGTGGGAACTAATACATTCTCTAACAAGAAAATGTCCTATATCTTCTGGAATAAAATGCGCGCAGCGGTTGATATAAATATTAAAATGAATAGTGCTAAAAGAAAATTAATCGAATGTCCATTTACTTCTTGCAGTCAGAAGATGAACTGGTATAAAACAAGAACACGGGCGTTTACAATAATTAAAATCAGAGGTTGTCGTTCTTGAAGGAGCGAACCTTAATGCCAGTTTTATTTTGTGTTGCTGTACATTACATCATTATTGCTTTAGGGTCAGCGGACTCTTCCGAGCCAAATCAGGACCGGAGAGACGTTATCTTAAAATATTATAAAATGTTTCAAATATTAAAAAACAAGCCAGTTACTCTTAAATACTCAAACAAACTTTCACATGACACCTCTTGAAAAGTCTTCTTTAAAACTGATGTATTAAAAATATGCTCTCTTTCTTCAATCAGATCACTAAATTCAGTCCTATCAATAAAATCCAAACAAAACAAAACATGACGACATGATTTATATGCGATAAAACAAACCAACATCATGTAAAAATTGAAACAGGTGTTGACCATTACATACTTTAAAAATCTCTTTCAAAGGTATTGAACCAAAATATGTTTCTCTTTCCTCAATCAGATCAGCACATTCAGACATGAAATGGCGAACGGAAAAGGTTTGATCATATGCAAAGCACCATGGTGGTTCTTCTCCTTTTAAAAGGAAACTGTGTGTGACATAAGTATGCCCAATATGAAGGCGAGACAAACCTGTTTCTTCTTTGCGAGTGGATGCAAAGTTAGGTAAAGAAGCTGACAAATCCGGAATAATTTGAAATAATTTGTTGTTGATATGGTTAGACCAGTCAGTCTGCCACAGCCGTTTACAATAAGATCCAGTCATACAACGCAGATCAGAGTAAGGAACAAATTGGAAAATCTCTGAAGGGAAATCAAGATGCAGAGCATCTTTAGCCGCTTTGTCCACTGCAATGTTGCCGCGGATGCCCATTTGACCAGGGACCCACATAAAAAACTATCTTTTTACCATCAGAGACAAGTTGTGTATGGAGGTCATGGATCTCTGCCAGAAAAGGGTGTGATATCTTTCTCGTGGAAAGAGCCTGAAGTGCTGACAATGAATCAGACATGATTAAAAACGAGGATCTTTTGGATTGATAAACTTGTTTCAGAGCGAGATGAATTGCCTTGAGCTCAGCTGTATAAACAGAACAAAAATCAGGTAAACGCTGTTGCAAAGGCTTGTCTAAGTGTCTCCCGGAGACCGACGCAGCAGCAACTGAATCTCATTTCTTTGACCTGTCTGTAAAAAGTTTTTCATATCCTGGGTATAAGGCACACTGTTCTAAATAAAGTTGGTTATATACGGTTTCAGATGTATTATTTTAATATTAAACAGCAAGGGAGACAAGATGCTACCCTGAGGTACTTCCATCTCCTGTTCCATCGTATCTGATAAAGATCCCCCAACCTTAACCTGAAAAATTCTGTCCGTTAGAAAGTTGGATATAAACAGAGGTAAATGTCCCTTCAAACCCATTTCTTGTAAATATGAAAGAATGCCATATTTCCATGTGGTATCATAAGCTTTTTCCAAATCAAACATTATGGCAACGACATGTTCACCCTGGACGAACGCGTTACGGATAAAAGTTTCCAGTCGCACCAGGTGATCAACAGTACTTCGACCACTTCGAACGCCACACTGAGTGTTGGATAATATATTATTTGTTTCCAGATACCACAGTAAAGTAAAGCGTCATGCATAAGCAGGACGTTAAGGCTATTGGTCTGTAGTTTGTTGGATTAGTATGGTCTTTGCCAGGTTTAGGAATGGGTACAATAATGGCCTTTCTCCAAGAGGGAGGAAAGGTGCCAGTGATCCAAATCTGATTGAAGATGTCCAGCAGTTGAGACCGTGAGTACTTTGTTAAATGTCGTAGAAATTGATAATGCACATCATCCGGTCCAACTGCTGAATCTGCACTTTTGTTAATTGCATCGTCAAGCTCGACTAATGAGAACGAAATGTTGTAGTCTTCAGAATTATCAGAGATAAAATTTAACCGTTGTTTTTCTTTACGGGTCTTAATTGTTTGAAAAGAGAGAGAATAATTTTCAGAGGAAGAATTTGCAGCAAAAGAAGAGGCCAAAAGATCAGCTACTAGGTTTTTTTTTTTAAAATCTCCGATTACGTCCCCCTGCACAGTAAGGCATGGGCTCACCTGTTTGTTACTTTTATTTTTGAGTTTGGGACCACTTTCCAAACCTTCGACAGTTTCGCTTTCGAATTTAGCGTGGAGCAGAAACCTCTCCACGATTCTCTTCTCTTAAGTTTGAAGAGCTGTCGGCATTGCGCTCGCAAACCTTGGTGGTTCTGTTTATTTTCAGAGCTTGGGTGCAGATACATCATTCTTAAAGCTTTTTTACGGGCTTGCTGAAGTTTTTTACATTCATCATCAAACCAGGTTTTTTTAATTGTATACGGTTTTGATGAAGTTTGCGGGATGGACTCCTTGGCACTGTTTATAACTATGCCAGTGTAGAGCTGTATTGGATCTATGGCATTCGAAAATTCCCGTTTCTTAGCACGTAACTGAACCTCAGACAGGTTAGAAAACAGACTCCAGTAGCTTGTTTCAGTTTCCACCTGCCATGAGTTTGCTTCAAGGTTGTCTGAATCATGTTTTAATAAAACCGGAAAATGGTCGCTGCCATGTAGGTCTTCTAAAACTGCCCATTTAAAATCCAAAAGTAAGGAGGGATCACAGATCGATATATCAATGTGGGACAAAGAAGCGGTTCTTGAACAGGAAAAAGTTGGAGCACCCTCGTTCAAAGTTACTAGATTCAACGAGTCTAAAATGTCTTCAATTATTTTCCCCTGAGAATCGGTACGATCGCTACCCCACAGGGGAGAGCGTCCATTAAAATCTCCCAACAACAAAAAAGGGGTAGGTAGCTGTTGGATCAAATTCTCAAGTTCATTTTTATTTACATTTATTGATGGGGTCAAATATATAGAACAAACTGTGAGGGATTTAAAAAGAGATACTCTGGCTGCAACTGCTGGTAAACTTGTATTAAGTGAAATTGGGTTAAATGGGACGTTTCTATGAATAAAGAGTGAAACGCCTCTAGAAGATATACAATCTAGAGACGAATAACCAGTAATATCTATAAGCTGTTTCTCTGATAAGAGTTTCCTGAATGGCCAACACTTCAGGTCGATGCTCTGTCAGCAGACAGCATAGCTCCTCATAATTTGCCCTTATCCCTCGGATATTCCATTGTAAAATGGCCATAAAAATGAAGTAAAAGACTGCTAAAACTTTCATCTCTGAGAGCACAATTACGTCTCTTTAGCTTTCGGACCCTCGTCCATCTCTTCATGGTCCATCAATTCCCCCCTCCCCCTCCCCTCCGAAACGGTTCTCCGTTTCGAGAGGTTGATGGTGCTTGGAAGAAAGGGGTCCGGGTCTTTGATTTTTCGTCAAAGCCCCGGAACCCGAGCTGCCAGCCGACTTCCTCCCCTTCTCCCCAGCACCGGATTTTATATCTTCCTTCTCTTTTCACCCTTTCCAACCTTTCCCTCTCCTCCTCTGACGCTCCTCTGCTGAGCCACTAGAATCTTACCCGCCTCAGCAACTACCCGGTCGCTAAAACCTGTCGTTGCTGGTGCGGCGGCCTGAGGCATAGCCTCCTTTGCAGCAGGTGTGACGGCTTTAGACACGGCCGTCTGCGTGTTGTGGGTGACGGTTGGGGACGTGCCCGTCGGCACGTTCTCCAGTGTAATCGGTGGGGCTGGAGAACCCCCCTTTTGAGCAAACAATGTGAGCATTTTTTCTAGATCTGCTTCATTTTATTCATAGCAGTGTCCATTGAAAAATGTGCGCTAGGTTCCACATGAGATGTGGAACCCGCCACAGACGCAAAGGACCTAAGAACCGGCCTACTTTCCAGAACTTTTTTCCTTGCGTCTCCGAAGGAGCAACTCTCAGTGGCCCGCACCTTTTGGATTTCCAGCTCCAACTGCCACTGAGGACAATCTTTGGAGCTGGAAGAATGATGCCCGGCGCAATTCACGCAGCAAATCGGATCTTTGCATTCATTTTCATGTTTGTCTTTAGCACAATCTCGACATATTTCTTTGCTTTTGCAGGTTTTGCTACCGTGACCAAACCTTTGGCAACGGTAGCATCGCAACGGTGACGGTATGAAAGGTGTCACCTTGACCCTAAGGTACCCCACCTTGAGTGACTCCGGCAACTTGGCCATAGCGAAGGTCACAAAAAGTGTGTTGGTGGGGATACGTTTGGTTCCCTTGGTGACAAGACCCGCTGGACTGCTGTGACCCCCCTGGCTGGAGAGCTCATCTCGGATTTCCAATTCCGACATGTCGATCAAATCCTGACATCGGATGACTCCCTTGGAGGAATTCAACCGTCCATGCACAGAAACTTTGATTTGTCTGTCAACAAATACGGTCAAATTCCTCTTTAGAAGACAATCTGATGCCCTTTTGGTTGAGCACTCCACCAGGTAGGCCCCAGATCTCAGTTTTTTAACATCTTTGAAACCGATTGTGCAGACGGATTGGAAACCCTTCTGGATGGCGAACGGAGACAGCTTGCCCAGTGGCATAGCCGGATCCGCCCCCTCCACAACCAAAAAACGAGGCCAGGCCCCTTCCACCCCAGATGCACAAGCTTTTTGTCTCGTATCCATGTCACTATCCGTGTCCGTGTCCAGTCCGTCATCATGCAGTCGTTTTTTTTTGTTGTTGATGCCATGTTATTAATTTGTTTATTCATCCTCCCTGCTTCCCACCCACCACGGAGTCCAACAAGGGGAGGCGTCCAAGCGGAAAATCCAGCAAGGGAGCGCACCAGGGCTACAGGGGGTGGGGGGATATACACCCAGACAATCCCGCACTGCCACTACGGTTTTGTTCAAGTTTGTCCCATGAGCCGCAGGCTTCTAGCAGAGCTAGGGCAATACACGACCAGCCGCTTGACTGACGCGGGCCACGCCAGCCTCCCGTCTAGGAGAAGTCCGGGCCAAAGAAGTGTGTTAGTGTGAGGGACCGCAGTCCCTCAGTGACCTCAGCCTCCAGGATCCCATTCTCCCCCGACACGGGTTGCCCTGCACGGCAAACACAGGGGGCCAAGAGAAGGCCACAGAGAAAAAGGAGGGTAGAAAAAGAAGAAATGATGGGGAAAAAGAAGACAGGAAAAGTCCGGTAAGGCAGAAGAGAGGAAGTCAAAACTGCAGTTTAGTGGGAGAATTTACGGGTGAAGAGAATATAGGTGAAAGGACCAATAAGACAGAAACAAGACAAAAGAGAAGAAAAAGGGGTAGGCAACTTTGTCACCCAGCCAGAGAGAGGCTGGAGTCCACCCCCGGCGCGCGGAGCCGAGCCGAGCCCGTGGGGGCTTGTGTTGCTGTGCGGACACTGGGAAGCGCAAGCGGGAACTATGTTTCACAACGGAGCAACGATATTTCTGGATTTATTTGTGCACAGGCATCATTCTGATCCTAGATATGGCGCGCAGAAAGAGCCACTAAATAGTGTGAAATACTAATTATGAAACGAAACCAAACAACAAATAAATTTCGTGTGAAAAAAAAAATCTCAACGATATTTCTAGTATTTATTTGAACAGATGCACAGCATTTGAATATCTGAAAAAAAAAAAAAAAAAGTGACGTTTTGTAGTTTCATTGTAAATTACAACGCAATCAACAATTGTGAATCACATATAAAACTGTAACATTCAAAGTGCCTCGGAAGACGCAGAAGAATATCTGACAAAATGCTGTGGTTTATTTGTGCACAAACACAGCCTTTGTTCACTTAGATATCAAGGGGACAAAATGGTTATTTTGAACAATTTTATTACACCATAATGTACAATCACATGATAATCATGACCTGAATGCAGTAAATGCCAGATTTATGTGACATAAATATTAGCAATGCTTCTGGTATTTATTTATGAAAGATGGCATTTTATCTCTTAAGTCCCAGTCAGATCTACCGATGAAATCATACAATTTGTCCCCTGCGATTTAATATCAGGACTGATTGCACGAAGCAACCGGTCACACGCTAAAATTAATATCACACACACGGGCGGAAGTTGGTTTTGGCTACGACTGGCCCATAGGCCTCTTTCCTTGGTCCTGTAGTGCTCTCCCTTGTTGCTACGTAGGCTACATGTTGTACAAGCTATGGCCAATGCTTGACACTGAGCCAAACAATCAGGGTTGCTGAGGACAGGGAAAGATGGAGTACGCTGGTTAAACGATCATCTGTGGTGCCCCTACGACCTCCGAGTTACGGGATAGGATAGGATAGGATAGGATAGGATAGGATAGGATGGCCAACAGTTCGATTTCGAGCAGTTCGGAGAGTGAGAGAGGATTGTTTACCTTATTTAGCAGTTTTAGTAGCAGACAAGAAGGAACTGTCGATGGTGGGTACGGCCATGGATCGGAAGGAGGGAGACACTCGGGGCTTATTCTACTCTTTGATCCGATGACAACCTTCGTGTTGTGGTGTCGGCCATTTTCTTCAGTCACAATGTCAAGGACGCCACAGCACGTTCTGATTGGTCCGGACTTGTGATTTCATCGCAGGAAATAGAACATGTTCTAACCTCTGAATCTACGATGGATTCGCTTGAGATTTTATTGTAAGCTTGTTGTACAACTTATTGCAGCGTGTGACCGGGTAAATCTTATGAGAATCGGTAGGTCTGACCGGAGATTTAGATATTCACGAAAAAAATTGATTTTTCGAGTTTTATTGAAACGTAACATATGTCCAAATACTACTCTTGGAATGGATGGAACATATAATGTAAAATTCGTCTTAAATAATAATAATAATAATCAAATGTATGTGGGTTTTTTTTTTCTTCTGACAAGCTTGTCTTTGGTATTCCAAGTTCATCAATGTACAAAACTAATTATTTTTCTATATTTGTTAAATCATATGATTAAACAGCCGTTGAGATGGAAAGAAATATAACAAAATAATAATAATAATAATAATAATAATAATAATAATAATAATAATAATAATAATAATAATAATAATAATAATAATAATCATAAGAAGAAGAAGAAGAAGAAGAAGAAGAAGAAGAAGAAGAAGAAGAAGAAGAAAAAGAAGAAGAAGAAGAAGAAGATGGAAGAAAGAAAGAAAGAAAGAAAGAAAAACACGCTTTGCCTTTCGAGACAAAGCGCATCGCAGTACATTATTTATTAAAACTTGATGTAAAGCGCAGTTATTGTTGATAGAACAGAGCAGGAATGAGAAAGAGCAAATGAGAAAAACAGCGACAGTAGGAATTTAAAGCACTAAATTTCCAGAAAGTGTGGATACTATTTATACTGAAACCCCCGGCACCCCAACGGGGGTGCCAAGTGACATCAAAGTATTATGAGGTGCAACTTTCTACATTATAAACGTCTTTGAATAAACCAAGGAAAAAACAATTTTACTTCTGATTTACTGCTCCAGTTTTGGCGGTTTGATATTAAGAGTGAAAATGTGTTAGACAATGTGTTTAAACGAGACACTAACATGTTTCTCAAGCTAAACCTTGGCGGACATTTATAAAAGTGAACAAAGGGAAAAAAAATAAATAAAAAGGACTGGGTTTTAAAGATGGATTTCAGACTGCGTTTTGCTTTGCTTCTCTTATTGATGACTGCTTGCCACGCTCAACTTTCCACCACAGATGAACATTCGTCTACGTCTCAACCTTATTCCACAATCTACGGCTATTCTACTGCTATCACGACAACTCCAGCAATAGAGGAAGAATCAAGCAGCGAGGATTCCACAACTCTGTCCGCTTCAGGTCCTGAAGCCAGCAAGCAGGATTTTGTGAGTTCGACAGATACCAGCTTTTTTCCTGAAGTAACTTCAAAGGAGTCGTCCACAGAGAACGCCAGTGATGCTACTCAAGAAACCATACAAAGTAGCATCGTCAGCCAATGAAACTTTTTCAACCCAAGCGACAAATAATAATGTCACCAATATACGGCCACCACCATCATCTCTAACCGCCATCAACTCCTCTTATTACGTGCTCGATCTTTCTCTGTGTACCGCCAACAACTCTGGCGTCGTCATCAACACTACAGTCGCTATTTTGGAGTTGATCAACATGCCTCAAGCCACACAGTGCAGCTGGGGGCTTATTAATGAAGCTAATTATGAAGGTAGGCTTACGTTGAGAAGGTCTTCAAACGTGTTTTCAGCGGACAATTTGACGTTTTCTTTAACCTTCTCTACTAGAAATTCACCATTACAGAAGATGAAATTTAACGAAATATATCCTGCCTATTCCACCCCATCGTTCCGGTACACCCAGCTACAGGAAACTACAGAAGATAGAGTAGTCCTGTTGTTCACCGTTCCCAAAGCCCAAACGTTGCATGTGTCTCAAATCTCTCGCACCACCTACGTGCTCACTACGCCAGACTTCAACTACGGCCAACCCAACTATTATAGAAAGTCGTTCAACACCACTCACACTATTGACGTACCTGAAAACTACGTAGTGTTGATCTCGCTCACTTACTTTAACCTGTCTGACCCCAGTGGTCCTGTTCCGACGGACTGCCGCAACGTGACGCACCTGGACTTCAGCACGTTTCCAACGAGCAACGAGAACAGCAGTACGACGTCACTGTGCGGCACGCTGACCCAGATTCCCTTGCACGTGTTTTACACTTCTGTCAATGTCACTCTCGTCGTCGCCCCGCCTATGATGCGACCCGTAGGGGGCGTCAGGCTTAAATACTCAGTCTTGCCATCTGCCCAGCAGCCTGAGCTTCTGGAGAGCGGGACCTACAACTGCAGTGTCCCTCATTTTGAAGAGTTCGGTGAACTGTTCGCCTGCAACCTGGAAAAGGAATGTGAGAACGGGGAAGACGAGGAATGGTGTGACTACGCACATCCCGACAGCTGCAGCAGCGGAGGAGAAGTGACGTTCGTTGATGATGGAGAGGAGAAATGCTACGTGTATGATGCTCTTTAGTTGATCTTTGTGTTGTGACGTGGTTTCATTTTGCTTCAAATTATGTGTTGTAGTGCATTTTAATTTGATTATAGTTTATTACCTGGGAAGCAGACCAAATATAAAGACAAATGGAGAAGAGAAACAAATCCAAGGTCTCAGTTCATGTATTTTTTTAATAGCTTAGCAACGAGTTCTATCATTTAATATTAATTGTATTTTGTTGGTGTGTGTGTGAGTGTGTGTATGTGGGTGTGTGTGCGTGTGTGTGTGAGTGCATGGGTGTGAGTACACCCGAACGCGGTTGTGTGTATCTTGCTTAGGTGTGTGTGAGTGCGCGCGCGTGCGTGTGCGGGGTGTAAAGGTTGGCGAGGTAGGTAGAAGAAAGGATGATTTAAAAGTACAGTGTGCGGTTCATCTTTGAAAGCATTGATGTGCAGTTTATCACTTTCGTCTTTTCATGCTACATACTTTTTTTTTACATTGTTTATTTTCAGGATTCCAGGATTCACTTATTGGGGAATCGTGCAAAGCGTATTATTATTATTATTATTATTATTATTATTATTATTATTATTATTATTATTATTATTATTATTATTATTATTATTATTATTATAATATTATTATTATTATTATTATTATTATTATTATTATTATTATTATTATTATTATTATTATTATTATTATTAATGCAAATTTTGCTTATCATAAATGTTTCAGGGTGGTGCACCCAAAGGTCAACGAAACTGTAACGTGGTACGATGCCTATTACAACTGCCGGGGTCTGGGCGGCCAGCTGGTCACCATGGCGACGCCGCAAGAGTGGCAGAGCTTCGTTAGGTTGATGAGCTACGGGGAGAAGTTGGCAGATACCAAAGTGTTCGTCGGTTTGCAGCTTACCAGCAACGCCGTGCAGGCCGCAGTCCGAACGCTGTACACTGACGTGTGGAGATGGGTGGACCTGCACGCCGCCTACTACCACCATCTGGATCTCCCCTCCGGCCTGCCCGTCGTCTCCACCCACTGCGTGGCTTACAAACGCACCGTCGGCAACCTCAGCATCATCCGCTGTGACGACGAGATAGAAGCCGTGTACGTCTGCGAGTTCAACAAAAACTCCACCGAAACTGTCAATGCAGGCAGCTCCGTTGAATTCCCGGAGATCTCCGTCAACAGTTCTGTCGTTGGCAGTAACCGCACGCCTCTGGTGTTGTGCCCAGGCAACTCGGAGCTGACAAAGACGTTCTTGGTGTGTGATGAAGATGGGCCATGCACAGATGATTTCACGAGCTCCTGCCCCGTGGAGGGAACAGACATAAAAATCCCCATGTTTCAATGCCAGCGCGGTTCCACCACCATTCCCTATACTCTGGTGTGCGACTTTCGGGCCAACTGCATGGACTACTCTGACGAGAGCGACTGTGTGCACGTGCCGTGTGCCCCCACTCATTTTAAGTGTAACAGCGGAGAGTGCATCTCAGTCCTAGGCTCCTGTGACGGAACCTTGGACTGCGTAGATGCGTCAGACGAGACGTGCAAAGTGGAAATCGGCAATCCTGCAAATGGGGGCATCTTGCCTAGCCTGCCGCCTCCCTCCATCGTCCTGATGGAGGAAAAGGGGACCCACACGATCCAGCCCTTCTCCAACGCATCAACCACTTGCCCGGACACCCACTTTCGTTGCCATGACGACGGCTATTGCCTGCCCGTTTACCTGCGCTGTAACGCCTTCGCTGATTGCCCGGGCAAAGAAGACGAACAGGGCTGCGACGGTTTTGTTTGTCCAGGCTTCTACCGCTGCCGCAACTCTTTCGTCTGTCTGCATCCCTCTCACGTGTGCGACAACATCGTGCAGTGTCCTGAGTACGACGACGAGCTGCTGTGTGAACATCAAACGTGTCCCGCGGGCTGCGTCTGCCAGGGACTGGCCTTCGTCTGCAAGGAAAGATTCCAAGCCAGCTCCTTCCACAGTCTTCGCTACGTGGACGCCAGTGGCTCTGGGATGGTTGTGGACGATTTAAAAGACAACCCCTATCTCATACGTCTAGAGCTTCGCAACTGCAACATCCAACAGGTAACTTCGACAAAGCTGTACAACCTGAAATACCTAGACCTCAGCCACAACTCCATCACCGTATTCCAAATGGAGGTGCTGCGTGGCTTGACCCACCTCCTTTATCTCGCTCTTCACCACAACCCTCTCGTCTCTCTCGTGACGGCTGGGTCAGATGTCCAGTCCATTGTGGAAGATCTGGACTTGTCCTTCACGCAGTTGGGAGTGCTTGACAAAACCGCGCTGAAGAACGTTCCTCGACTGCAAACACTAAACATCTCTCATAGCCAGCTGACCACGATCCAGGAAGGAGTGTTTCAAGTGACCCCCAGACTGAAAGACCTGGACCTCGGTAACTCACCGCTAGTCAACTTTCCCTTCACACTGTTAAATAGCCTTGGGCAACTCAGAAACGTGGTGGTAAGTGTCACTGTTTCCTCTTTTACGTTACGACTAGTACTACTACTTCTTCTTCTACTTGTTGTCCGCTTTACCATATAAACAATAACTAACTACTTCTGCTTCTTCTTTTCAGATCGCTGCACACCTAACCATACTCATGCTACCACTTTCGCAGATGAGTTATCTGGACAATATAATTATATCCGAACAAATATTTGCTTGCTATACACTAATGAGCAGTAGTAGTAGTAAGCTATTAATATCCGTTAGTGTAAACTCTTTCTGGCTGTAATTTCTTGAGGCCAGCCGCACAAATGGTCTAAGACTGAATAATTGTAATCGTAAACCTAATTTCATTCAGACAATAAACTGTTTTTATTTCAGAAAATAATGTCCTCTTAAAACAAATCGTAAGAGACTATGTTGTGTTACGCCTTTTGACGAGAGAATCAGTCTGAAAATAATAATCCAGTCTGTGCAGCTACGCATTCCACTGCACGGACTTCATGATCCTGCCATTAATATAAAAGACGTTAATATAATCGACGGATACATTAACACAACCAGCCTGCCATAAGTCGTATTGCCCCTCGTCGTGGTTGACGTTACGCTGCGAACCGAATTTCGGCCACCTTGAACGATGAATATAATTCAAATCCCAATCGATCTCTTGGCGTGACATAGACATGTGATAAGCGTTCGGCATTATGATGAAGGGTTGACTCTCGCGTTACCATTGTGATGAAGGGTTGACATTCACGTTACCATTGTGAAGGAGGGTTAACACTCACGTTACCATTGTGATGGATGGTTGACACTCACGTTAACATTGTGATGAAGGGTTGACACTCACGTTAACATTGTGATGAAGGGTTGACACTCACGTTAACAGGTTGACAACTACAAGCTGTGCTGTCCAGTGATGCTGCCACCTGGTTTTAACGATGATGACTGCGTGCACGTGGACGACCATCTGGCGTCGTGCGAGGACCTGGTGTCTTCTGACGTTTACAGGTCCTGCCTCTGGATCTTCGCCTTCCTCGCTCTCTTTGGCAATGCTGGCAGCTTCGTCGCACGGTGAGAATTGACTGCTATTTATATTTGTGGTTCAAATATCCAGACGGTATATCAGGATTTACCATTCGTGTGTTCTGGCACGATAACTCACCGATGATAATATTAATCATTATGACAGTACATCTTATGACACTACATATTAACAAGCAAGGTTAGATAGATCCACAGTTGGAGCTAGTTCAACTCTAGGGTGGCGCGAAAACGTTGTGGTGTGGAGACGTCAAGTATTTCTACTACTGGAATTTTGTATGGAGATAATCAAAGATTCTGAATTGTGCACCGAGTCGACCAAACATTCTGTATTGTGAACTGAGTCGTCTATCTGTTTCAGCGTGTATCTGAACAAGGAAGGCACAGCAAGCATGGGCAGTTTTGCAGTTCTGGTGACCAATCTGTCCACTTCAGACTTTCTCATGGGTGTTTATCTGGCCATGATCGGAGTGGCTGACCAGGTAAACTGAATCTAGACATCATCTCTTGACCTGTTCCTCAAATGAAGCCGAAACCCCGTGTTTGTGGCTGGATAGCACATTATTCATAGAAAGTAATGATCGTATAATAATAACCAGTAAATGGGGATCTGGCGTTCTTGAGAACCCCGGGAAGGAAAACACAGCAGCAAGAGAAGAGGAGAAATGAGGACAGCCCTCACAAAGCTGTACCTGAGAAAAAGTGAACTTGATGCTGCAAGTTGGCGTTTTGAGTGGGTTTAAGATCTCAATTTCGACCACGCGCCTTCAGAAGCGCTATAGAGAAATAAGAAAGATTCAATAACACTAAAAGCCTGTGTTGCATCCCGTGTACAGGTCTACCGTGGTGACTACGTGTTTGTGGACGAAGAATGGAAGCACAGCGTGCCGTGCAAAGTAGCGGGCTTCTTGTCCTTGCTGTCCAGTGAAGTGTCCGCCTTCATCATCTGCCTCATCACCCTCGACAGGTTCCTCGTCCTCAAGTTTCCTTTCAGTAGGTTCCACTTCAGCAGGTCAGTCTGTTTGTATCTTCTCCTCGTCCTCCTTTTTATCCTCCTCCTCATTCTTCTTCTTCTTGGTCAACATCGTGCCTTTTCTACGCCTTCCTTTCTCTGCGTCTTTGTCCTATTCTGTTCTTTTCCTACTTCTCTAACCCCCTCTCATGCTCCACCATATAATTGAGTGATAGATGTGTGTATGGATTATTACCAGTCACTTCCTCCCCGGTCATTTCCCCCAGTCTTTTCCTCCCTAGCCCACTTCCTCCCCTCTCTTCGTGACCACTTCCCCCCTGCGGTCACTTCCACCCTGTATTATTTCCTCCCTGGTCATTTCCCTCCCGCCTTCCGCCCATGTATCTTCCCTCTCCCTCCCCTCCCCTCCCTGGCCGTGCACAGTTGCAATCTTGCGAGTGTAAAACAAATGAGAGTGTATGTTGGTACAAATCGCCGTCTTTGAATCTGGTCGGTCATTTGAGGAAAAGCGTGTATCATCAATAATAATAATAATAATAATAATAATAATAATAATAATAATAATAATAATAATAATATTAATAATAATAATAATTAATAATAATAATAATAATAATAATAATTATTATTATTATTATTATTATTATTATTATTATTATTAGTAGTAGTAGTAGTAGTAGTAGTAGTAGTAGTAGTAGTAGTAGTAGTAGTAGTAGTAGTAGTAGTAGTAGTAGCCTAGTGTTATAAACCTCTTCTCATCTTCTCTCTCACTCTCTTCTCCATATGGGATGGCCTCGTGGCGCAGTGGATAAGTCGCCGGTTTCCTATGCCGAAGGTCGCGGGTTCGATTCCCGCAAGGGGCGAACGTATGTGACTTAGGTACGAGACTATTGAGGTCACCGAGGGTTTTCTCCGGGCACTCCGGTTTCCTCCCTCCCTTCAATAATGGTACAGGACGCAGTCAATATAAAAACTTCAAAAATAAAAATTCGATTTTCTTTCCGTCTTCTAGTAGCGATCTCCCTGCCTTTACACCACCTGTTTGAGTGATGGATGTGAATTTGGTGTGTGTGAGGGTGGATGAGACAGGTGAGCGTGTATGTTGGTATAGATTGCCGCGCTTTGAGCGTGATTGATTTGGAAAAGGCGCGTATATAGCATCCTGTATTATTATTATTATTATTATTATTATTATTATTATTATTATTATTATTATTATTATTATCATTATTATTATTATTATTATTATTATTATTATTATTATTATTATTATTATTATTATTTTAATTTATGTTTAACTTTAAGTACATTCTATCTTCAGGAAAACGGCCATTATTGCATGCGGAGTGGTGTGGACTGTCGGGGTCGTCATAGCAATCATCCCGCTACTTCCAGTTACGTCACATTGGGACTTCTACGGGCAGTCTGGGATGTGCATCCCTCTTCCCTTCAGTGGTACTTCCTCTTCCATGCCAGCCCAGCAAGCATCCTATTCCTATTCATTCTCCGTCATCATCATCCTCAACTTCGTCCTCTTCCTTCTCATCGCCTTTGGTCAGGTAAGAAAAGCGTGCAGGGGCGGACCACGGTCAATGTAGGGAGGGAGGGGGTGGTGGTGGTGCATCAACACTTTTTACCCGCTAATGTCCGGTTTCCGGGAAGGTCGCACTACGCAGTGGCCGTCAAACAATTGTCAAAAACTGTAATTGCACTTTTTTTTTCTCTTTTCGTTTTCCTTCTTCTTCTTCTTCTTCTTCTTCTTCTTCTTCTTCTTCTTCTTCTTCTTCTTCTTCTTCTTTCTTCTGTAAGGGATTGGAGTGGGGTCAGGAGGGTGAGAGAGAGAGGCAGACAAAGGGACCTAGACAAGATACAGTTTATGTGTGTGGCAATATGTAGACTAGACACAGGCAGACACAGACAGAGAGACCGAGACAAGATACAGTTTACGTGTGTGGCAATATGTAGACTAGACACAGAAAGAGACAGACAGACAGACCGAGACAAGATTCAGTTTCAAATGTGTGGCAATATGTAGACTAAACAGACAGGCAGACAAACAGAGAGACAAAATAAATTATTATGTTTGCGCCTCAACACAAATGAACTGACAGACAGCTTGACTCACTAACCAACAAGACCGCAGCTAACTGACACACCAACTGACTGACTGAAACATTCAAAAATAGCACTGCCGTAACTGTATTACTTATCGTTACTCTTGTATAGCGCTTTAATAGCTCAAGAGCTGCTCAAGGCGCACGCATGCCGAAACAGGATTTAACTCAAACCGCACAAGGTGCCAACTTGCTGCTTTATTTGCATCGTCTAACGCCCAATACAAACAACCAAATGCTCGTTTGGCTCTTTGATTAATCAACTAACCGACCAACTGACAGACCGACCAACTGACAGATCAACTAACTAACCTACCGACCAACCAACCAACTCTACACCATCTAACAACATAGCCGGATCGAATGAACTACTAAATCACTTAGTATCTACCTACTACTGACACGCATAAATACACCTATTAATTATTGCAGTATCGAATTTAAGACTAAGCAGACTTACTTTCCCAAAGAATACACGGAGCATAGTTTTTCAATGTTAAAGAATACAATGGTTTCAGGTGGTGATCTACTGGTCAGTAAGGGCTAACTCTATGCCCAGCGGCAGAACCATCAACCACCACCAAGGTCAGAAGAACGACGACGGCAGCTCTGCCAGCCGTGACGCTACAATCGCTCGCCGTTTGACCACCATAGTCGTTTCCGATTTCCTCTGCTGGTTTCCGATCGGAGTGATCGGTCTGCTGGCTGCTACTACCGATGTCGTTATTCCTACTGAGGTAAGATCGTCGTCATCTTCGTATTAGTTTTCATTGTCGTTGTTGTCATTTTAATCGAAAGCAGCAGCAGGAAAATCATCATCATCATCATCATCATCATCATCATCATCATCATCATCATCATCATCATCATCATCATCATCATCTCGTTATAGTCGTCGTCTTTGTCATCGCCGTCGTCTTCGTGAATACTGGTTTCTTATTGGTGTGATCGGTCAACTAGCTATTTCTAATACTGTCATTCCTATTGAGGTGATTGACGTATGATCATCGTCAACTTAGGCTTCATACCCGCTTAGGGTGCCGAGGTTTTCTGGATAAATAGTATCCCATCTTTGTGGAAATTTAGTGATTTAAATGACCACTGTTTCTGTCATTCTCATTTGTTCTTTCTTGCTCCTAATCTGTTCTATAAATCTACTATCTTCTATCTTTTTCGCTTTGACCAGTAACCTATCTTTTTCTTGAAAACTCTCCCAAAACTCCTGGTCTGTGTGTGTGGTTCTATTGGTACAACTTGGGGATATTGGAATGCTTTCTGCCAAATGGCCACTAGGGCTTTCTATGGTATTATATTGAGCAGTTTAGGGATTTTATATGTATGTTTCGTTAATATTTTATAATGATCTTTATATTCTATATTGTTTTTGTAAACGGGGGTTAGAGAAATTAAAGTACAGCCTCTGCGTTCCTTGCATTGGATGCCTTTATTATAGTAAAGTGACCGGTTAGTGGAATGCCTTCAGTGTTACCATTGTGGTTGTTTCAGCAGATCTTTTATACGGATCAGTGGTGAGTCCTCTCTCAACCAAGTTGTGATCCTGATTCAGCTCTTTGCAGTCAGCTGGACCATATAAACAATGACTAACTATCTTAATAATAATAATAATAATAATAATAATAATAATAATAATAATAATAATAATAATAATAATAATAATACTGGATGCTATGTACGCGCCTTTCCACAAATCAATCAGGCTCAAAACGCGGCGATCTGTACCAACATACACGCTCAACTGTCTCATCCACCCTCACATGCACACACAACAAATACACATCCATCACTCAAACAGGTGGTGTAAATGCAGGGAGATCGCTATTAGAAGACGGAAAGAAAATCGAATTGTTTATTTTTGAAATTTTATATTGACTGCGTCCAGTAGCATTATTAGATAGATATTCAGTGCTTATAGGGTCCAGCGGACTGCCAAGAGGCGAATCACGACCACAGTACCATTATTGAAGGGAGGGAGGAAACCGGAATGCCAGGAGAAAACCCTTGCGGGAATCGAACCCGCGACCTTCGGCATGGGAAACCGGCGACTAATCCACTGCGCCACGAGGCCACATAGGCTTCATAGTGTCAGTGTGGTCGTCGTTCTCCTCCTCCTCTTCCTCCTCCTCCTCCTCCTCCTCCTCCTCCTCCTCATCATCATCATCATCATCATCATCATCATCATCATCATCATCATCATCATCATCATCATCATCGTCGTTGTCGTCATCATCATCGTCGTCATGGTTTCTGATTTCCTGTTTGGTGTCTAACTGAGCAGTTGGTCTGCTAGCTACTGCTACTGAGATAAGACCATTGTCACCATCGTGTTTGTCATCGTAGTTGTTGTCATCAGCATCACAGTCGTTATCGTAGACGTCATCATCTGTTGCATGTTACTGATTGAAGGCGGCGCTGTCATTGTCATTGTCATTATTACCATCATTTAGTTCTGCTTCTATGGTCTGTCGATTTAGGATAAATGTAAGATTTTAATGAACGAACACTGTAACCACTATATAACCTCTTTATAACATTTCCAGTCTCGGAGGTACGTCTTCGTACCATGTTTATAATTTATATAAACAAGTTGTGGAATTTGTCTTGCGTGTAATTTTGTAAGCTCTTCATAAACTGTCTTCATTCGTTCAGCAGAATTCCATGCGTTCTCTATTGGCAGGTGAACGTGGCGGTGGCCGTGCTAGTCCTGCCTTTCAACTCCGCCCTAAACCCCTTCCTTTACACCTTCAACATCCTCATGGAGAAGCGACGAAGAAAGCACGAGGAAAAGATTCTGAAGAGGCTGGAGATGCGTCAGCTGACTAACACCGACTTCTCCCGATACGCTGTTACCGCAGCGAGGGCATCCATCCCAACAACACCGCCCTCGAGGGCCACCAAAGGCACCATGACGGCGATCGAGCTGACCAACATGGGTGATGAGAAAGCCGCCGAAGCTGAGCCGAAAGCGATAACGGCGACGAAGTCAACGATGACGATGATGGTAATGACGACGGAGAGAAGTGTCGATGCTTCTACATCGATGTCGATCACCCAACAAAACTGCACGACCACCACCTCTCTCCCCTCCACTATGGTAGAAGCCAATGATTCATCGTTGTCATCTTCATCGACGTTCTCGTCGCCCCTCTTCTCGTGCGAGGAAGCTCCACCAGCTTATAGCACGCTAGAGTCAAAATCTCCATCTGCTAGTTTTGATGAGAGCTCCCGCCTACAACTTCCTACCACCGAGAGACCCCAAGCTTTAGCACTGATAAGTAGAGAGCTCATGAGCCAAATGAGCATCCTCGGCAAGGAGTCTGCTCGGAGCCTCATCCGTTCCATGCTGGATTTGCACGTGCTGACAGTCTCTGAAGTCATGGCTTGCTTGGATGGCGGTCACGAGCTGAACGATGATGTCACCGCAACTGATTGTTCCATTTAGGGCGAGGTTGCCAAGTTTCCTTTGGGACCTATAAGCGATCCAAGGAACAACACTGCGCCACACAACACAGACAATTCCAGCACAGTATCTGGATATTCCAGCGCCCCATTGGATATTCCAACACTCCATTGGCTATTTAAACACTCCATTTCATTGGCTGTTCCAACATGCGTTATTCCTGTGTAGCGTTCTACATGTACTCGTCCATCAAAAGTATTCCCCCACCCACTTTTTCAAGACTCCCCCTTTCACCCTCTCTTTTAATGTTTATTTGTGTATGGTTCTGTTTTCACAAGGGGGAGTACTTCTGGGATATCCAGGAAATAATCCCCCTCCATTAAGGGTGCCCCGACTAGGAGTAAACTTGTAAAGCGTTTTGTGCATGAGAATCGAAAGTCGCCATGGGTGAACTGAAACAACGGCAGATTGTACTCCTAGAAAACAGTTTAATCTGGTGTTTAATCTCCTTTGACCTTCAGCACTCTAGCCCTCTAGCTCGCAGAGATCTGCTGCAGGTTCACGACTGCTGTGAGTTCGAACATAGTTCCGGCGAACATTTTCATGCATCCAATAACGTGTTTCAAACATTTTGATCTTTGAACTGCTAAACTTAGAACTTCAGAAGACTCAAAGACGTGAAAGAAGAAGAGAAAAAGAAGGAAACAGAAGACAAGAACTAGAAAGAAGACAAGAAGGCAAAATATGACAGTGTAGAGAAGAAGAACAAGAGAGAAAAAAAGAACAATATCCCATCAAACATTTTATATCAGACTCAGAAAAAATACATATTAATTTTGCGTTTAACATATCAATGCTGTAATTTGTGTCTCAATGTTTAGAAAGTCTGAAATCCTCGGAGTTTAAGAAATAAGATCTGTCGACATCTACATACCCACTTCGAAAAACACACCATCCTCACCAGTAGAAACCAAGGATTCAGAACAGGCCTCTCTTGCGAAACCCAACTACTCACTACTATGCAAGACATTCTCTCCTCACATGACAAAGGCCATCAGACCGACATCATCATCCTGGATTTCAGCAAGGCATTTGACACTGTGCCACACAACAAATTACTACACAAGCTGGATCATTACGGCATACGAGGCACCATCCACACCTGGCTCACAAACTTCCTGACCAAGCGCCAGATGAGAGTGGTCCTGGATGGAGAGGCATCAGAGGAAGTAGCTGTCGAATCCGGAGTCCCCCAAGGCACAGTGATGGGTCCTTTACTCTTCCTCTGCCACATCAACGACCTGCCGGACACAGTAAAATCAACAGTGCGACTCTTCGCAGACGATTGCCTACTCTACAGAGAGATCCGCTCCTTCCAGGATCACATCACACTCCAATCAGACCTCAAAGACCTAGAGAGATGGGCCAAGCAGTGGGGAATGCGATTTAATGCGCAAAAGTGCTACGTTCTCTCCACCAGACACAAGTCACAACACTTCTATAGGCTTGGAAACACTATACTCCAACAGACTGATACTACCCCCTACCTAGGCGTCCAAATTTCTGCGGACCTGAAATGGGCTAACCACATCACAAGCGCCTGCAAGAAAGCTGGATCCACACTGGGCTTCCTACGCCGAAATCTCCGGAACTGTCCACAAGAGTGCCGACGCCTAGCCTACATCGCACTTGTTAGATCCACTCTCGAGTATGCCGCAGTGGTGTGGGATCCTTACCTCCAACAAGACATCGACAAGCTGGAACGCATCCAACGCCAGGCTGCACGGTTCATTATGAGAGACTACAGATCCCGGGACCCAGGATGCATTGGCAGGATGCTTCACGAGCTCCACCTCCCACTACTTGCAAAACGTCGCCAACAACTCAGGCTGACCATGCTCTACAAGATAACCAGAGGACTAGTTACTGCTCTCCCTCCCAACACCTTCCTTACTGCTGCAAAGAACAAACGGAAAATCCGCCCCACCACCTTTAAAGGATATGACACACAGAACATCATAGAGAGGCAGATAAACAACAACAACACATGCTTTATCTTACCACCCTCATCATCAGATCTCTACAGAAACTCCTTCTTCGTAAGGACAGTAGTGGAATGGAATAGCCTTCCCGATGACATCATCAACCTATCCTCACCTAGCTCATTCTCCTCTGCAATCGGGAGGTACAGGGATGCTGACAAGTTCTTATAGAGTCAACATAATAGAACAGTGATTTTAAACTTTTAATTGTACACATATCACCAGGCTTCCACAAGAGGAGCCCTTTTAAGAATATAATTAAATAAAATCAGAACTACAATAGGCAATATGAAGTTAGTACAAAAAGAACTATGAAGCATAATTTTTTTTTCCTTTTCTCTTTTTTTCTTTTTTTTTTTAAAATCAAATTAATTAGCGCGCACACACCACCACCACGTTAATAGCCATCTATGGCTCCTGTGGTGTTTTCTGCCAACAACATCATCGGCAGTATCCAGATCCTATCCAGAAGATTTGTATTAACCTGTCATATATTTTAACACAAGATTTTAGTTTGCTTTGTGTTGTGCAGAGAGAGAAAACAAGAGGAGAGTCAATTCAGCAACAGAGCTGTCATTGTTAAGTGTAATATAGGTCTAGAGGGCGGTTAAAAAGTGCTTATAACGTTTTTTAAGTAGAACCTCACTTCCATGCGATTCTTACAGCAGTACAATATCATTTCTGATTTTCCTGACTTTCCGTGACGTGAGCAAACTCAGCTAATATAAGACAGACACAAGAAGACCAAGTAGCAGGCGATGGACCATTATGCCCTCATCATTTGGAGATGAAATCACAGATCGGAAATTAAATTACACCACAGTAATGATGCCTTGTTGGTTCGGGCACTAAACAGAATAGACCCAACGTTTCCCGGCGTGTCGTAATAGGCGACTGAGAAGGGTAATGTCAGCACGTCATCGCTGGGCGAACATCTTCTACAAAGAAGTCACCGACCATGGCGGAGGAACATCACTTTACTAAAGGTTAAACGATACGTGCTCGGGACCAAGGCGAGCCACACTGTATTCGTGGATTTCGGTTGTGGCCAACAGCCTGGAGAGGACTGGGACTTTCTTGCCCAAGACACACCTTAAGATGAAGAGAACCGCTCACTCCCTGCCAATAAAAGAATTGACGACAATGTGTACAATTGTACGAACAACTCCGCTCCCCAATATCTCAAAGAACTCATCTCCCCTCACGAACTCAAATGTTGTCTTCGTTCTTCCTCACAACAACGGTTAGGACTTCCAAGTGTGAAGTCTGGCAACACCAATAAGAAAAATTTGGATATCGGGCCTTCTCCAACACAGCTCCAATGCTATTGAATGGTCTTCCCATGACCTTGAAACAATCCAAGTCTGTCCCTTGTTTGTATAAGTGGCTGTTTCTGCCATCAGTGAGACGCTCTCAACACCCTTAGTATACAAGGCTTTGCAGAAACTCGTCTTATGTTTTGCAAACGAGCAGGCTTGTTGGTCTGATGCAGGAGATAGACCACTGAGAAGGCCTGACATTCGGCCTGCAGTGGAGCATCGAGCATTGGGCTCCGATAGCCCAATAGTCAACAACCAAGAAGGAGACACCATCACCACACCTCAACGAATCATCTAAGTGCTCAAGAAGAAATGCACTAACACTGATCTAGAAGGACTGTGCGGTAGTCCACTCTCCTGAAAACAAACATTAGGCCAACCAGAACAAGTACCCAATGATGAGACAGTACCAAATATCAAGAACAGTAGCAGCATAGACCCATCAAGGAGCGAACTATTCGAAGTAAATTTGGACATTTAAGTTAATAGAGTGTTTAGAGAATTATGTATAGAGTAGAGGAAATAAATGTGTGATATTTACTGTTAACAAGTGGCTGGACTACCTATGTTTCATAGCCATGCGAGAGCTAGTGTGTCAGTGAATCTTTTACCATTTTCTCCCTATCTCTATAACGCTATCCGCGCACAGACCGGGCTAAACATATAAATGTATTAAGATTAGTCATAGGGTGATTACACTAGCCGATCTCCGTAGACGAAAGACAAGTGGGTAATAGCATTCCATTGTGCAGAGCCCAGCAACAATAAACCTACCGTCACAGACATCCGAAAAGGTATGCGCACAGCAAAGAAGAACTGGATATAAGATCAATGCCAGGAAATAGAGAGCAGTCTGAACAAGAACAACACCAAGACTGTGAAATTGCTCACAAGTATTGAACAGCCTAAGGTCTCTACGACCCAGAGCAAGTCTGGCTTGTGAGAAATCTTGGATAGATGGCCAGAGTACTGCTGTGACCTTTACAACCACACACCAAATGGAGACCCTTCATTTTTAACATGTCACAGATCACATTAAATTTTGTTCCATGCAAATGCAGTACTATTTAGAAACGTTATCAGCAATTTTTAATAGACCTTGAACCACCTTGTATATTATCACAGATTTGGGCCTTATACGACTGGAAAGATAGATCTGTTGTTACTGCACACAGAGAAAACCAAAGATGCGCAGGTATCAAGAAAATGGTCAAAGTGAAGGATTTGCTGTTAATTTTCAGGAGGGCGAAATCAAGAGATAAAATAACAAATGCAAGTGTACAAAACTAAATTGTAAATGACAGCGCTTGTTAGGACAAATGTGCGAAGCTACTTACTGGAGCGCAGGTGAGAAAGTATGCATCAACATCTTGTCTGAAGTACACCAACGCCCGCGCCATGATCATCCCGCACATCCCTGAAAACAAATATAAACCATTTAGTAAAGAAGAAGAAGAAGAAGAAAAAAGAAGAAGAACTGTTTCTCTCAATAAAAATATATAAAAATAATAATTATTGAAGTTCCTTAAGTAGTGGCCACAGCTGGCTTACGTTATACGGCTTATGCATTGGTTCGGAAGTAGTGGCGTTATGTTTATCACGGCCCGGTTCGAATTTATAAACCTGTGTTGCTGTGTAATTTTACTACAACAAGGCACTTTTTTATGACGATGTAATGTACTCTTTCACGATTTGACTGTAATATAAAACAACTTTACTAAGACCGACACGCAAACAGTGAATTCAACTGCATTAGCTCGCCAAGTCGTGTGTTGCAGACAACCTTTGTTGCGTGTTATCATGCAGGTGGGAGGAATTTAGGTTGACTTCTAAAATCGTGACGTCACACTATCACTTCCGATTTGTCCTCGTAAGCCCCGGTTTATATATTTTTGCAGAAGAAATCAAACATGCGCTACCCTTGTGAAATGTTACGTTAGCCAGCACGTAAGGAAATATATAAGGAATTCATAAGCTTAACATAAGTGTGGCCGGGTGCTACAGATCAATGTGGCCGGGCCTTAAAAGTTTGTCAGAATAAAATTGCGCAAAATAAATAAATAAATCAAATGTTTAATCCACGCTAAGAGATTAGATTAGATATTCAATGTTTATAAGGCCCAGCGTAACTTCATTTTGTTTAATTGAGAGAAACAGTTTCGTTTCTTCTTCGTCGTCGTATTCTACGCTAAGAGATGATTATTTGCTCGTTCGTTTGTGTTTTGGACTCCAGAGCATATAGAGGACGTAAATATTATATTAAAAATAGCTTTAACATTATTTGCTTATACATTGTGTATCTAAAATCTTGCGAAATTTGATTGGTAACTCTGTCTGACCTGTGAAAACGTCTGCATGGTGGCGTAACATACCTATACAGTAGACAAAAGGAAGGAGCTACCAGTGCGTGGCTCAACGTTGACAGTGTGTTGGAGGGATTTTCTGTCGCTGCTGCTACGCAACTAGTTCTCGGCCTGTTGTAGCACGTGACGCGTCATGACCGTATAATAAGTACGAAACTCGCGAGATGACGTGTGAGAAAGGACCCAAGATCTTTTTAAGCTACTTACACGCTTTTTTGACAATGCATGCGTGCACAGACTAGACCTCGGTTTATACTCTCATCGGAAGGAGTCAGTGACCTGACAAGCCTCATACCTGTTCTTTTTTTTTTTGCCCCACCCCATCACATTATCCTCTTCGTGTATGGAACCCACAGACGTTAGTTTCGCACTGCAAACTTTGGCATTGGAGACTGGGGCTCTATCCGCTAAAAGAGCACCCGGA